>JAGFNQ010002157.1:690171-777737 GCA_024364735.1 Boesenbergia rotunda | reverse complement strand
GATTTCACTGGCATTCTTGGGTCTACACCAGTTGCTGACTTCTATCTTGGCTGGATCAACTTGAATGCCTTCTTTGGATACAATGTGACCTAGGAAGGTCACCTGATCTAGCCAAAACTCACACTTTGAGAATTTTGCATAGAGCTTCTCCTGCTGAAGGATCTGCAGCACTATCCTCAAGTGTGTAGCATGGTCCTCTGGAGTCTGTGAATATATGAGAATATCATCAATAAATACAATGATGAATTTATCGAGATACTCCCTGAAGATGTGGTTCATCAGCTCCATGAAGACTGATGGAGCATTGGTTACTCCAAAAGGCATCACTACAAATTCGTAGTGGCCGTATCTTGTCCTGAAGGCCGTCCTGGGGATGTCACTTTCTTTAACCTTTAGCTGATGATACCCAGAACGCAGATCTATCTTCGAGAACACTGTAGCCCCTTTGAGTTGATCAAATAAATCATCTATTCTAGGAAGGGGGTACTTGTTCTTGATGGTTACCTTGTTCAGAGCTCTGTAGTCTATGCACAGACGCATAGACCCATCCTTCTTCTTGACGAAAAGTACAGGAGCTCCCCAGGGTGAATGACTCGGGCGGATGAAGCCCTTGTCTAGTAGCTCCTGGAGTTGCTCTTGTAATTCTTTCAGCTCTGCAGGAGACATACGATATGGGGCTTTTGAGACCGGACCGGTACCTGGCACCAGCTCAATCTCAAATTCTACTTCTCTGTTGGGAGGTAGTCCAGGTAGTTCTTCTGGGAATACTTCTGGATACTCACAGACTACCCGTACATCCTCCTGCTTGCACTCTTCCTTTGCTTCTATGTCCACTATGCGTGCAAGAAAACCAGCACACCCTTGTTCTAGCATCTGGTGGGCTGCCAAGGCTGAGAGGAATTTCTGAGTCTTCCTCTTTGGGGCTCCTTGAAATTCGAACAGTGGTTCTCCTTCTGGACTGAAAACCACCTTCCTCCTACGGCAGTCCACTGAAGCGCTGTACTTACTGAGGAAATCCATGCCCAGTATGATGTCGAAGTCTTGCATCGCAAGGACTATCAGATCGACATATAGCTCTCGGTCTGAAATCTTGATTGGCACAGCCCGGAGCCGCTGGGTGGATTCCATGATTTCCCCTGAAGGGAGAGTTGTCAGGAATCTGGACTCCCAACTCTCTGCAGGCACCTGTAACTTACTAGCAAAAGGTACTGATACGAAAGAATGGGTCGCCCCAGTGTCAAACAGTGTAGTAGCTAAATGCTGAAAAATAACTATTTGACCTGTTACGACCGTGGAGGCGCTGGCAGCTTCTTCCTTCGTGAGGGGAAAAGACTCTGGCATTGGTTGGAACTGGTGCTGCTTCCAACCCTCCCTGACTGATCTGAGGTCCCTCCAGTATAGTAGGCATGTAATGTAACTGAGGCTTGCCTCCATACTGTACGGACTGCTGAGGAAGTACCTTAAACTTGTTTGGGCCAGTCTCTGGATCTGTGTCCCTCTTGTCCACATGAGTAGCATCCAGTTACACCCAAAAGGCATGCTCCTGGATGGGTCCTCCCACACTTAGGACAAGGTGGATACCTAGCTTGCTTGTTCTCTGGTTTCCTTTTTGGCTGCCAGGCCACTGCTTCCTTTTGTGGTTCTTGTTCTTCCAGTTCTGGTTATTTGGCTGAGGCTTCTGGCCTCCTATTGTCTTGTTCTCAATCAGGACTGGCTTCTGCTGTGTTTGTTGTGCCTTGATGCTATTCAGATAGTGCTCTGAGATTAGAGCACTACTGACCAACTCCTCGCTGGTCTGGGGTCGGTGCGTCCCGCTGTTCACGTTGAGTGCTATTTCAGGGTTCAGCATGCGGAGCATCAGTCTGACTCGCTCCTTCTCTGTGCTGACTAGCTCTGGGCAGAGGCGAGTAGTCTGTTGAACTTCGCGACTGCTTCTCCCACTGGTAGGCTACCTTGTCTGAACTCCATGAAGTCCTCGTAGTGCTTGTTGGTAACCCGCATGTGGAAGAACTCCTCATAGAACTCTTGCTCGAAATCTGCCCAGCTCATCTGGTTGACTATCCTCTTACTCTTGACTCGCTCCCACCACATACGAGCGTCTCCAGTTAGGCAGAAGGAGGCACATTTGACCTTCTCGACTTCTGGCCAGTCAAGAAGCTCCATTGTGCTCTCTAAAGTCTTGAACCAAGCCTGGGCATCCCAGGGCTCAGTCGTGCCTGAGAAGCTTTCCGGGTTTCAGCCTCTGCCACTGGACGAGGTATGCTTCTTGTCTTCGGTTCACGGCAGGGGTCTCCTGTGTGACTGGTGGAACTTCAGCCACCACTGGAGTTTCCACTCCTGCTGTGGGTGGTGTAGGGGGCTCTGGGTGCTGATTTGCCATCAGTGTGGCGATGGTCTTCTGTTGCTCTGATATCTGAGGTTGCATTTGAGCAATGACTGCCATCAGGTTTGGCTGTTCTGTGCCAGGCTCATTGTTATCTTGAACTGGGGTTCCGTTCCTTGCATTAGGAGCTCGGCCTCTTCTTGCCATCTAATAATGCATAAGGGAACAAGAAATCACTACTACCTCTCTAGGTATAAACTTGTCTTCTTACTTAGTAACCTAATATCCATTCTAGGGATTAAACATGATTCCGTGATACTAAGGTATTAAACATGCTTCCTTGTTCTATGCACATATGAGTAAGTACTTAAGCATTTCTCTATACTGAAATTAGTAAAGGAGCAATAGAAAAACTGAAACTTAAAGCTTTCTTACTTGAAGACGGCAAGGTTGATGCTGATGTGTGTGTGATGCTGGAGAATGGGAACTGCTCTGATACCACCTGTAGCGACCCGCCTTCTCTACCTTAGACGGATCGTTACTTTATCTACTTCTTGACTCTACTGCACGACTAAGAATGCGGAACTTCTTTTTTTTTCTTTTAAATCCATCTAGGGATGATATTCTAACTCTAATAGTCATGCATGATACAATGGCACACTTCTTTTCATCTATAGAACTTCTCTGCAATGGTACCAGTCGACTGCGATCTAACCAGTCGACTGGTATCGCCACAGAAAGTTTCTGGGCGCGGCACCAGTCGACTGGCCTCTTGGCAGTCGACTGATGCATCGAACAGAAGCTGCCGTTCGATAGGGCAGTCGACTGATACTGAACCAGTCGACTGGCACGCCTGAAAAGCTGAAATTCAGATTCGAAACTTTGTTTCAAAAGTCCACCAAACATATAGTTTCAAGCCATACAAAGACACAACACCATTTCTATACTCTATACTAGTTTCCTAAACATTTTAGCCAATCAAAACAACTTCATAAACTCGAAATTTGGACTTTTGCGGAAGTAATTAAGTTATGAAAATCTATAAGAACTTTAAACTAGAGTTTTGTACCAAACTTAACTCCTATGCATTCATAACACCAAATACATGTTCTATAACCTTACTAAAGCATTGTGAAATGTGAATGCAACTTTTCTAAGCATATTTAAGCAATAAAAACTTGATTCAGAGGGAAACTAGCACTATCTTGGCACATGCATCAATATCTCCAACAAAGTATCAATATTCAAAACTACTCACACTTCTACTCATCCAATGCAATCATAAGGATATGTATGCTAAATGAAATGACATGGAATCTTTACTTGTGGTTTTAAGACATGCAAAATATCTAAAACGCGATTACTTGGATATAATTCTATATGATCTAACTTAAACTAAGACTCTATAACAAATGTATTTTGAGTCTTTTATTCATCTTGTCCCAAGGACCTCTCCAAGGTAAGCCACCACACACACGTCACTCAGCACCGCCTTGTCGCCTTCCTTCAGAATTGCTTGCCTTTACCTTTACCTGCAGCAAGAGGAAATGCAACTAATAAGCAAAAAGCTTAGTAAGTACTATCTAGCTCACAAAATCTCGAAATGTGCAAACATGCTTTTTAAACAAGTGAAATCACATGAGATACTTTTATGCTTAAAAGAAAACACTAAAAACATGTATAACTCAAAACATGCATACTCAAGCACTAATAAGTCTTAACTTACTTGTTCTTGGCTTAACTTGAGCTTTAGCAATTCTTTAACTTTAAATCTTTCTTTAACTTTTTGAAAACTTTCTTAAACTTTAGAAAACTTTGCTAAAGCATATACTTGAAAATAATAACTCATTTGGATCCACTTAAGACGTAAGTACCATCTTATGCGCGTTCCCTAAAAGGTTGGGGTAGCGAGCCACCAATCCTAATAGAGCATACCTTGGTCTACCAGGGCCAAGACCTTGGAATTGGACACCTGGATTTCTTTAACGACGCCCTTGGACGCCGGGTACTGGCCTTAGAAAATAAAATAGCTTTTCTTTCTTTTCTTTCTTATCTTTAAATGCCTTGGCAGTTTAACGAGCACCTTGTGTGCCCAAATCCCTAAGTCTTGACTTTTGGGGATTTCTTAAGGCCTTGGCCTTTTCTTTTCTTATCTTTATCTTCTCTTTTCTTCTCTCATAACTTTTCTTAGTCCCTAACCTCATATAGGGTACTTAATCAAACTTATACAACCATGGATTAAACTAGAGTTACATGCAAAAATCGTAACTAAAGGAAAATTTGCATCTTTAACTTTCTAACGGAAAAAACTTGTGGAAAAACCGCCTCTTACTGCAGGTGAGCAGTACTTACATTGATATCTTGGACTTACAACCAAAATTGACGTCTAGGGCTCGGGAGAAACTTGAGATCTCGATGAACCGTTCGCGCCTACGCGTTCCTCTCGTCGAGACGAACGAAACGCTCCGCACTCCTTGGTTCTTCCTTGGCCGGCGCCCCCTTAGAGGAGGAGAGGAGGTGGTGGGGCGTGCGCACAAGAGAGGGGAAGAGGGGGGTCGGCGTGAGGGCTTGGGCGAGGGAGAGAGGGTTTAGGTTTAGAGAAAATAAAATTCCTCTCTTTAATTATCTATTTATACTTAGGGTATTTAAGTCCAACTTTATAACTTAACTTAATATTTCTCTATTTTCTTTCAGCACACCCCTGCTGGGGCTCCTGGTTAACCCGACCAACTTAAGTCGTTGATCCCACGGGGAGGTCTCGGGTTCAAAACTCATCCAGGCAACTTTTTGCCGAAAACTCTATTTCTTTTAATAAAAATACTAAACGGACTCGAAAAATTCCATAAAAATATTCTAAAAATTTCTAAAAATATCTAAAATATTTCTAAAACATTTTTAACTAATTTCAAGGACTTTAAGGACTTAAAATGGAAATTTTTGGGGGCGTTACACTCCGAGCCATGCTGATGTATCAAGCGCTTAGTATGCTCTGGCAACTTAAACATGGGGGGTACCTATCCCCCGACATGCCTCCCACATCCATCCAGCTTGAAGACATGTCCAAGGACCTGCCCGACATAACCAGCCAACCTTTCAAGTGAGGGTCGGGCCCCTGGCTATATCTTTTCTTTTCATGCAGAGGTGGTTGGTCCTCTGATTTTATAACACTTTGGTCTTTTGAATGCAATCTTTCCTTTTTGCTCAAACTTTTTGTGACTGCTCTTACTTCCGAATGTTAATGTTCACGAGTGAGAGTCACTTGGGTGAGAGGTCGTACGATTGACTTAGTTTCTGCAAGCCACTGAACCACATGACGGAGCACCCGAAAACTTCTAAGTGTCTGCCACTCGGGCGAGGATATACTCGGGCTACTGGATTTTGCGGGTGTCTGCGTGGAACACTCGGATGTTAAAACTTCAGACTGTAAGCTCTACGAGTCGGCTGACTGAGAGCTAAGCAACCGGTTAAGAAAATCTTACCCGCTCATTTATTGAGGGATCACACTGAGAAATGAGCTCTTCAATCGGCTAGCGCGTGGGGAGCATGAGTCACCACGCGTCCGACAGGTATTTACGCACAGGGATTTGCGGGAGCTTGCCCGTCCATAAGAACTTGGCTGCTTGGTCGAGTCAGGCCCGGGGAGCGTGGGCCGTCACGCGTCTGACCGGGACCCGAACCAAGGGATTTTTGCGGGAGCTTGCCCGTCCATAAGGACTTGGGTGCTTGGTCGAGTCAGGTCCGGGGAGCGTGGGCCGCCACGCGTCCGATTGGGTCCCGAACCAAGGGATTTTTGAGGGAGCTTGCTTGTTTGTAAGGACTTGGCCGCTTGGTCAAATCAGGCCCGGGGAGCGTGTGCTGCCACGCGTCCGACCGGGACCCGAACCAAGGGAGTTTTGCGGGAGCTTGCTCATCTGCTAAGATTTGGCCACTTGGTCGAGTCAGGCCCGGGGAGCGTGGACCGTCACGAGTCCGATCGGTACCCGAACCAAGGGAGTTTTGCGGGAACTTGCCCGTCGATAAGGACTTGGCCGCTTGGTCGAATCAGGGCCGGGGGGCGTGGGCCGCCACGCGTTCGACCGGGACCCGAACCAAGGGAGTTTTACAGGAGCTTGCCCATCTGCTAAGATTTGGCCACTTGGTCGAGTCATGCCCGGGGAGCATGGGCCGCCACGCGTCTGACTGGGACCCAAACCAAGGGAGTTGCGGTTTACCAAGGGTCTGGATCAGGCTAGTCTCTTTTGCCTCGCTCGTCCAACCGACCAGCTTATGTCTTTTCGATCATCATATAGGGCCAATTCGTATCCCGCTTTCTGACGACTGCATTAATTGGCGAGGAGACGTGTCGCGGGGTGAATGACGTATCGTGCAGCGAAACGCCCCTCACCGATCATTGGTGCCCTCGGGTGGAGAACCGTCTATCGCGGCAGCATGCTTGCGTCCCGTCGAGTCTTGGGATTCCCCCATGCTTCGATCGAAGGGCTTTCATTTGATGCCACCCTATGCCAAGACTTTCCTTGAAAGGCCAAGATCTGCTACTCCCCCCTATATATAGGTGCGGGTCGCGAGCCTTGCCATCAACCAAAACTCCAGCAATCCATTGCTTCTTGCTACTCCTATCACTATCACGATCATCTTTCCTGGCGATCCCTCATTACCAGATGTCGACCATGGATTTGGACGAAGAACTCTTCGAAATCCTCCTTCCCTCTGGCGAAAATTCTCCCATTAAGACAATTGTTCTTTCGGCAACAACTTCTGCCCCTGTGATTACTTCGAGTTGTTGGAACCCGGATGGCTAGAGAGGGGGGGTGAATATAGCCAATCACTTAGACCTTGGGCACAAATTGAATTTCTGCACTCAAACTTATCAGTAGCACAGCGGAAGAAATAATCACAGAGTAAGCAGAAAACAGAGAACGAAAGCAAGGTCGACACACTAGCAAGATCGCTAACAAGGAGGGTTTACAAGGTTCGGGGATAACTTGCCCCTACTCCTTAGCGTGCCCTTAAGGTGGGCGATCCCTTGATCGTCAGCAGATCAAGCCCCGGTTATCACCGGATAGAAAGCAACCTCCTTCTCGGTGGAGAAACCTCTCCACAGTGTTTCAATCAGATTTAAGTTTAAGCACAAAGAAACAACAAGAAGGATCTTACTCAAGCACTTAGCAAAGACAAGAACACAGCAAGCTTTCCTGAGCTCCACCCAGCGGCGATCTCACGCAAGAAACCCTTCCTCGTGTCTTCCCGCTGTCGGACTCCAAGCCTCTTGTTCTCTCCTTCAAGTGCTCAAGTAATGGATGATTGCTTCTCGATTGCAATAGCTTGCTCAAGGTGATGAAACTTCAGAACGCGCAAGCTAGATGTGGAGAACACAAGGCACAGCAAGAACTCAGATCTTCTGCTTCAACGAAGCCTTCTTCCGCCCTTTTGTTTCTCCACTCAGCACCAGGTGACAGCATCTCCTGCAGCCTCCAGCTGCTCCCCTACAACGCCAGCTACCACTGAGCCCTCCCTGGACTTCCTGAGCTCCCCTCAGCCAAGCTCCAGTCGGCAGCTCCAGTCTGGAGCCCAGCCGTTGCAACCTAAGATGGAAAACGGACAAACCTGCTCCAAGGAAAGCCTCCATTGACTTCTCCTTGAGTGTTTGAATCCTCCCCTGTCACCTACAGCTTAATCAGAGTGTTAGAGCAGCATATCACACAGTAAATCAAGTATCAGATATAAGCAGCAGAGAATCGGATATGGTCAAGCGCGATCAGAGCGACTGACAGTGCAATTTGAATTAAAGTGATTGGTCACCGGACCGATCAGAGAGCCTCCTGATCGGTCCCCGGACTGATCAGGCTGGGACCAGACCGATCAGGCTCCGACCTGATTGGTCCCCAACACTCGATTAGAGATCGCGATTTCTTTGGGACTCTCCTGGATCGATCACCCGACCGATCCTAGGTTGTGGATCGATCACCCGACCGATCCTAGGTTGTGGATCGATCACCCGACCGATCCACCCCTTTATCGGGCGATTTCTGAGCTTCGCAGTCCAGACCTCCTGATCGATCACCGGACCGATTAGGCAACCTCCTGATCGGTCACCAGACCGATCAGGTCGTGACCAGACCGATCAGGCTCCGTCCTGATCGATCATAGAGAGGAACCTGCGACACTGGATCGTTCTCCAGAACGATCTGCACAGTGATCCTGATCGGTCACCAGACCGATCAGGAGCAGATCAGCAAGGGAACTCAACCTCACTGTTTGCTCCCTGATCGGTCACCAGACCGATCAGGAGCTAAGCAGTGGGTGAAACGCATACTCCCTGATCGGTCACCAGACCGATCAGTCATCACTGGATCGGTCACCAGACCGATCCACGAAGGAGCACCGTGCCAACTCCCTGATCAGTCAGCAGACCGATCCAGGGGGCTCCAACCACCTTAGCCCTCCAAGCTAAGGATTTTTCACCTAACCCTCCAAGTTGGAATTTGCACCTAACCCTCCAAGTTAGGACTTGTCACCTAGCCCTCCAAGCCAGGACTTTTCACCTAGCCCTCCAAGCTAGGACTTTTCACCCAACTCTTCCAGATTAGGACTTTTCCAAACCTAGCCCTCCAAGCTAGGACCTGACCCTCCAAGCCAGGACTTTTTCACCTAATTCTCCAAGATAGGAATTTGCACCTAACCCTCCAAGTTAGGACTTTTCACCTAGCCCTCCAAGCTAGGACTTTTCACCCACCTCTTCCGAATTAGGACTTTTCACGCACCTAGCCCTCCAAGCTAGGATTTTCAACACCTAACCCTCCAGGTTAGGATTTTCCAACACCTAGCCCTCCAAGCTAGGATTTTCCATACCATGCCTGATCCCCGATCAGGACTTCATCATAATCAATAATCAACCACCTAAACTAAAATCGGTGTCAACACCAAAATAACAATCAGGGACAGACTGCATCAACAATCTCCCCCTTTTTATTGTTTGACAACCCGATTTTATGTTTAGGGATTCTCAAACAAGTTTTTCAAATTTAGAATCATAGGGGAATCCAGATCCTCCCCCTACAACATGATCATCCTAAACTTAACCAACCAACACTCTCCCCCTTTGTCGAACACCGAAAAAGGGTCTAGAAGGGCTGTTAAGTTTAAACCATACTCCCCCTAAACCCTAGGGGTATCCCAAAACACCAACAATATGATTTTTGATAAGCATATGAATACATATGACAAACAGATATAGAAGTGGCAAAATAAGCATATGTATCATATGAGCATGGCATCATAATCATAATCATGGTAGTGTAACAAATATGCAGATAGTACTCATCATAGCATCAACAAGAAGCATACTAAAGTAGGATAAAACATGTAGGGCAAATTCAGAAAAGTGAAGTCATAAAGCATCCAGAGAAATAACACGATGCAAGACACATGTTGGGACCGGGTGCATGTTGACAAGGATACGAGTTCGTAATATTTTAAAATTTTACGTGCAGCGGAAGAATTAGCATAAAATAATTTCACAAATTATCTTAACCACGTATCTAGCATGGGACCTTATGATGTGTGGACGTAATCATAAATTAAAACATTGCGGAAAAGTAAACTAATTTACTTTGTACCTCGCGTAACTCGAAGAAAAGGGACGAGATCCAACCATAGCGTCCCTTGGAAGCTCCGCCTCTATTCGCGTCCACGCCGAGTTCTCTTCGGGATGACTTTGCAAAGTCATGAGTTTTGTGCCGACGAGAACTACTAGATTCTCTAAAGCACAACTAGAAGATCAAGAGAAAAGAAAGGAAACTAACCACCGAGAATCGGAATCTAAATTCCGGGAAGGAAGGATATGTGATCCGCTTCTTCTTCTTCTTGGTTGGCTTCTCCTTCTTCTTGATGGCTCACGGCAACCAAAGGTTGGAGGTGCGCCGGCCCTAGCTCTCAAGGAGGGCGCCGGCCCTAAGGGGAAGAAAGAAGAGAGAATAAAAGAGAGAGAGGGAGAGAGTTAATCTCTTGATGCTCTATATCGATTAGGAATTCAAAACTTGCCTTTGGTTCCTTTATATAGTGGCCTCTCCCTTACCAAGTCTCTCTTTGAACGGAATTAACGGAATTAGTTATCATAAGAATTTTATCTTATAAAATTTCTTATGACTTATTCCGTTATGCCTAGTTTTATTATAACTAACTTTATAATAAAACAAATTCTTCTCTCCTTTAATTATGGAATAAATTTTATAAGAAATTTATAAACTTTCTTATTATGAAAAAATCAATTCATAATTAATTTTATAAAATTAAAATAAACCATTCCATGGATCATTTTAATTTCCATAAAAGAATAAATTTCTATAAATTTATTTATATAAATTTCTTTACACAAATTTATTTATCCATAATTTATAAAACAAATCGCGCTAGATTTATTTTATTAATTAAACCAAATAAATTGGTTTCTTCCCCTTGATGTGGCCGACCAAACCAAAGGGGGTTGGCACCCTCTTTTGCCGGCCAAACCAAGCCGAACCGATCGCGAATTAAACTCATTTAATTCGCCCAATAAGCCTTCAAAAGACTTAGCCATTTTAAGTTTCCGTTGCGCCTCTGATTAACTCAGATTCGACTTATTTCTCTTGATTGGAAAATCCAATTTTCATCTCGTTTTAAATCCCTCGGATTACTCGTAGTGCGTGTGACTAAATAGGCTTTCGATTTATGTTGGCCGTCTATAATTAACCAATTATAGAATGGTCATGAGTGGCACCTAGTAGTACATCATGACCCCCAATTAATCGAAAGATCAACGGTTTGACCTCAGAAGTAATTCTGAAACTCTTCAGCAGCTCTAATGAATCGTGCCCCATTCCCTTCACCATCTTCTACCCACTTGGTTCAGGACATGGTCTATTTGTGTCAGTCCCCACTAACTGACTACGTCACACCTAGCCCAAGTAGTGTCTTTCTCGTCCTTTGGATTTCTAATTACTCTCATGTATTAAGAGACTCGCACTCTAAACATGACATGCTCTGGCCAGAGGCTTTGAGTAACAATCCGACGATAGGCCTTGGTATACATCTCCTCGCAAGGAGTGGTGAATCTTTTGTAGGCTGTTCAAACATCTTCGGGCACTTCGGCTTATACCCAATCATCCTGGGTCCACACCTCCTTGGAGATGCTTGCTTAAGATGTTAAAGTATAAGTCTCCATGACCAAGATGACTTGAACACCGCAAGTCAAAGGAACATCGCACTTAAGCTGCAGTAAGATCTTCATTGACATATCTATATAGATTACCATATGAAGTTTTACAGCTAGTCACTCCAATGAACTAGTTCCCTCAACTAGCATCCATGTTTATCTCCGGACATCCCAATGCCACCAGCCAGTGAGAATCAGCTGATTAGAGAATAACCCATGCTAGTCTCAACAGAATTGATAGTGTCTATTTTTATCAATTCATCGACTAGGGATATTTTCAATACTTCACAATTGCACATTTAGAGATAATCACTAGTTGTGATCCCATCACAAATTCTCTTATGCTATGAATTGTATTGCGGACATTCAGTAGATGAGTTTAAGATCCCAATCAAATACACAAACATGTATACTCAAATAGTGAATTATCATTTATTAAAATAAATGTTTACAATCATAAGGTGATTGCCTTAGGACACTTCTCTCGTATCACTAACAAACTCCCACTTGGCCTAATGTCAATCGCTACGGTATCCTATACCACAGGCTCTAACATGACCCTCAAAGTTGTTTTGAGGCAAGGCCTTAGTTAAAGGATCCGCCAAATTCCTTTCAGTGGAGATTTTCTTAATTTGTATATCATTCCTACTTATAATCTCTCTGATCAGATGATAGCGGCGAAGCACGTGTTTGGATCGCTGATGAGACCTTGGTTCCTTTGCTTGTGCAATAGCTCCATTGTTGTCGCAATAAACCGGTATTGCTTCATCAATGGTTGGAACCTCACCAAGTTTTGAGACAAACTTCTTGATCCAGACTGCTTCCGTGGTAGAATCCGCTACGGTGTCTTATTTGGAACTCTTCCAACTTATTGCACCTCCATTCAAAGTAAATACGTATCCACGTATACCTACGTATTACCATATCTCCTTCTCCATATGTTAGGAACACATCCTCAGTTCTTCTTAAGTACTTAAGGATTGTTTTGACAGCCGCCCAATGATCCATTCCTAGATCCGACTGATATCTGCTTGTGACGCTCAGAGCATACGATACATCGGGCCTAGTACATAACATAGCATACATGATAGATCCTATCGCGGATGCATAGGGAATCTTATTCATGCAAATCCTCTCGTCTTCTATGCGCGGACACATAGACTTTGAAAGGTTGATTCCATGCCTGATGGGAAGGTAACTTTCTTGGATTCCAACATGCTAAACCCTTTTAGCACTCGGTCTATATATGTAGACTGCGAAAGACCAAGCAACCGTTTTGATCTATCTCTATAGATTCTAATCCTAAGGATATAGGTTGCTTCTCCCAGGTCTTTCATGGAGAAAGTTTTGGACAACCAAATTTCAACTGTCTGTAAAACTGATATATCGTTTCCTATAAGTAAAATGTCATCGACATATAATACTAGGAATACGACTGCACTCCCACTAACCTTCTTGTACACACAAGGTTCGTCAGGATTTTGTGAGAAATCAAACTCTTTGATTGTCTCATCAAAACGAATGTTCCAGCTCCTAGATGCTTGCTTTAGTCCATATATGGATCGTCGAAGCTTGCATACTTTGGTTTTATCAACCGATGTGAAACCTTTAGGTTGTATCATGTATACATCCTCAAGCAGGTTTCCATTAAGGAAAGTTATTTTCACATCCATTTGCCATATCTCATAATCATAATGAGCTGCTATGGCCAGGAGCATCCGAATGGATTTAAGCATAATTACCTTCCATGTCGGTTTTCTTCTTGAAAACCCACTTGCACCCTATGGGCTTAATCCCTTCAGGTGGGTTAACCAAGTCCCATACTCGATTTTCGTACATAGAATCCATTTCCGACTTCATGGCTTCGAGCCATTTGTCCCTTTCTGAACATTTCAGAACATCTTCATAACTGATAGGTTCGTCATCGCTTATGAGTAACACGTCGTTCGATTCACTTATGAGAAATCCGTATCTCTCTGGAATATTGCGTGTCCTATCAGACCTACGAAGAGGTGGTGTTGTTTTAGGTTTAACTGATAGCTCATCATTATGAGGTATTGGTTGTGGGTCTAGACTAGGTGTCTCTATAATGTCTATTGGAGTTTCATGAACTTCATCAAGTTTAATGCCACTCCCACTATTTTCTTGTAAAAGAAATTCTCTTTCCAGAAATACAGCATGCCTTGAAACAAACACCTTTTGTTCCAAGGGATGATAGAATTGGTAACCCTTCGTTTCCTTAGGGTATCCAATAAATAGACATTTATCAGACTTAGCATCCAATTTGTCTGATACAGTCCGCTTCACATAAGCGGGACAACCCCATATCTTAAGGTGAGTTAAGTGGGGTTTCTTACTATTCCATGTCTCATATGGAGTAGTAGAGACTACCTTGGTCGGGACTCTGTTTAGCAAGTAAACAGCTGTCTTAAGTGCATAGCCCCAAAAGGATTTTGGAAGAGTTGCATGATTCATCATCGACCTAACCATGTCCATCAAGGTTCGGTTGCGCCTCTCAGATACACCATTATGCTGTGGTGTATACGGCGGAGTCCATTGGGACAATATCCATTGTCCCTAAGATAATCTTGAAACTCTTGACTTAAGTATTCACCACCCCGATCGGATCGAAGTATCTTAATACTTTTGCCAAGCTGTTTCTCTACTTCATTTCTGAACTCTTTGAATTTCTCAAAGGCTTCAGATTTGTGTTTCATCAAGAACACATACCCGAATCGTGAGTGATCATCGATAAAGGTGATGAAGTAGCTATAGCCTCCTTGTGCAAGAGTTGACATTGGTCCACATACATCAGTATGTATCAGACCAAGCAATTCTTCCACTGGATTACCTTTTCCGGAGAAGGGTAATTTGGTCATCTTGCCTTTTAAGCATGATTCGCATGTATCAAATGAACCGGGTTCAAATGATTCCAGAATTCCACATCGGTGTAATTCGGTCATGTGTTTCTTACTTACATGGCCAAGACGGCAATGCCAAGTGTAGGAGTCTATTCGATTATCTATTCGGGCACGTTTGTTGCTAACTTCGATATTGAAAACGTCACCGGATAAATCTAACGTGTAGATACCATTGCACAAAGTTCCATTCCAATAAAGAACGCCATTTAAAGTTATGTAACAACAATTGTTACTAAAAGTCAAATGATAACCCTTTTCATTCAAACATGAAATAGATACAATGTTCTTTATTAATGAAGGAACGAAATAACAATTATCCAATTCTAAGACACGTCCAGTGGGGAGCTTTAGCAAATATGTTCCGATGGCAACAGCTGCAATCTTTGCTCCATTTCCAACTCGCAAATTTGCTTCTCCTTTGACGAGTCTTCTTCTATTCCTTAGCCCCTGTATGTCATTACATATATGTGAGCTACACCTAGTATCAAGTACCCAGGTATTTGAGGAAATAGAGTGACATTCAATAACGAAGATACCTGAAGAGGATGGGGCATCGGATGCCTTATTCTTCAAGGACTCAAGATAAACCTTGTAGTTTCTTCGCCAGTGACCCTCCTTGCCACAATGATGGCAAGTCCCTTTTGGTTTCTTTTCAGTCTTTTTGGCCTTTTTCTTCTTCCCTTTATTCTGTTCTTTGGCCTTCCTCTTAGAACCTTTCTTCGAGGAACCAACTGTAACACCCGCCCTTATATCTACTCTCGGGGCGGGGTTACGTACAACTCAATCATATAGTAATATTTTTTTTCTCTTCTAGCATGACATTAAAACAATAAAGCAAGGACTAAGGACTAAGCATGCTTGTTTAACTATCAAAGTCATTCTACAACATGATAAGTTTACCAGTAATGTAACTCATAACATGATCAAATATAAAAGACTTCCAAAGGTAACACTATCATGCCATATCAATCTTAATCACTAACACTTATTGTCAGGGAAACATAAACATAAACATAAACATGATAAGTAGATATAGAATCATTCTTTCCCGAGCCACTACCCCACACATCTTCAGCCCACCTGCCTCTTCCTCTAGTTTAAGTGTCCATTACCTTTATCTGCAGCATAAGACAACACATAAACTAGTAAGCACAAATGCTTAGTAAGGATCCTGTCCTACTCGCAAAATCCATACGAAAGCATACAACATGCACACATAATAAATCATAAGCATGAGTTCATCATAGCATACTAAACATCAAAGTTTCTAAGCAAACAGTATAAAGTATGGAATGCATATACATAAGGATGCTTAACTTTTTAAAATCATACTTTTAAATACTTAAACATCATCATATCATAATTGGGGGTCCCCGGCTTGTACCACATACATACATTATAAGCGCGCATCCCTAAGTAGATACGAGGTAGCGAGCCCCGACCTACTAGGGTAAGGATAGCTACGGTAGTCTCAGAACCGAGGCGTTCTTAAGGTGCCCATCCCTGTTGCACAGCTACGGTAGTGCCAGAACCGTGGACAGCATAGTCGGTAGTCCAGAACCGGGGCGTTCTTAAGGTGCCCATCCCTTGGACCCATACTTCGGTCCGGTACAAGCCCATTCATAAAGTAAAATAGCATACATGGATTTTATCATATCATAAGTATAGCGCATTCTTGTTTCTTACTAGGTCCATTCATAGTCCGTCGACCTAGGAGTTGCATAACACATTCTTATCATATCATAAGCATATCATCATAACCTATCACATCATTGTCATATCATGAGCATGGCATGCCTCTTATCTTATCATGAAGAGTGCTCTTAGTCCCGACTTACAGGGAAGCATCTCTTAGGCATTTCATCATACATAAGCCATGCATAACATAAGGGTGCTTAAAGAGCTTAAACATAGACATGTACATCATGATTCTTAGAGCATGAAAAAGCATGGGAGAAGACATGTTATCACCTATACTACTCGTAGCATATTATGGGCATCCTAGGCGTGCCTAATTGGGTTGTAGCTTCCCCCTTATCCCAAATTCTTATTTAATCAGAAAATTCCAGCATATAAACTCTAAGTTTAGAGCATGATAAACCATGATAAACATTACACTAACATCATACATTAAGGTAGGCATCATAGGGGAGACCTTAGAAGGCATGTTGGGGTTGTTACCCCTTCTTAAGTCCTACTTATCATTCTTTACAGAAAATTTCAGCATACATATCTTAGTTTCCAAGCATGTTAAAATCATGAATAAACCATATTTACATCACATATCATCTTATATATCATCATACTAACTTAATCATGTCTCGTAGGGTAGTTTAACCTTCACAAACCCTAATTTTCCATGCTTGGCCGAATGATGTAGGATAAGGGAAAAGTTGGATCTTTGAACCAACCTTTATACAAACACCTTGTATACACTATCATGCAATATACTAAGCATAGAATACATCATGGTTAATCATACAACCTTAAGCCCTAATTTCCATGTTCATGGCCGAAACTTGCACAAGGGGGAAAAAACATAATTTTGTCATCCCAACATGGAGGGAAATATCTATATATATATATCCTAATTCCCCAAGGGTCTCCTCATGCATTAGGGAGTAACCAAGGCTTATCCCTTGGAGGTGGCCGAATGGTGTAGGGGTGCAAACCCTAGTGTTTCAAACAAGCAAACCAAAGGAATCATGTAACAACAATTACACTGCCGACGAGGGAATACTTACATCCTTTCGCTTGAATTTCTCCTTCTCTAAAATCTTAGGGTGCCCTTGGTTGAAGGAAGGTGAGTGTTCTCCTTCCTAGCACTTCTATAGGACCCTTGGCTCTAGTAGAGGGCAAGGTCCTTGTAGAATTCTTCTTCCTTCCAATTCCCTAGGGTTAGAACCCTAGGGTTGTGTTTTTTCGAACTTGAAGAAGGGGAGAGGGCTCTTGGTTTTCGAAAAATGAAGTGGGGAAGAAGAAGGAGTGTAACTTCCTTTCCCTCTCTTATTTATACTTTTATCATGAAAAGACATGTCTCTTCACTTCCCTAGCTTTAACAAGCACGTTTCTTATTCTCTTAACAAGAAACATTGCTTGGTTCCTTGGTTATGACATGGTGAGTGCAACTAAGAGGTTCAAGGTTCAATCCTTGCTTCCTCCTTTCTACCTCTTCTTTTTATCACAATTTGCACTAATCCATATCAAAGCCTATTAAGCCAAGCCCATCATGAAATTTCATAATATTAATAATATTTCATGAATTTATATTATTTTATAATATTAATAATATTTCATGAATTCATATTATTTCATAATATTAATAATATTTCATGAATTCATATTATTTCATAATATTAATAATATTTCATGAATTCATAATATTTCATAATATTCCATAAATATTATTTCATAATATTTTTAATATTTCATATTCATGAATCCATAATATTTTATGATAATATTTCATGAATTCCATAATATTTCATATTCATGAATCCATAATATTTCATGATAATATTTCATGATCTTCCATAATAATATTTCATGAATTTCATGATATTTCATAACCTTCTATATGGGAAAATTTTGGGGCATTACAATCCTCCATACCTTATAAAAAGTTCATCCCGAACTTTAAAATAATTCCGGATACTTTAATCGTATTGCCTCCTCTCGTTCCCAAGTGGTTTCTTCGAATTGTTCGTTCCGCCACAGAACCTTTACTAAGGGCACTTCCTTGTTCCTTAGCTTTCTGACTTCCCGATCTAAGATCTGAATAGGTTGGTTTTCATAACTTAGGTCCTTATTTGTCGCATGGTTACTATAGGGTAAATGAGATCTTATTTATTATATCATCAAATTTATTTATCCCATCGTATAATTTATAAATCTACATATAAAAACTGGTCCAATTCCGCGAACTAGATTTGCCATTCCCTCACTCATCTCCCCTCGGCAGCATGAGTACCATCTATAGCTGCCTGCATCTGGTGTAACTGGGGATGAGCACCTTCGTACTGAGCATGTTGTTGCTGGGGTGCTTTGGCTGCAGTAGGACACTCTCTAGCCATGTGTCCTTCCTGTCCGCAGGTGAAGCATCTCCTGGTGCCCAAGAGGCATGTCCCGAGGTGCATCTTCCCACAAGTGACGCATGAAGGGTACTTAGGTTTCTTGTCTGCTGAACCACTGGCAGATTTATCCCATGGCTTCCTTTTTCCGTTGTGGTTCTTTTCCCAGTGGGGGTTACTATCCTGAGGTTTCTGACCTCCCGACTGACTCTGATCCTTGCTAGCGGTCAGTGCTTGGTTCTGCTGGTTAATATTCTTCAGATAATGCTCGGTAATAAGGGCGCTACTGAACAGCTCTTCTGCAGTCTGGGGCCTATTAACGCCGCCAGCCACATTCAGAGCTATCTCGGGCCTGAGCATCTTGAGCATCAATCTGACCCTTTCTTTCTCCGTACTGACCAGCTCTGGACATAATCGTGCCAGTCTGTTGAATTGTTTAACGGCATCGTTGACTGAGAGATTTCCCTGCCAGAATTCAGTGAACTCGTCAAAGTGCCTATTTGTGACTCGCATATTAAAGAATTCTTCCAGAAATTCGGACCCGAAGTCCTTCCACTTCATCTGGTCCACTGACCTTCTGGCTTTTACCCGTTCCCACCACATCCTGGCGTCGCCAGTGAGGCAGAACGAGACACATTTAATTTTCTCATGCTCGGGCCAGTCTAATAATTCCACTGTGCTCTCACCTGTCTTGAGCCAGGCCTGGGCATCCCAGGGCTCGCAGGTGCCCGAGAACTTTTCCGGCTTAAGTCTCTGCCACTGAATCAGATAAGCCTCCTGTAGTTTAACCTTCACAAACCCTAATTTTCCATGCTTGGCCGAATGATGTAGGATAAGGGAAAAGTTGGATCTTTGAACCAACCTTTATATAAACACCTTGTATACACTATCATGCAATATACTAAGCATAGAATACATCATGGTTAATCATACAACCTTAAGCCCTAATTTCCATGTTCATGGCCGAAACTTGCACAAGGGGGAAAACCCTAATTTTGTCATCCCAACATGGAGGGAAATATCTATATATATATATATCCTAATTCCCCAAGGGTCTCCTCATGCATTAGGGAGTAACCAAGGCCTCTCCCTTGGAGGTGGCCAAATGGTGTAGGGGTGCAAACCCTAGTGTTTCAAACAAGCAAACCAAAGGAATCATGTAACAACAATTACACTGCAGGCGAGGGAATACATACATCCTTTCGCTTGAATTTCTCCTTCTCTAAAATCTTAGGGTGCCCTTGGTTGAAGGAAGGTGAGTGTTCTCCTTCCTAGCACTTCTATAGGACCCTTGGCTCTAGTAGAGGGCAAGGTCCTTGTAGAATCTTCTTCCTTCCAATTCCCTAGGGTTAGAACCCTAGGGTTGTGTTTTTTCGAACTTGAAGAAGGGGAGAGGGCTCTTGGTTTTCGAAAAATGAAGTGGGGAAGAAGAAGAAGGAGTGTAACTTCCTTTCCCTCTCTTATTTATACTTTTATCATGAAAAGACATGTCTCTTCACTTCCCTAGCTTTAACAAGCACGTTTCTTATTCTCTTAACAAGAAACATTGCTTGGTTCCTTGGTTATGACATGGTGAGTGCAACTAAGAGGTTCAAGGTTCAATCCTTGCTTCCTCCTTTCTACCTCTTCTTTTTATCACAATTTGCACTAATCCATATCAAAGCCTATTAAGCCAAGCCCATCATGAAATTTCATAATATTAATAATATTTCATGAATTTATATTATTTTATAATATTAATAATATTTCATGAATTCATATTATTTCATAATATTAATAATATTTCATGAATTCATATTATTTCATAATATTAATAATATTTCATGAATTCATAATATTTCATAATATTCCATAAATATTATTTCATAATATTTTTAATATTTCATATTCATGAATCCATAATATTTTATGATAATATTTCATGAATTCCATAATATTTCATATTCATGAATCCATAATATTTCATGATAATATTTCATGATCTTCCATAATAATATTTCATGAATTTCATGATATTTCATAACCTTCTATATGGGAAAATTTTGGGGCATTACAATCCTCCATACCTTATAAAAAGTTCATCCCGAACTTTAAAATAATTCCGGATACTTTAATCGTATTGCCTCCTCTCGTTCCCAAGTGGTTTCTTCGAATTGTTCGTTCCGCCACAGAACCTTTACTAAGGGCACTTCCTTGTTCCTTAGCTTTCTGACTTCCCGATCTAAGATCTGAATAGGTTGGTTTTCATAACTTAGGTCCTTATTTGTCGCATGGTTACTATAGGGTAAATGAGATCTTATTTATTATATCATCAAATTTATTTATCCCATCGTATAATTTATAAATCTACATATAAAAACTGGTCCAATTCCGCGAACTAGATTTGCCATTCCCTCACTCATCTCCCCTCGCAGCATGAGTACCATCTATAGCTGCCTGCATCTGGTGTAACTGGGGATGAGCACCTTCGTACTGAGCATGTTGTTGCTGGGGTGCTTTGGCTGCAGTAGGACACTCTCTAGCCATGTGTCCTTCCTGTCCGCAGGTGAAGCATCTCCTGGTGCCCAAGAGGCATGTCCCGAGGTGCATCTTCCCACAAGTGACGCATGAAGGGTACTTAGGTTTCTTGTCTGCTGAACCACTGGCAGATTTATCCCATGGCTTCCTTTTTCCGTTGTGGTTCTTTTCCCAGTGGGGGTTACTATCCTGAGGTTTCTGACCTCCCGACTGACTCTGATCCTTGCTAGCGGTCAGTGCTTGGTTCTGCTGGTTAATATTCTTCAGATAATGCTCGGTAATAAGGGCGCTGCTGAACAGCTCTTCTGCAGTCTGGGGCCTATTAACGCCGCCAGCCACATTCAGAGCTATCTCGGGCCTGAGCATCTTGAGCATCAATCTGACCCTTTCTTTCTCCGTACTGACCAGCTCTGGACATAATCGTGCCAGTCTGTTGAATTGTTTAACGGCATCGTTGACTGAGAGATTTCCCTGCCAGAATTCAGTGAACTCGTCAAAGTGCCTATTTGTGACTCGCATATTAAAGAATTCTTCCAGAAATTCGGACCCGAAGTCCTTCCACTTCATCTGGTCCACTGACCTTCTGGCTTTTACCCGTTCCCACCACATCCTGGCGTCGCCAGTGAGGCAGAACGAGACACATTTAATTTTCTCATGCTCGGGCCAGTCTAATAATTCCACTGTGCTCTCACCTGTCTTGAGCCAGGCCTGGGCATCCCAGGGCTCGCAGGTGCCCGAGAACTTTTCCGGCTTAAGTCTCTGCCACTGAATCAGATAAGCCTCCTGTAGTTTAACCTTCACAAACCCTAATTTTCCATGCTTGGCCGAATGATGTAGGATAAGGGAAAAGTTGGATCTTTGAACCAACCTTTATATAAACACCTTGTATACACTATCATGCAATATACTAAGCATAGAATACATCATGGTTAATCATACAACCTTAAGCCCTAATTTCCATGTTCATGGCCGAAGCTTGCACAAGGGGGAAAAACCCTAATTTTGTCATCCCAACATGGAGGGAAATATCTATATATATATATCCTAATTCCCCAAGGGTCTCCTCATGCATTAGGGAGTAACCAAGGCCTCTCCCTTGGAGGTGGCCAAATGGTGTAGGGGTGCAAACCCTAGTGTTTCAAACAAGCAAACCAAAGGAATCATGTAACAACAATTACACTGCAGGCGAGGGAATACATACATCCTTTCGCTTGAATTTCTCCTTCTCTAAAATCTTAGGGTGCCCTTGGTTGAAGGAAGGTGAGTGTTCTCCTTCCTAGCACTTCTATAGGACCCTTGGCTCTAGTAGAGGGCAAGGTCCTTGTAGAATCTTCTTCCTTCCAATTCCCTAGGGTTAGAACCCTAGGGTTGTGTTTTTTCGAACTTGAAGAAGGGGAGAGGGCTCTTGGTTTTCGAAAAATGAAGTGGGGAAGAAGAAGAAGGAGTGTAACTTCCTTTCCCTCTCTTATTTATACTTTTATCATGAAAAGACATGTCTCTTCACTTCCCTAGCTTTAACAAGCACGTTTCTTATTCTCTTAACAAGAAACATTGCTTGGTTCCTTGGTTATGACATGGTGAGTGCAACAAGGTTCAATCCTTGCTTCCTCCTTTCTACCTCTTCTTTTTATCACAATTTGCACTAATCCATATCAAAGCCTATTAAGCCAAGCCCATCATGAAATTTCATAATATTAATAATATTTCATGAATTCATATTATTTTATAATATTAATAATATTTCATGAATTCATATTATTTCATAATATTAATAATATTTCATGAATTCATAATATTTCATAATATTCCATAAATATTATTTCATAATATTTTTAATATTTCATATTCATGAATCCATAATATTTTATGATAATATTTCATGAATTCCATAATATTTCATATTCATGAATCCATAATATTTCATGATAATATTTCATGATCTTCCATAATAATATTTCATGAATTTCATGATATTTCATAACCTTCTATATAGGAAAATTTTGGGGTATTACACCAACTAACTGTACCGTCTTTTGATCCGGCTTTACAGAAGGCTCCACAGTCTTCAGCAGGTTGAGCAACTCAGGAATGGTAGTCTCTAGTTTGTTCATCCGATAGTTCATCACAAATTGTGAATAACTTTTGGGCAAACAACTCAGAATTAAGTCAATACTTAGTTCATGATCCATTGCAAAACCGAGTGTGCTCAGTCGGTCAATGTACCCCAACATCTTTAACACAAACTGCGAGGCAGAAGTGCCTTCCTGCATCTTAGTGGTGAAGAGGAGTCTGGAGACTTCGAACCTTTCGGATCTCGCCTGCTCTTCAAACAACTCATGAAGATGGAAGATGATGGTATAAGCATCCATATGCTCATGCTGCTTTTGCAGCTCAGGTATCATAGAGGCTAGCATGATGCAACTCGCAAGTTCAGAATCGGTCACATGTTTCTGATAGGCCATTAGCTGGTCTGGAGTTGCACCTTCTGGAGGATGGTTGAGAAGTTGATCTTCAAGGACATATGCAAGCTTCTCTGCCTTGAGGACTATCCTCAGGTTTCGAAGCCAGTCCATGAAGTTTGGCCCAGTCAGTTTATTGGTGTCCAAAATGGAACGCAAGTTTAGAGAAGACATGATCGAGTGATTAACCTAGAAATACAAATTGAGTTTATGTGAGAAGAATGATTAAAGAATGTATCAACATACATTAAAAAATCCTATTTATTTTTCAAATTGAATAACCCTTTTTATCAATTCGGGAGATCGTAGGAACATCTCCAAATAGGTTGATATCCAATCATAGATAAGAACCACCATGGCTGTGGCCATCAAGTTATTCATAGCTATGAAGGTAGGTAATTATACCGATTACATATCACATATATGTAACTATCACATTATGCTATCAACTAATTGAATGTTTGCATAAATCATTGGGTTGTTAACTCATTAACAAGTATGCGACATTATACATAGCACCCAACTGCACCTCTCTTTACATCGACCTTGGCTGTGGCACAACAAATCGACGCTCCAAGCTTAAGGCTGACCCATTAATCAAGAAATAGTTTTAATATGGTTGGAGCTCATTCAATCGTTTAGTCAGACTTGGATGTGTCCAACAACCAAAACTAAGGATTGACCTCTGACTCCAACTACATTATTGATAAACTAATTCCATGGTTTGAACATGTTGAGGTTCAAGCTGGGCATGGATGTGTACATCAACCCAAACGAGAAACAAAACTCCGATTCTAACCATATTAATGGAAGGTGTTGGCCTTAATATTTTGTAAGGGGTTTTGGGTCTCATCTTTTCTAAGCACATTCATGACATATAATCATGTCATGACTAACGATTTCCTTAATAAAGTATGTATGTGACTTAAGTTATCAAGACTCATTAATTGAATTAGGAACCGGATTTCCTAATTCTAATTTCATACTTTATTGAAGGAATTGTTTTGGGAAACAATTTCCTAAATTGTCATAATCAATTTCGGAAATAATATGTTCAAGACTTTGATTTCTCTAAATCAAAACTTGTTAAATTAAGAGACAATTCCCTTAATTCAACCACATATTATTTTCATGAAAATCTCATTTAACAAACTCTATAGGAAACCATTTTCCTAATTAATATTGGAGACAACAATATGTAAGAGCATCACCTCTTAAAACATATTTTATACATGCA
The DNA here is from genome assembly GCA_024364735.1 of Boesenbergia rotunda. NCBI lineage: Eukaryota > Viridiplantae > Streptophyta > Magnoliopsida > Zingiberales > Zingiberaceae > Boesenbergia > Boesenbergia rotunda. The sequence goes on along the minus strand of JAGFNQ010002157.1, from coordinate 753,020 downwards.
TTTAATTAATTACAACAAATCGTTTTCTAAGGGTGGCTCCCCGAGGCTCAGATACCCAAAGAAAAGTAATTTGTCGTAAATCCAATTTGATCCGCTTCGGAAGCGCAACCAAATTAAACATGACAATTTCATTTAAAATTGGGAAATTAAATTACAACAACTAACTTTAAATTGGACGGCTCCCCGAGGCTCAATCCAAAATAAAAAATTTTGTTGTCAATTTAAAAACCAATTCAAATTTAATTGTCAATTAATTGTCCATAAATTTATCTAGACTTTCTTGAAAGAAAGTGCCTAAAATTGCGAGATTTCATAATAGGTTTTCAGAATAATTGTAAGTTTCTGGTAGAAAGAAAACTTACATATTTCCAAAGTTGAAAATTTTCTAAAATAGAAAATTTCCAAGATTGGAAAGTTTCCAAAGATGGGAAGTTTTCACAATTATTATAAAATTTCAGAAACTAGGAAATTTCAAATGTTTGCGAAATTTCATGAGGATTTCCAAACTTTGAAATTCCTAAATCTAAAATTTATTATAATTGGAATGTTTCCATAATTGAAAAATTTTCTAAAATTGAGATCATGATAATGTTTTTCGCAAAACAATTTTATGATTATGTCGAACACTAACCGGCTCTGATACCACTGTTGGGACCGGGTGCATGTTGACAAGGATACGGGTTCGTAATATTTTAAAATTTTATGTGCAGCGGAAGAATTAGCATAAAATAATTTCACAAAATATTTTAACCACGTATCTAGCATGGGACCTTATGATGTGTGAACGTAATCATAAATTAAAACATTGCGGAAAAGTAAACTAATTTACTTTGTACCTCGCGTAACTCGAAGAAAAGGGACGAGATCCAACCGTAGCGTCCCTTGGAAGCTCCGCCTCTATTCGCGTCCACGCCGAGTTCTCTTCGGGATTTCGCAAAGTCACGAGTTTTGTGCCGACGAGAACTACTAGATTCTCTAAAACACAACTAGAAGATCAGGAGAAAAGAAAGGAAACTAACCACCAAGAATCGGAATCTAAATTCCGGGAAGGAAGGAGATGTGATCCGCTTCTTCTTCTTCTTGGTTGGCTTCTCCTTCTTCTTGATGGCTCACGGCAACCAAAGGTTGGAGGTGCGCCGGCCCTAGCTCTCAAGGAGGGCGCCGGCCCTAAGGGGAAGAAAGAAGAGAGAATAAAAGAGAGAGAGGGAGAGAGTTAATCTCTTGATGCTCTATATCGATTAGGAATTCAAGGCTTGCCTTTGGTTCCTTTATATAGTGGCCTCTCCCTTACCAAGTCTCTCTTTTAACGGAATTAACGGAATTAGTTATCATAAGAATTTTATCTTATAAAATTTCTTATGACTTATTCCGTTATGCCTAGTTTTATTATAACTAACTTTATAATAAAACAAATTCTTCTCTCCTTTAATTATGGAATAAATTTTATAAGAAATTTATAAACTTTCTTATTATGAAAAAATCAATTCATAATTGATTTTATAAAATTAAAATAAATCATTCCATGGATCATTTTAATTTCCATAAAAGAATAAATTTCTATAAATTTATTTATATAAATTTCTTTACACAAATTTATTTATCCATAATTTATAAAACAAATCGTGCTAGATTTATTTTATTAATTAAACCAATTAAATTGGTTTATCCCCCATGGTGTGGCCGGCCACACCAAGGGGTTTGGCACCCTCTTTGGCCGGCCAAACCAAGCCGAACCGATCGCGAATTAAACTCATTTAATTCGCCCAATAAGCCTTCAAAAGACTTAGCCATTTTAAGTTTCCGTTGCGCCTCTGATTAACTCAGATTCGACTTATTTCTCTTGATTGGAAAATCTAATTTTCAACTCGTTTTAAATCCCTCGGATTACTCGTAGTGCGTGTGACTAAATAGGCTTTCGATTTATGTTGGCCGTCTATAATTAACCAATTATAGAACGGTCATGAGTGGCACCTAGTAGTACATCATGACCCCCAATTAATCGAAAGATCAACGGTTTGACCTCAGAAGTAATTCCGAAACCCTTCAGCAGCTCTAATGAATCGTGCCCCATTCCCTTCACCATCTTATACCCACTTGGTTCAGGACATGGTCTGTTTGTGTCAGTCCCCACTAGACTGACTACGTCACACATAGCCCAAGTAGTGTCTTTCTCGTCCTTTGGATTTCTAATTACTCTCATGTATTAAGAGACTCGCACTCTAAACATGACATGCTCTGGCCAGAGGCTTTGAGTAACAATCCGATGATAGGCCTGGGTATACATCTCCTCGCAAGGAGTGGTGAATCCTTTGTAGGCTGTTCAAACATCTTCGGGCACTTCAGCTTATACCCAATCATCCTGGGTCCACACCTCCTTGGAGATGCTTGCTTAAGATGTTAAAGTATAAGTCTCCATGACCAAGATGACTTGAACACCGCAAGTCAAAGGAACATCGCACTTAAGCTGCAGTAAGAACTTCATTGACATATCTATATAGATTTCCATATGAAGTTTTACAGCTAGTCACTCCAATGAACTAGTTCCCTCAACTAGCATCCATGTTTATCTCCGGACATCCCAATGCCACCAGCCAGTGAGAATCAGCTGATTAGAGAATAACCCATGCTAGTCTCAACAGAATTGATAGTGTCCATTTTTATCAATTCATCGACTTGGGATATTTTCAATACTTCACAATTGCACATTTAGAGATAATCATTAGTTGTGATCCCATCACAAATTCTCTTATGCTGTGAATTGTATTGCGGACATTCAGTAGATGAGTTTAAGATCCCAATCAAATACACAAACATGTATACTCAAATAGTGAATTATCATTTATTAAAATAAATGTTTACAATCATAAGGCGATTGCCTTAGGACACTTCTCTCGTATCACTAACAACACATGCATCATAGTCAAAATACGTGTGGCACAAGGCTACAACAAATAAGTCAAGGGGCTACAGCCCAAAAGTTACACCACTAAACAGTCAAATATGCATAACATCAGAAGAGATACTGGTCATCCAAACTCAAACGTCAGTGGGGGGATCGTCATCGTGCATGAGATCATCTATCGTGGCATCAACAGATCCTGGTGCAGTACTGCCTGAAGGAGCATCCCCTGGAAATGTATGGCGGCGCCACTCTGCGTACCAAGTCTGCTGCAATGCCTGGACCCCAGAAACGGTAGACTCTATGCCGGTCAATCGGCAATCAAAGGAACGGAAATCCGAGCTATCCTCCTCTCGATAGAGCTCCCTCAAATGAATCTCCTCCTGGAGGGTACGATCTAGCTCGGAGATCTACCATCGTAGATCTGGGTCAGGCTCATAGTCGTACTCGGCGTCAGCAGCAGGAGCCTCATGAAGTGCAGCAGCCTCGGGTGGTGCCTGAAAATGCGATGCTCCGCCAGGTAGGTCACCGAGCCCTCTCCCATCCTTCCAAACCAAGGCCCCATCACACTCTCGAATAATAATGTCGGACTTGGCAAAAGCGCGCCGACCCAGCCGACAATCCTGCTTGACCATGGGCACGGTCCTGCCCTTGGTGACATCAACACCAACTGACATAAGCCAGTCAGTGATGACATGACCAAATGACATGTAGACCGTGCGACAGCTCGGCTCTCGATAGGATAGGATAGACTGGAAGATGCTCTCCATGATATCGAAGTCCATCCGGCGATGCATGCCGTAGAGCATAAGGCAATGGTAGGGTCGGATCTCGGTCAAAGGCTTTGAGGTGATGGGCAAGATGCAATTTGTGATTATCTTGAAAAGGATGTAGTCAACTGGAGCAAGTCGTAGGGCTGCAAAAGGAGGGAATTTAGGACCCAACTCATCAAGCCCGGCGGGGCGAGGACGACCAAAGAAATGCTGATAGATGGAGTCTGGGGTAACATTTGAAAAAGGTGTCAATAAAGGATCAGGAAGCTCAGGGTAGATCGAATACAGATTTGGTGATCGTCGACCACCCAGATACTCTGCCAAAATCTCGTAAGAAAAGTCTAGGTTCCTCTTGGCGACTCGAGTGGTGAACTCGAAGCCTCCTTGAGGTCCCTGCTGAAGATTATTATAGAACTCTGAGACTAGGTCGTAATTGATGGTCTGTTCCAAAGAAAGAAGGAAGCCCAGGTTGTAAAACATGACTATGTCCATGACCGACGGACAATGTTCAGTCAGAAAAGGGATATCAATGGATCGACAGGATAGTAGTTTGAAGGTCCTCGACTGGAAGGCTTGTTCACAGGCCGCATTTGGGAACCGGGAGCTAGAAGAAGGTTGAGGCCTTCTGGAGGGCGCAGATGTAGAAGGGGTTTTCCCCCATGAACTGCCCTCAGCAACTTCTTTACCCTTAGAAGACTTTCTAATGATTGGAATAAACAAAGGTTAAACCCAATCAGAGAACGTGATCAAGACACAATGATTAACAGTACATAGTTGGATCAAGGAACCAAGATAGATCATTGTTTAATCAATGACACACGGTAGACAGGATCATGACAAACCAACAGATTACAAATGTAAGAGTTGATCAATGATAGAGTATGGCAAAGGTGGATCACGGCCAACACAAGAAGGTCACGACACAAAACAAACACCAAAACATGATTAGTGTTAAAGACAAACACTATAGACTGATTTGGAGGAAAAACTAAGCCAAAAACTCACTTTAGTGCCATTGGTGAAGTTCTTGAAGATTGGAAGAATCAGCTTGCGCAAAGGAAACCTTCGGCGCAAGTGAGACCGCACAGCCCTTCAGCGAGAGAAAATGTCACAGGAAGAAGACAGGGCTAGGAAGAACCCCTTAGGACCGCACGCGCGCACTCGCAAGGGGAAGACGAAATCACTAGGGAAACTCTTGCACGAGGTGAAGGTCACGCAAGTGGAAGGTTTCGGCGCTAGGGTTTGGCAATGAGAAGTTTCGAAGGAGTTAATCAGTTGATGGATCGGTCCACCAACCAGAATTTAATGCGTTTGAACGGATCACCGTTCGATCTGGAAACGCCCAGTCTGATCGGACTGATCTGGGCCTGATCGGTCGGGTGACCGATCAGGCGTGCTCCTGATCGGTCGGCTAAACGATCAGGACAGGAACAGTAGGATTCGGAGAGAGACCTGTGAGCCCCCTGATTGGTCTATGGACCGATCACCATAGGGTGCCAGATCGGTCTGGGGACCGATCCAGGCTGGCTCAGTAAGGTTGATCAGAAATTCGTAAAGTCACTGACGCCCCTCTGATCGGTCTGTGGACCGATCGTGACAGGGTGAAGCCAGATCGGTCCGGGGACCGATTAGCCTTATGCCTGATCGGTCCGGGGACCGATCAGCCTTATGCCTGATCGGTCCGGTGACCGATCAGGGTTCCTGATACTCCCTGATACGATCTGAAACATTCAGTTTCAGATTTTCTAAATCTTTCCAACAAGATCTGATGAAGTTTATCGAGCTTGGACATGATCTCATGACTAAAATTGATCCCTAAACAAGGATCAAAGGTCCTTATAGGTTCAATAATCACTTTGCTCCACACAAGTGGAGTCAAACTCAATCAACAATCATTCAAGTAAATTCAATCAAGTTTTGTTCCAAATTCAAGTTTCCAATCAAGTTTTCTTGATTGGAATGTCCAAGTGTGATCATGGAGCCAAATACACATGTGTTATGCATTGGTTTTTCACACACTTGGTCACCGAAGTGATTATTATCTCGTCAACTTAATTTCTCAAGGGATGCATTGACATTTTGAGAAATCTAGTTGATCCTAACATCTCACCCCATATCTAGCAAACAAAAATATTTTGTTAAACCTTATAGTTTGTGTGAGATGTCTCCAAAGTTACCCAATTATTTCTCAACAATTTCGAAATAATCATGAAGGGTTTGAATGCATTTTGAAATTCATGAAGCGCGACACATTCCCAAGTTCCGTCTTAGGAAACTAAATTCATTTTCGGGGAGTGGTTTAGTGAAAATGTCAGCTAGGTTTGATTTGGACTCTACATGCGAGAGTACAATATCTCCCCTAGCTACATGATCTCTAATGAAGTGGTGACGCACCTCAATGTGTTTTGTCCTTGAATGATGGACTAGATTTTTGGTTAGGTTAATTGTGCTAATGTTATTACATAACACTTGCACACCCTTGTAACTCAATCCATAGTCCTCTAAAGTATGTATCATCCACAACAATTGTGATACGCTCTCTCACATAGCAATATATTCTGCCTCAGTCGTGGAGAGAGCAACACAATGTTGCTTCCGACTTGACCAACTTACTAGGGATGAACCTAAGAATTGGCAACCCCCACTTGTGCTCTTCCGGTCCAACTTGCATCCAGCGTAGTCAGAATCCGTATAGCCAATTAAATCAAATGATTCGGTACGGGGATACCATAGACCGACTCCAATTGTGCCTTTGAGATACCTCAAAATTCGCTTAACAGCGATTAAGTGAGATTCCTTGGCACAAACTTGGTACCTAGCGCACATACCCACAGCAAAAAGAATATCCGGTCGACTAGCTGTGAGGTATAGCAAACTACCTATCATGCTTCGATATTGAGTCAAATCAACGGGTTTACCACTCTCATCATTGTCTAATCTTGTGTTTGTGGCCATGGGAGTGGTTACCTCTTTTGAATCACTCATATTAAATTTTCGAAGCATTTCTTGTGTATACTTGGATTGGTGCACATGGATACCATCGCGAGTTTGTTTGATTTCAAGTCCAAGGAAGAAAGTCAACTCTCCCACTAGACTCATTTCAAATTCACTCTCTATGTGTCCAATAAATTCATTTAAATAGCCCTTATTGTTTGAGCCATAAATTATGTCATCGACATATACTTGGGCTACAAAAATATTGTCACCATCTCTTCGTAGAAATAGTGTAGGGTCTATTTGGCCTCTAAGGAAGCCCTTCTCAATTAGGAATGTAGACAACCGCTCAAACCAAGCCCGGGGTGCTTGTTTAAGGCCATAAAGTGCTTTTTGAGCTTGAACATGTGGTTTGGAAATTCGGTATTCTCAAACCCCGGAGGTTGTTCGACGTAGACCTCTTCTCTAATCAATCCATTTAGAAAGGCCGATTTGACATCCATTTGGAATAATTTGAAACCACGATGCACAGCAAATGCAAGCATCAATCGAATGGACTCTAATCGTGTCACGGGAGCATAGGTCTCATCATAATCAAGGCCTTCAACTTGACTGTAGCCCTTGGCTATCAAGCGTGCCTTGTTTCTAATGATTTCTCCCTTATGGTTCAATTTGTTCTTGAAGACCCATTTGGTTCCAATGATGGTGGTCTTCTTGGGTCTAGGGACTAAGTCCCAAACTTGACTTCTTTCAAATTGACCTAGTTCATCTTGCATCGCAATGATCCAATCGGGATCATTTAATGCTTCATCAATTTTCCTAGGTTCAATTTCGGAAATTAGGGCAACTTTATTAGCCTCATTCCAGAAGAATGATCTAGTTCTAACCCCATGATGGATGTCTCCAACAATCTGGTCTTGGGGATGACTAGAGGCTAATCTAGTTTGCCTTGGTGTTGGTGGTGCTTCGTGAGTGGGCTCACTAGACACAAGTTCAGCCTCAGGATCCGGCTGATCTATGGATTGTCTAGGCTCACCGTCATCGGATTCATTACCATCAACAACATTTGGACTTTCATTCAAACTTAGTCTTCTAAGTTCGAATTGGACTTCATCTTCTGGTTGACCATTGACTTTTGGAATCTCTTCAAAGACAACATCAGAAGATTCCTCAACCAGTCTAGACTTCTTATTGTAGACTCGATAGGCTTTGCTAACGAGGGAGTACCCTGACTAGTANATTTTTTTTATTTTAATTTTTAATTTTTAATTTTTTTAATATAATAATTTTGAACCGTGGCGAACCGTGAACCGGACCGTGAACCGGCGGTTCCGAACCGTGAACCGTAACCGTCTTGGGCGGTTAAGGTTAAGGGTCGACCTCCCACGAACCGTCGAACCGGCGGTTCCGAACCGTCGAACCGTCGGTTCCGAACCGTGGTCGGGTCTAGAATGGAGGTCCACCTGAAAAATCAGGTGGACATGTGGATAATCATCCAGTCCGGACTGGAGATTCCAAAAAATGCTAAAGGAGTACCTCAAACCTACATAGAGTGGGACACCGCTGTGAAACGGAAGATTGAAGCTGATGCAAAGGCAACCCAGACCCTCCAATGCGGCTTAACAAAAGAGGAGCTGAACCGGGTGGGTCCATTCAACAGTGCCAAGGAGTTGTGGGGGAAACTGATCGAGCTGCACGAAGGAACTTCAGATACTCGGATCAGCAAGAGAGATTTCCTCCTGAACAAGCTGTACACGATCAAGATGAACGACAACGAAACAGCAGCTCAACTCCACGCCCGAATTCAGGAATTAATGAACGGACTACACACCATCGGTCACAAGGTAGAAAACCGTGACCTAATAAGGTACGCTTTAATTGCTTTCCCGAGAAACACCTTGTGGGCATCTATGGTAGATGCATAGAAGGTTTCAAGGGACCTTTCAAAAATTAAATTAGATGAATTGTTCTCTGAATTAGAATTACATGAACAGACTAACTGCAATCTGACCGAGAAAGGTATTGCCTTTGTTGCAGGTAAAACTGGAAGGACAACCAAGAAGAAGCCTCAACCTGAACCCGAGTCTAACTCAGACTCAGACTCAGAAGACGAAGAAGGAGATCGACCAAAGCTGGTCCGACTGGCCCGAAACTACTATAAGGAATTAAAGAACCAAACCAATAGACGGAAAGCCAGCAGAAGAAAGGACGAACCAGCTGAACCCGCAAATGAAAAGAACAAGCCCAACGTGACCTGCTACGAGTGCAAGAAGAAGGGTCACTACAAGACGGAGTGTCCAAACCTAAAGGAGACCAAGAAGAATAGAAGGAAAAAGGCACTTCAGGCAATGTGGGACGAGTCCTCCTCCTCTGAAGAAGAAGAGGTCCCACAGTCGAACCTACTCACAGTAACCGCCTCAGAAAAAGTCGAAACCGAATCAGAATCAGAACAGGACGATGACAGACTGACATTTTCAGAGGACGGCGAAATCAAGGTAAGTGGTTTTTACTAGAAGTCAGTTAAATGAGTTAATTTCTTATCTTTCTCGAGATTTGGCGAAAGCTAAACTCTGAGTCGAATCCCTCCGACAGGAAGTAAAACTCCTGAAAGAGGGAGCTGACTCTAGACCCTTAACTGAGAAGGTTCAAGAAGGAACCTCTACTCAAGTTGAAAAACTTGAGAAAGAGAACTCCTCCCTGAAAACTCAGGTTAAGGACCTTAGATCAGCTTTAGAACGATTCACTTCTGGTTCCAAGGGTCTTGACATGATTCTTGGAAAACAGAAGTCGGTTCTAAATCGATCCGGACTAGGTTATAGAACCAAATCTAGACAAATATCCTACTTTGCTGTACTGAACCAGTCCAGACCTAAAGTTCAGGCATGGGTACCCAAACTATGCCTGAACAAACAAACTGGATCAAATCAATACTGGATCCCCAAGGACAAGATTCACATCTTGCCAGACCATTATCCTAGCTTTAGTCCAGGGGGAGCCAAATTGAAAACAATATTTATTGTTAGATAAAATTCAATTCTTGATTGTAATTGGCTTGTTTGATTGTTTACTTAATTCCGGTAATTTACCATGTTTAGATTTAGGAATGGTTAGTTTAAGGACTGAACCAACTTAACTGAAATTTGAACAACATAGTATTGGGTGGCGGTGAGATGATAGTACGTTAGGAAAACCAATTCTAATAAGGTTAAGTATTCTCTACTTGGTCTCTTTAGACTGGTGAAACTAGCCGAAGCTACCGATCCAAGACCCAAACTAGTTAGACCAGAATTTTTCAAAGATTAATTTTGAAAATGAAATTTCACTGAAAGGCTTTGTCAAGGAAAGGGTTGATGATCCAATAAGGCTACGGCCAAAGAAGGCCTAGTGCCTCGCCAAGACCTGGAAGCCAATCTTTGAAATTCAAATTCAAACTAGTCTCTGTTAAATTCGAATCTAACACAAATTTTCAGTTAGTTGTAGATTTAAACATTCTTTTCAAAATAAATTCAATTGTTTTCAAAATTAATTAAGCTTTTCAAAATAACTCATGTTTTTCTCAAAAATTCTTTTATCAAAACCTGTCTCACAAAACCTATAAGGCTAACGTGATTGAAAACCCTAGATTTGGGTGAGACAGACTAGGCAGTGAAAATCAATTTAAGCTATTCCTGACTCTAATTGGATCCAAATCAACAAAACTCTTTATGTGTAGGAACATAAAGATTTGGACCAATGGATGTTGGATAGCGGTTGCTCCAGACACATGACTGGAGATAAATTGAAATTCACCAAACTCAAGTTCAAGAACCTAGGTTCAGTGGCATTTGACAACAATGCTACACTCAAGGTAATTGGGTCAGGTAATATTGAACTTAAATCTGACTTTGTTATTAAGAAAGTTCTTTTGGTTGAAAACTCCAATTTTAACTTGCTTAGCATAAGTCAGTTATGTGATTCTGGTTATATAGTCACCTTCAACAATTCTAACTGCCTGATTAGAAACATACAAGAGTCAGAAATCATGCTTAAGGGCATTAGGAAAAATAATATTTACACTATAAACCTTCCCCTTGTACCTAAATGCATGTTAACTCAGTTAGAACAATCAAACCTCTGGCATAGGAGACTAGGTCACACTAACCTAAGAATTATTTCAAAAATCACCCAACTTGGCATAATTAAAGGTATTCCCAAAATTAAAAACCATGAAAACTTAATATGTGAATCATGCAATCAAGGTAAACAAACCAGATCTAATCACAAACTAATTCAATCTGATCTAACTCAAACCACTCTTGAGCTCCTGCACCTTGACCTATTTGATTCACATGGAGCCAAGTCACTAAGCGGAAACCGGTACTGCTTAGTAATAGTTGATAATTACTCAAGGTTTACCTGGGTTAGGTTTTTAAAGACCAAAGATGAAACCCTAAACCTATTTAATGAATTCTGTAAGTTAATTGAAAATCAAAACGATACTAAAATCAAAAGACTTAGGAGTGACCACGGGGGAGAATTTGAAAATCAACGGTTCGAGGAATTCTGTAAGGTAAATGGATACATACATGAATTTTCGTGTCCTAGAACCCCCCAACAGAATGGGATAGTCGAAAGAAAAAATAGAACTCTACAGGAAGCCGCTAGGGCTATGCTTAATGAATTTAACTTAGCCAACCAATATTGGGCAGAAGCAGTTAGTACGACTTGCTACATCCAAAATAGGGTCCTGATTAACAAACGACACAACAAAACACCCTATGAACTATATTACCATAGACTTCCAAATCTACACTACCTAAGGATCTTTGGATGCAAAGTCCATATCCTAAACACCAAAGACTACTTAGGAAAATTCCAGTCTAAGTCAACCCCAGGCATCTTCCTAGGATATTCAACAACAAGTAGAGCCTATAGGGTTTACAACAACCAAACCAAGAAAATCGAAGAAACAACCAACCTAATATTCGATGAAAAAATTAACTCGAATCCAAATCTAACTTCATCAAACACCGATCAAGAAGATAATCAACAAGTTGGTGAATCCTTAATTGAACCCATAAACGAACTAACTATTGAACCAACTAGTGAGTCAAATGAACCAATTATTGAACCAATAATCGAACCAGCTCAAAGAGTTGAATCAAATAGTGAACCAAACGGACCAGCCGGACCTGAGGCTGAACCAAGTTCTAGAAAAACCAAGAAACCCAGACTCAGTCACCCAACCGATCAAATTGTGGGTGATCCAACTCTAGGAGTCAGGACTAGATCCTCCTATAGAAACCTTAGTCAAATAGCAATGATTTCAAAAATAGAACCTAAGACTATAGATGAGGCCCTACCTGATCCTGATTGGATCATAGCTATGCAAGAAGAATTAGCCCAATTTGAAAGGAACCAAGTCTGGGAACTAGTGCCTAAACCTGAAGGCAAATCCATCATTGACACTAAGTGGGTCTTTAGGAATAAGCTAAATGATCAAGAAGAAATAGTCAGAAACAAAGTCCGCTTAGTAGCGAAGGGATTCAGCCAAGTAGAAGGATTAGATTACGACGAAACATATGCCCCAGTAGCTAGACTTGAGTCCATTAGGATGTTATTAGCCTTTGCATCCCATAAAGGATTTAAGCTATACCAAATGAATGTAAAATCAGCCTTTCTAAATGGATTCATTAAAGAAGAAGTTTATGTAGGACAACCCCCTGAGTTTGAGGACTTAGAAAGACCTGACCACGTTTACAAACTCACTAAAGCACTGTATGGACTAAAACAAGCACCTAGGGTCTGGTATGAACGTTTATCAACTTACTTAATTTCTAAAGAATTTAAACAAGGTCAAATTGACTCAACCCTATTTATTAAGACCTTAGGAAAAGATATATTTATTGCCCAAATCTACGTAGATGATATAATCTTTGGGTCCACCAACTCAAACTTTCTAAAAGAATTTGTTAAAATAATGGAAAATGAATTTGAAATGAGCTTAGTTGGTGAGCTTAACTTTTTTCTAGGATTACAAATTAAACAAACTAGGGATGGAAACTATGTCCATCAATCCAAATACGCTAAGGAGCTAATAAAGAAATTTAAAATGGATAACTCTAAGAGCATAAGTACCCCCATGACCACTAATATAAAAATAGATAGTGACCCTGATGGTAAACCAGTAGACCTTAAACTCTATAGAAGTATGATAGGAAGTCTACTGTACCTTACAGCTAGCAGACCTGACATTCTTTTTGCTGTAGGGATGTGCGCTAGATACCAAACCTGTGCTAAGGAAACACACTTAGCAGCCCTAAAAAGAATACTAAGATATGTAAAGGGCACCCTAAATGTAGGGATTTGGTATCCTAGAACCTCAACCTTTGATTTGTCAGGATACTCGGATTCTGACTATGCTGGTTGCAAATTAGATAGAAAGAGCACAAGTGGAAGCTGCCAACTGTTAGGACATAGTCTAGTAAGTTGGTGCAGTAGAAAACAACACTGTGTAGCTCTATCCAGAACTGAAGCTGAATATGTTGTCTTAGGAGAATGTGTAGCACAACTTTTATGGATGATGCACACTCTTAAGGACTTCCAGCTCAACTACACCCAAACTCAGGTATTCATTGACAATATAAGCTCAATTAACCTAACTAAGAACCCAATCCAACATTCCAGAACAAAACACATAGAAGTTAAACACCACTTTGTAAGAGATCATGTAGCCAGGGGTGAGATAGTCCTTAAGCATGTAGACTCTAAATCTAACTTAGCTGATATATTCACCAAACCCCTACCTGAGTCTGAGTTCAGCTCACTAAGAAGGTAGTTAGGATTATGCTTGGTAGAATAGGTTAAGTCTACTCTTGGTTTTCTTACTACTTTACTCATTTCAAAATCAACTTTTAAAGTAGCTTTCAAAAATGTTTTCAAAATCAGCTTTTACTTAGTTTTGAAAAGTTTTAAAAATAAATTATTTTTTTACTTAGTTTTATTTTAAAAAAACCACCCCCTTCAAAACTAGGGCCTTTTCGCAAATGGACTTAGCCTAAGCCCTAACCCTAGAACTGCATGCACCTATAGATTTAGAAGCCAGAATCTCACAAGCACCTTAGGGTACTTTTGATTGATAACCTAGAATGGGTTGAGATGCTTAGGTCTTTGCCTTAATTCAAGATGCTTTAAGTCAGTGCATCTGCAGTAATTGGGGCACTAAATACAACTTACACAGTAATCAAGTTAAGTGTCAAGTTTAGAAAATCTAACTTGAATAGAACACTTAACTTGACTAACCCTAGCGAAAATTACTGCTTATAGCAATTAGTAAGTAGCTAATCGGGTTAGACAGGACCCTAAAAGAGAAAATTGAAACTGATTTGGTTTAATTCATATCCTGAACTGATTCAGTACAGTGAATTATGCAAGTTATTATTTTTTTTATGCAATTTAATTATCCTGTTTCTGCTATACTTCTTTGTTTTTGATATATGACAAAGGGGGAGAGATAGGAAAGGAGAGTTTAAAATTTTTTCTCTAAATTCAAAAATTTCAAACTCTATATTCAAAAAGTAGTTAATTCATTTTTCAAACGTACTAAGGTTTTCTAAGTATTTAAAAGTTTTCAAAAGTACTAAGGTTTTCTAAGTATTTAAAAGTTTTCAAAGCTTTCTTAGTACTTTAAACTTAAGTTTTCAAACTTCTCTAAGCACTTAAGTTTTCAATCTTCCCTAAGTACTTAAAAACTAAAATTTTTCAAATTTTCCTAAGTATTTTAAACTTAAGTTTTCAAATTTTCCTAAGTATTTTAAACTTAAGTTGTCAAAAAACCTCTAAGTATTTTAAACTTAAGTTTTCAAAAAACTTTCTGAGTACTTAAACTTAAATTTTCGAAATTTTCTTTAGTACTCAAACTTAAGTTTTCAAAAATCCTCGTAATACTTAAACTTAAGTTTTCAAATTTATCTAAGTATTTAAACTTAAAATTTTCTACAAGTATAAATTTTCCAAAAGTGCACAACCAAAATTATTTCGGAAAATATGTCTTTAAAGTTTAAGTTGAAAATTATTCTAAGTAAAATCCATCTTTAGACTTAGAATATATTTTCAAAAACCCCACGAACTTTTGAAAAATCTAGGGGGAGATTCCTTCCAGGGGGAGGAAACAAAATTTCAGTTTACTTGTTTTGATTAACTTAACTTTTTGAACCAGAGTTGCCATAAATAAAAAAGGGGGAGATTGTTGGTGCAGAAAGCACCCAAGTCGAACCTGTGTTTTGATAATGACAAAAGGGTTCAAAAGTTAAGGTATAATGTTTATCTAATGTGTTACTCAAGTGTGCAGGAAAAGTCCTAGCAAAGGACTGCTAGGCACCTGGCGAAGGAATGCCAGGATTCAAAGCCCTAGCGAAGGACTGCTAGGCACCTGGCGAAGGAATGCCAGGATACAAAGCCCTAGCGAAGGACTGCTAGGCACCTGACGAAGGAATGCCAGGATACAAAGACCTAGCGAAGGATTGCTAGACACCAGGCGAAGGACGGCTTGGTACTGAAGACCTGGCGAAGGACAGCTAGGCACCTAGCGAAGGACTGATGGGCAAAAGTCCAACCGGAGGAGCCGGTTGGCATCAGGTAAATTCTCCCGAGAGGAGTAGGTGAGGACGCGTTCCCCGTCGAGGGAACAGTAGGCGTCGGTTCGACCTAGGGTTCCATTTGGGAGACCCAAAGTCAGAACCAAGACAGCTAAGGCTGTATAAAACTAACATATTATTGCTTTATGTTGTTTTGGACTAACCCTGGATGCAGGACCGAAGGAACGAGTGTCTGCAGCTCAGAGAGCCTCAAAGGAGTGAGGCAGCAGCTGAGTAGGGCGCCCGGAGTGTCCCGGGCGCCCCCAAGGTGAACACAAAATAGATGAAGCAAAAGAAGTACTTCGGCAGCTTATGGGCGGGGCGCCCCCGTGCTCCCGCGCGCCCCCCATGCTCCCGGGCGCCCCCAGCATCCCGGGCGCCCCCAGTTTAAGCTAACGAAGCAGAAGCCAGCGAAGCCAAACGGATAAGAGGTGACCCAGTCAACCCGGGCGCCCCCAGCGTCCCGGGCGCCCCCGTCAAAGCCTGATCCCGAGATTGAAGGGATCAGAGCTGACCGAGAGGAACTCGGATCAGCTGACACGTGGGGGGGCGCCCCCGACATTCCGGGCGCCCCCAGGGGCTATAAAAAGGCCCTCGACCCCAAGGCTTCAAGCAATCAATTCTTTCAACGCATTCACGCTCTTCTACGCTCACGCTCTGCTCCGGAAACCTCCCGACTCGAGATACAAGCGCCGACGACGTCCCTCTGCTTCAAAAATACGATCTACTCTGGATGTCGGTAATTAAGAGCGGCTTTCTTTTTGTTTACTGTACTAATCTTGTAATTTATACCTGTAAACTTTTTGCGCATATAGAATTGCCCGCAGAAAATGGTCAACGACCGTGGGCCTTGGAGTAGAAGCCGACCGCGACTCCGAACCAAGTAAAAAACTTGGTGTTTGCGTGTGTTTGTGTTAATTTCCGCTGTGCATTCTCTATTTCTGAATCCGAACGTTTTACGATATTCACCCCCCCTCTATCATTTCTCTCGATCCAACAGTAACTTCCTTCGAATCGGTCATATTAAATTTTCGGAGCAGCTCTTGAGTGCACTTCGATTAGTGCACATGGATTCCATCTTGGGTTTGTTTGATTTCGAGTCCAAGGAAGAAAGTCAACTCTCCAACTAGACTCATTTCAAATTCACTCTCCATGTATCCAATAAATTCATTTAAATAGCCCTTGTTGTTTGAGCCACAAATTATGTCATCCACATACACTTGGGCTACAAATATATTATTACCATCTCTTCGTAGAAATAGTGTAGGGTCTATTTGTCCTCTCATAAAACCTTTTTCAATGAGAAATGTCGACAACCGCTCATACCAAGCTCGGGATGCTTGTTTAAGGCCGTAGAGCGCCTTCTTGAGCTTGAACACGTGGTTTGGGAATTCGGTACTCTCAAACCCCGGAGGTTATTCGACATAGACCTCTTCTCTTATTAAACCATTTAGAAAGGCCGATTTGACATCCATTTGATAAAGTTTGAAACTACGATGCGCTGCAAATGCAAGCATCAATCGGATGGACTCTAATCGTGCCACTGGAGCATAGGTCTCATCGTAATCAAGGCCTTCAACTTGACTGTAGCCCTTGGCTACTAAGCGTGCATTGTTTCTTATGATTTCTCCCTTATGGTTCAATTTATTTTTGAAGACCCATTTGGTTCCAATAATGGAGGTCTTCTTAGGTCTAGGGACTAAGTCCCAAACTTGACTTCTTTCGAATTGACCTAGTTCATCTTGCATGGCAATGATCCAATCGGGATCATTTAGTGCCTCGTCAATTTGTCTAGGTTCAATTTCGGAAATTAGGGCAACTTCATTAGCCTCATTCCTGAAGAATGATCTAGTCCTAACTCCATGATGGATGCCTCCAACAATTTGGTCTTGGGGATGGCTAGAGGCTAACCTAGTTTGCCTTGGAGTTGGTGGTGTTTCTTGAATGGTGTCACTAGACACAAGCTCAGCCTCAGGATCCGGCTGATCTGTGGGTTGTCTAGGCTCACCATCATCAGACTCATCACCACCATCAACAACACTTGGACTTCAATCCAAACATAGTTTCCTAAGTTCGAATCGAACTCCATCGACATCTTCTGGTTGATCATTTGCTTTTGAAATTTCTTCAAAAACATCAGAAGACTCTTCAACTAATCTAGACTTCTTGTTGTAGACTCTGTAAGCTTTGCTAATGAGGGAGTACCCGACCAGTATCCCTTCATCAGCTTTTACTGTGAACTTTCCAAGGTGATCCTTGGTGTTTAGAATAAACACCTTACAACCAAACACCCTAAGATGTTTAACTGTAGGTGGTTTTCCAAACCAAAGTTCATGGGGAGTCTTTCCTAGAAATCTATGAATGAGGACCTAGTTTTGCACGTAGCAAGCTGTGTTTACAGCTTCGGCCCACAAGTACCCCAGTAATGAGTACTCATTGAGCATGCTTCGAGTAGCCTCTTATAGGACTCGGTTCTTTCTCTCTACAACACCATTTTGTTGTGGTGTTCTAAGAGTGGAGAACTCATGCCTATACCCTTTATCTTGACAAAACTCTAAAAATCTTTGATTTTGGAATTCACCTCCATGATCACTTCTTATTGTTTTAATTGTTGATGATTTTTCATTTTCAACTCTTCTACAAAATGAAATAAAAATATCTAAGGTTTGGTCCTTATATTTTAGAAAATAGGTCCATGTATATCTAGTAAAATAATCAATGATAACAAAACAATATCTACTACCATTCAATGATATAATAGTGCTACAATCAAACAAGTCCATATGAAGTAAATCTAAAGCGGTAGAAGTACTTACAGTGCTTTTACCTTTATGTGCAGATTTTGTTTGCTTACCCATCTGACATGCATCACAAAGTTTGTCCTTTTCATACTTGATGCTTGGTAAGCCACGTACTAATCCCTTGTTGGCTAACTTCCGGATATTCTTCATGTTCACATGTACTAGTCTCCGGTGCCACAGGTTAGACTCATTTTCTCTTGACATGAAACACTTAACAAAAGTATTAGTAGCACTTTTAAATAAAACTTGGTAAATGTTATCTACTCTTGTGCCTACTAGTACCGTGTCAAAGTTGTCATGTTGTCTAACTAGACATTGACTTGATTGAAAATCAATTGTGTAACCCGCATCACACAATTGACCGACACTTAGGAGATTAAATGTCATCCCCTTGACTAGAAGGACATTCTTAATCCTAAGATATTCGGATATTTGAATGTCTCCTATTCCTATGACCTTAAGACTACCATTGTTACCAAAGGAAACATTACATCTATTTTTGCATTGAAGGGTAGTGAATAATGATTTATCATCGGTCATATGTTTGGAGCACCCACTATCAACGAACCAAGTTGATAGATGCTCCCCCTCAATCACAACCTACACAATTTGAAAAATAGAAGATTTAAGTACCCAAATCTTGGGACCTAAAGCACCTACTAAGCAAGACTTAGGCACCTATGCCTTGACTACTTTTCTTTGAACCCTAGGAGTCTTAAATTGTCTAACATTAGTCCTAGACATTAAGGACACAAATGATGGTTCTTTGGGTCAGTAACCAATACCGGCCTTATTGTAGACAACCCTTTGTGCATTCAAAATCATATCTAAGGTCTTTGAACTTGTTGAGAATTTCTCAAGAACACTCTTGAGTCTCTCAACTTCACTCTTCAATAATTTGTTCTCATCTTCTAGCATTTCTACATGTAAATAATCAACATCCTCATCCTTATAGGATTTCAACTGTTCAACTTCAATTTTCAATGACTTAACCTTATTTTTTGACTTTTTCAACAAATCGGTTAAGCATGCAATTGTTCTATAGCATTTATCGAGTTCGGGAGTAATTACCTCTTCATCATCCGATGATGATGAAGCTGCGTTTGATGAGTCACTCGATTAATCACTGCTTTCTTGATCTTCAAGGGCCATGAGTGCTACATGGCGAATACTCTTCTCATCCTTCTCCTCTTCGGATGAACTTGAGGAGGATTCATCCCATGTGGCCTTCAAGGCCTTCTTCTTCATCTTGGATTTATCCTCCTTCTTATTGAGCTTTGGGCAGTCCTTCTTGAAGTGCCCTTTCTTGCTACACTCATAGCAAGTAATATTAGATTTATCAATCTTAACTTCACTAGGGTTACCTTTACCTTTGAAGCGCCGACTCTTTCTCATCATCCTTCTAACAAAATTTGTCATCTCGGAGGATGAAGACCCACTGCCATCCTCCTTGGAATCGGATTCAGACTCGGATGAAGATGAAGATGAAGAGACTTCCTTCTCCTTCTTCTTCTCCTTTTTCTTCTTGTTGGTCCTTTCCCCTGCAACTAAGGCAATCCCCTTCTCCTTGGGGCCTTTGTTAGCCATCTCATGTAGCTCCATTTCACAAAATAAGTCATCTAACTTTACAATTGATAAATTCTTAGAAACTTTGTAGGCATCCACCATGGATGACCACAAAGCATTCCTTGGAAAAGCTTTTAACACATACCTTACAAGGTCGCGGTTCTCGACCTTTTCGTCAATAGAATGAAGATCATTGAGGACTTCTTTGAACCGGCTATGAAGTTCACTCATCGTTTCACTCTCCTTCATGGAGAGGTTTTGTAGTTGGTTGAGGAACAAATCCCTCTTGGCGATTCTCGAGTCTCGGGTTCCCTCATGGAGTTCAATGAGTTTATTCCACAAATCCTTTGCACTCGTAAAGGGACCAACCTTGATGAGTTAGTCTTTGTTCATGCCACATTGCAAAGTCACCACCGCCTTCGCATCGACTTCACTTTTCCGGGTTTGCTTAGCCGACCAACGCCAAGATTCCAATTCTTTTCCTTCATCATCATTTAGAGGGGAAAAACCCTCCTTCACAGCGAACCATGTGTTGATGTCCATTTTGAGATAGTACTCCATCTTCGATCTCCAATATTGAAAATCTGATCCATCGAAGAAGGGAGGTCGGGTAGTGCTAAATCCTTCTCTCAAAGCCATTGTCGTTGACTCTCGGATGTTAAGCCGCTTGAACAGAGCCCCAAGCTCTGATACCACTTGTTGGAACTTGGATGGCTAGAGGGGGGGGTGAATATAGTCAAACACCACAAATCGCTTTCTTTTATGAACTTCTGCACTTAAGGTTAGTAGCACAGCGGAAGCAATACAACGTATAACAGCAAGAACAAAGTGCAAGAACTAAAGACAAATCAAAACGCTAACAAAGAGGATTTACAAGGTTCGGGGATAACTTGCCCCTACTCCTTGGCATGCCCTTAAGGTAGGCGATCCCTTGATCGTCGGCAGATCAAGCCCCGGAAAATCCAGATAGAATGCAACCTCCTTCTCGGTGGAGTAAACTATCCACAGCGTTTCAAGATGAGTAAAGTATTAAGTACAGGAAACACAAGAAGAAGCCTTACTGAGTACTTAGAACCGCAAGAACACAAGCAAACTTCTCACCGAGTTCCAATCAGCATAGATCTCACGCAAGAACTCTCTTCTTCGTGTCTTCTCGCTGATGGACTCGCCAACCTCCTTGTTTCTCTTCCAAGTGCTCAAGTATCACAAGGTTGCTCAAGATTCACAGTAGAATTGCTCAAGAGATGGATCAGAGTAATCGCACAAGCAGAACAAGAGATGTCGCAAGAAGTCTACATCTCCTTCTCCACTACACAGCTTAACCAGCTTCCATCGCCAGGTCACACGCTCCTCTGCAGCAGCTCCCAGCTGTTCACCTGCAACAGCCAGCTACCCCTGACCTCCTCTGGACTCACTGAAACCCCTCCAGTCGAGCCCCAGGTCATCAGCTCCTCAACTGTTGCAGCTCGTGCCCGAGAACGTTATAACCTGCGGAAGCAAACGGACAAACCTGCTGTAGCAAAATACCCAGTTTGACTCTCCATGGATGGTCCCTGAGTCACCTGCACACTTAGCAGCTCATTAGGGCAGCAAATCAACAGAAGATCAAACATCAGAGGGCTCAGAACAAGTATCAGTAGTGTATCAGTAGGAATCAGAGTGCGATCAGACGCGATCAGAGCGTCTGACAGTGCGTTTGAATTAAAGTGATCGGTCACCGGACCGATCCAGGGCTCGTGGATCGGTCACCAGACTGATCCACAGCTTTGCTTGGATTCCCAGCTTTCGCGGGCACACGGGCCTGATCGGTCACCAGACCGATCAGGAAGCTCTCCGACCGATAAGACGGAGTCCGCGACACTTGATCATTCACTAGAACGATCTGAACAGTATCTCTGATCGGTCACCAGACCGATCAGGAGCGAAGCAGTAAGGTTCCCAAAACCCATTGTATGCTCCCTGATCGGTCACCAGACCGATCAGGAGCCAAGCAATAAGTGAACTGTTTGCTCCCTGATCGGTCACCAGACCGATTAGGAGTCGATCAGTAGCCCAACAAGGTCACTGTGTGCTCCCTGATCGGTCACCATACCGATCAGTCATAGCTGGATCGGTCACCAGACCGATCCATGAGGGAACACCGTGCCAACTTCCCTGATCGATCACCAGACCGATCCAGGCAAGGTCAAATCCACTCCAAGTCACGAGAACAAGCCTCCAGCCCTTCTCTGACTCGTGCTTGGTCCCTCGGACTAAGACTCCATGCCCAGTCTCACTCACCGGGACTTCAACCTAGCCCTCCAAGCTAGGACCTGGCCCTCCAAGCCGGGATTTCATCCAACCTAGCCCTCCAAGCTAGGACCTGGTCCTCCAAGCTAGGGTTTCATCACCTAACCCTCCGAGTTAGGAATTTTCACACCTAGCCCTCCAAGCTAGGACTTTTCCACACCTAACCCTCCAGGTTAGGAATTTTCACACCTAGCCCTCCAAGCTAGGATTTTCACACCTAGCACTCCAGGCTAGGACTTTCTCACACCTAACCCTCCAAGTTAGGATTTCATCCACCTAGCTTCTCAAGCTAGGACCTGACCCTCCAAGCCAGGCTTTCATCAACCCTAGTCCTACTAGGTATGCCTAGTCCACAACTAGGACTTAATCTCAATCATCTCATCAACCTAAACTAAAATCGGTGTCAACACCAAAACAACAATTAGGGTCAGACTGCATCAACAGCAGATACGGGGGTTGAATAAGCTGTGTTGTCAAACCTATCGAGCAAGAACGACTCCCTTATTGCAACATCTGAGTCCCCCCCCCGGAAAGAGGACTCGGACACCAACTCGAGAATTTATCACCATGAGGCTTGCTTCAGGAAGACCCACCCCCAAGCTAACCTCGGGTGGTAAGACCTCGAGAGCACCTCGGGAGGTCGACTGCCCGGGACCTCCAAGCCAAAGAACCTCGGGACCGCCACGGGGTGGTGGGGTCCAAAGAACGATCAAGCAGAGGTCTGTTTCTCACGGATCGTCTACATCATCCTCATCTATTATGACAGGGTAATTACTACCCATGATTACCGACCATAAAGGCCTTAATCATCACAACGGCCTGGATTGAAGAATCTCGGTGACCGTTATCAGGAGGAACCATCAACCGATAATCACGGGGACGTGGTGAGGATCATGGGGGGCTCGTGGATGGCCGCCTCAGGTACAAAAGGTAGTTCGACCCCTTCGGTAAAGGGGTTATGCACTCTTTGTTACTCATACATTTTTCCTGCTTACTACTCCCTTTCTCCATCGAGGCACTGACTTGAGCGTCGGAGTGGGCTCCGCCAGACATTCTCTGGCGTGTTCCCCTAACGCTCGTGTTGATCTCGCAGAGCGCAGAGTTCCTCCCCTCCTGTCAGCATCCACATAGGCTGAACCTCGATGACTGACCATCGACGTCGATTCCTTCCGGAACAAATTTGGCGCCATCTGTGGGAAACTAGCAAAGCACCTAAAGGAGCACCGATGGCAAAGCCGGCAGAAGAACCCGTGACCCTGACGAAGGAGGACTTTGATCTCCGTGAAGCCTTACAAGTAGATCTGGCTGACCGCGAGAGGAGGAAGGGCCTAAGGAAGAATGGAGGGAAGTCGAGAGTGAGGAAGTGCAGATTCACCCTCAATATGGAGGGGGAGTTACGCGGATCACCCTCGACCTTGCACCGGAACTAAGGAGTCGTCTCATAGACTACCTGCGGAGCCACAAAGACGTCTTCGCCTGGGCCGCCGACGAAATCAAGGGGGTTCCCCCCGGCGTTAGCCGTGCACCACCTGCATGTCACGCCGGGAGCCCGGCCTATAAAGCAGAAACAGAGGCACTTCGCTCTCGAGCAAGATAAAGCCATCCGAGATGAAGTTCATGAGTTATTAAAAGCCGGACACATCAGAGAAGTACAATTTCTGGCCTGGTTGGCTAATGTCGTCCTTGTCCCTAAGCTGGGAGGTAAATGGCGGGTCTGCATCGACTTTCGCGACTTGAATAAAGCCTGCCCCAAAGATTGTTATCCCTTGCCTCGGATAGATCAGTTGGTAGACTCCATAGCCGGTTGTGAGTTCATCTCAATGTTGGATGCTTACCAACCAAGTCTCGCTCGCTCCCAAGGACCAGGAGAAAGTCAGTTTTGTGACGGCTGACGGCATGTATTGTTACAACGTCATGCCTTTCGTCTTGCGCAACGCTGGTGCCACGTACTAGCGGATGATGGACAAAATCTTCAGACACTAGATCAGGAGAAACATCGGGGTGTACGTGGACGACATCCTAGTTAAGACCGACAAAGGAGGTGACATGATAGCCGACTTGGAAGAGACATTCGCCACCTTAAGGTCCAATCAGCTGAAGCTAAACCCCGCTAAGTGTTCGTTTGGGGTAAAGAGGGTTGGTTCTTGGGCTACCTGGTGACAGAGAGGGGGATCGAAGCCAACGCGGAAAAAGTAAAAGCTATCCTAGATATGTCGCCCCCTTACAACTTCAAGGAGGTACAATAGTTGAATGGAAGAATTACGGCGCTGTCCAGGTTCATCTCTAAATCCACTGATAAGACCC
This sequence comes from Boesenbergia rotunda, assembly GCA_024364735.1. Taxonomy (NCBI): domain Eukaryota; kingdom Viridiplantae; phylum Streptophyta; class Magnoliopsida; order Zingiberales; family Zingiberaceae; genus Boesenbergia; species Boesenbergia rotunda. The sequence continues at coordinate 728,839 of JAGFNQ010002157.1, read as the reverse complement.
TTCCATTTTTCAAGATTTTGAGAAAGACAGCCAAGTTTGAGTGGGACGACCAGTGTGAGAAAGCCTTTGCAGATTTGAAGACTTATCTCACCGCCCTCCCTATTCTCTACAAACCGATGGAAGGGGAGACCTTGTTTGTCTACCTGTCAGCCGCAGAACAAGCGGTAGGCTCGGCACTCGTTCGGGAATAAGACCAGGTACAATATCCCATATATTTCTTCGGACATATTCTAAAAGACGTCGAAACGTGATACACCACGATGGAGAAATTGGCCTATGCCCTGGTCTTAATGGCCCGGAGGTTAAGGTCGTATTTCTTAGCACATCCTATTGTGGTCCTCACCAATAGCCCGCTCGCACGAGTCCTCACTAATCCCGAGGCCTCGGGAAGGCTAATCAAATGGACAACAGAGATAAGTGAGTACGACATCGAATATCAGTCCCGTGCCGCTATCAAGGCACAAGCCCTCTCAGACTTCATGCTGGGGACCATCCCGGAGGCTGAAGCAGAAGGAATGTGGAAGATCTATGTGGATGGATCCTCCAACAGCCAGCATAGCGGGGTTGGAATGCTAATGATTCCCCCTCGAGGAGACACATTACATTTGTCCATCCGGCTCCACTTCAAAGCTACCAACAATGAAGCCGAGTACGAGGCGATCCTAACGGGCTTACAAGCAGCTAAACACATCGGGGTCAGTCGGGTCACTGTCTATTCGGACTCCCAGTTGGTGGTGCAGTAGATAAAGGGCGATTTTGAAGTCAGGTGTGAGCGCTTGCAGAAATATGTAGCCCTTTACGAGCAGCTGAAGGCCTCCTTCGTGGAAGTTATCCTGCAGAAGATCTCCAGGACCGACAATGTTAGGGCCGATGAGCTAGCCAAATTGGCTAGATCCATATCCACCTGGTAGCTAAATGAACCTAGTGCCATGGAGGGCACGGTTACGCAAATTGGAGGGGAAGCCGGGGGCGACAGTCGGACCAATTGGAGAGATCCCTACGTAGCGTTCCTGCGTAATGGGACCCTTCTAGGTAGGGACCAAGAAAGCCGGCTATTCCGCTGATAGGTGGTCAGATTCACGCTGGTCGGGCCGGAGGAGGCCGACTACGTGATGAAGGAGGTGTATGAAGGCATTTGCGCGAGTCACATCGGGGGAAAATCCCTGTCTAGGAAGATTATTTTGGCAGGGTACTTTTGGCCTACTCTACAAGCCGATGCCCTCAAGTTCGTGGCTAGGTGTGAAGCCTGCCAAAGACATCAATATGTGACTCACCACCCGACGGAGCCCCTGCGAGTCTCTACAGTGTCCTGCCCTTTCGAGCAATGGGGGATGAACATATTGGGCCCCTTTACCATTGGGCAACAGCAGAAGAAATTTCTGCTGGTCCTCGTTGATTACTTTTCCAAATGGGTAAAAGCCAAACCTTTGGCGAACATCATGGAGGTGGCAGTGATGAAAGTCCTATGGAGGGACATTGTTTGTCGGTATAGCATCCCTCACAGGCTGGTGGCAGACAATGGAAGACAATTCTCGGGGCGCAAACTGAAAGAATCGTGGAAAGGGTTGGGCATTTCAACAGGCCTTCACCTCAGTCGCCTACCCGCAGGGCAATGGACAAGCCGTGGTTATCAATCGAGAAATCCTACGAGAACTCAAGATAAAGTTGGACCACGTCGGAGGCAGCTGGGTCGAAGAGCTCCCTAGCGTCCTGTGGTCCTACTGTACTATCCCGCGAGAAGGAACAGGTGAGATCCCTTTCCAACTAGTGTACGGGGTCGAGGCCATCATCCCAGTGGAGGTAGGAGAGGAGTCAGACGGATGGAAATACTATCGCAAGGAAGTCAACGATCAGGAGCGGCTGATAGACTTAGACCTCATCTCGGAGGTGCGAGACAAGGTCGTGGCTCGATTGGAAGCATGTCGACGAAGGATGCAGCAAGCATATAATCGCCGGGTGATCGCCCGCAGCATTGAGGTAAGTGATAAAGTCTGGAAAAGGATCAAACCGGTGGGTGACCCTAAGAAGCTGGAGCCGCAATGGGACGAACCATATATTATCATCAAAAAGCTCACTGGAGGTAGCTATTATTTGGAAGACAATAAAGGCAAGAGGTTCGAAAGGCCCTGGCACGCAAGCCATCTCCGCCCTTATCGCACTCGGTGAGGTACTGTGTTGTTTGTTTGCCTGCTGTATTCTCTATTTTCACTGCATTGCAGTTCAATAAATAAAAAGTGTAAATGGACTCTTATGCGAAAAACAGTGAGTCGTCACCTTTGAAAACCCTACTACCTCTGGTGAGTAGGCTTGGCCTCGGAGCTGCACATGCCCAACCAAGAGCTGAAAAACCCTACTGCTTCTCGGGGAGTAGGCTTGGCCTCGGTGCTGCACATGCCCCGCCAAGAGCTGCAAAACCCTACGGTCTCTCGGTGAGTAGGCTTGGCCCCGGTGCTGTACATGCCCGGCCAAGAGCTGAAAAACCCTACTGCCACTCAGTGAGTAGGCTTGGCCTCGGTACTGCACATGCCCGACCAAGAGCTAAAAAACCTACTGCCACTCGGTGAGTAGGCTTGGCCCCGGTGCTGCACATGCCCGGCCAAGAGCTGAAAAACCCTACTGCCTCTTGGTGAGTAGGCTTGGTCTAGGTACTTCACATGCCCGGCCAAGAGCTGCAAAACCCTACTGCCTCTCGGTGAGTAGGATTGGCCCCGGTGCTGCACATGCCCGGCCAAGAGCAGCAAAACCCTACTGCCTCTCGGTGAGTAGGCATGGTCCCGGTGCTGCACATGCCCGGCCAAGAGCTGCAAAACCCTACTGCCTCTCGGTGAGTAGGCTTGGCCCCGGTGCTGCACATGCCAAGCCAAGAGCTGCAAAACCCTACTGTCTCTCGGTGAGTAGGCCTTGTTAGTGTTGGAAGCACCATATCGAACCTTGTTTTGATATTGGCAAAGGGTTCAAAGTTAAGTATTATTGGTTCTCTAACGATGTTACTCAAGTGTGCAGGAAAAATCCTAGGAACACTAGGCATGAAGTCCTGGTTCTAAGAATTGGGCACTAAGTCTTGGTCGCGGGCTGGGCAACTAAGTCCTGACATAAGGTTAGGCAATAAGTCCTGGTCATGGACTGGGCATTGAGACCTGGCCAAGGGCTGGGCACCGAAGACCTGGTGTGTAAAGCTGGGCACTAAGACCTGGTCGAGGACTGGGCACCGAAGACCTGGTGAGTAAAGCTGGGCATTGAGTCCTGGTCACGGACTGGGCACGAAGACCTGGTGAGTAATGCTGGGCAAAAGTCCAACCGGAGGAGCCGATTGACAAAAAGGTAAATTCTCCCAAGAGGAGTAGGTGAGGACGCGTTCCCTGGAGGAGGGAACATTAGGCATCGGTTCGACCTAGGGTTCCATTTGGGAGACCCAAAGTTAGAACCAAGACAACTTAAGCTGTAAATAATGTCTAACATATCATATATATTTGCTTTTTGTGTTTTGGAACTAACCCTGGATGTAGGAAACAAAGGGACGGTATTTCTACAGCTTAAGCGCCTCATTGGAAGGAGGCGCCTCACTAGGCTAGGCGCTAGTATGGATACAGGCACCCCAGTGCAAGGCCAAACCAAGCCATCAATGCAAAACTGCCACGAAAGCCTTTGGACCAAGTCAAGCTAGGCGCCTGTGTTAACACAGGCGCCACAGTCAGCTCAGGTGCCTCAAAGAAGGGGATAAGCGTTGACCAAGCATGCGGATTGGAGTTCGCGCAGGAGAGGCCACGTGTAGGCGCCCCCTTCAATACAGGCGCCCAAGCGACCACTATAAAAGGGGGTTCACCCCCAAGGCTTGAGAACAACTTACAAATCTCGCTTTCAACACTTTCGCTCAAGCGCTACGCTCCGGCACGCTCTGCACTTGTGATTTAAGTGCCAACGACGACCCGCTGCTCCAAAATTCCATCCACTCCGGTCGTCGGTAAAAGCTGTCATTTCTTAAGTGTTGTAATTCTCTTTTTCGATTCTATATATGTACTCGAAACTGTAATCATTTCTACGAATATAGAATTGCCCAACGTAAACGGTCAAGGACCGTGAGCCTTGGAGTAGGAGCCGACCGCGACTCTGAACCAAGTAAAATAAACCGTGTTAGCGACTTTGCTTTACTATTTCCGCTACGTATTTTTCTTTATTGTCTGAAATTTTTCGATTGATATTCACTCCCCCCTCTATCGATTTACTCCGATCCAATAAGTGGTATCAGAGCGAAGTGACTCAAACTTGGTGCAACCACCAGTTGAGTATTTTTTTCAGATTTTTCGCTTTTTATTTCAAATAAATAATATTTGTGCGTGGGTTTAAAATATAACGATAAGTCAGAATTCTTATTTGTGCGTGGATTTTCGCCTTTTTCAATTTTGAATTCTTATTTTTTCACCATAAGTCAGAATCGATATAACGATCAATTTTTAAAAATTTGTCATAATTTTTTTAAAAAATATTTTTCTCAAAAGTCGTGCAATACCTTTTGAGCTAATTTTTTTCACTCTCCCGCACTACTTATCCAAGACTAACTCTTGGTACATTTTTGTTATTTCTTTTGTGTACGAGGTTTAAACTAAATAGCCAACCAAGAGTGGAACAGTGCCCGTCCACCGCTATTCTCCAGCGAGAACTTCAATTTTTGGAGAAGTCAAATCGAGTTTCATCTAAAGACCCATATAGACATATGGATGATCATTCAAATGGGGTTCTCCTTCCCTACAGAAGATGGATGATCAATCGCCTGGGACAAATTGGACTAACCAACTCTGAGGAAGATCGAGACTGATGCTAAGGCAACAGTAATCTTACAATGCGGCCTGACCAAAGAAGAATTGAAGCGGGTCAGATCCTTCAATTGTGCCAAAGAGATGTGGGAGAAGATAATCAACCTACACGAAGAAAGCTCCAATATTGAGCTCTTAGAAGGTGTGATGTCCGAATCATCGGAGGAATCGAACGAAGAAAAAGATCAAGTAAGCTATCTTGCACTCTCAGTGCAAGCACAAGAAGTCGAGAGAGATCCTGAACCTGATTTCGAAGCCGAATCCAAACCAGAATCAAAAGATAAGTCTAGATCTGTGACGGTAAGAATCAAGGGGGAGATTCCAACGAGGAATCAAAAGGTAAAATTGTAAATTCAAATGATAAAAATAAAATAATTTGTTACACATGCAGAGAGAGAGGGCACTACAAAAGTAAGTGTCCTACTCGTAAGATACGAACGACACCACCGACGGCAACAATGAAACCAGTTCCAAAAGCACGAAAGGACAAGAGTAGCATCCAATACTTCAATTGCCAGGAGTTTGGGCATTTCAAAGATGAATGCACAGATAGAAGAGCCAAAGATCCAGGACAACCTACCAAGATGGGTAACTTTAATTTATATGAAAATCCACTCTTTACAATGAATGCTGATAGTTTACTTAACCACTCTTGGTCAAATTTAGATATGGACACATGCCTAAGTAACTTAATTAAATCATGTATATTAATAAATTCAAATTTCAAAATGTTAAGACAAGAAAATGAGACTTTGAAAATTAAAATTGATATACTAGAAAAACTAATTAATAATCTTGCTAACTTAGAAAATCCAGAAATTTCCCCTCATTATGATTTTACTTAATTTTTTTAATTACTATTCTTAGGACTAGAAATGGTTAATAAGGACTTGACTAGATTGAAATTTAAACAACATAGTATTAGTGGAGGTGAGATGATAGTACGTTAGGGAAGCCCTTCTAAAAGGGTCAAGTGGGGTAAGGCGTATCCTACTTGGTCTGTTTAGTTTGGTGGAACTAGCCGAAACTATCGATCCAAATCCTAAACTAGTTAGACCAAATTTTTCAAGAAGTAATTTGAAAATGAAGTTTTGGTAAAAGGCTTCGTCAAGGAAAGGGTTGTTGATCCAATAAGTCTATGGCCAAAGAAGGCCTCTGTGCCTCACCAAGACCTCGAAGCCAATTACCGAAACTCATTTTTTATTTACTATTTGATAAATTTAAATCTAACACAAGCTTCAATCAAATCATAGTCTTGATCTAAAATCAAAGGATAAAATTAATGCATCTCACAAAAACGATAAGATTACCCTATTTTGTCACTTAGAAATGGGTGAGATGCTTAGGACCTAAAAGTTACCTGAAAACTATTTAATGTTTGCAAACATTTCTATACAAAGAACTTCTTTTAGACAATCAATTTATTCTTGAAAAATAAGTGTTGTAAAAGTCACCTTGGGTATTACTTAGGATGTTTTTTTAAGAAAAATATATGCAGTCCGGGTTTTGATAGTTATTTATATTTTTGGACTTAAGTGTGTTCTGTTTCTCCTTTGGAAATCATTTTAAATCTAGAATTTCCTCTTCCAATTCTTTATATTAACTTTTTCAAAAGGAGAGAGAGAAAGAAGAATTTGTTTTTCAAACCGTTAAAACAAAATAATTTTCAAAAGTTGTTTTAAACTTAGTTTTTTTTAATCAAACCTTAAGACTCAGAGAAGGACTAACTTGTGATGAAGAAGCCTCCTAGGACTGTGTCAGGTTTAGGGGGAGTTCAAATTAAAAGAAGTATTAGAAGTTTAAAAATACTATATTCTCAAATAACACTATCCTTTCAAAAAGCACTTTTAAAAAAAATATACAATATTCTTATTTTCTAAAACATTTTTGTTAATCTCTTCATCCTTTGAACGTCTCTAAAAACACTTTACTGTGATTAGAAAATCTCTAAGTCACATAGGAAATTTTCTTGTGGTCAACAAGGTTCCTAGGATTGTGTCAGATTAAGGGAAATTCCAATCAATAAAGTACTTAGATTTTCAAATTTTCTTTCTCAAGTACTTAGAATTTGTTAAAATATTTTCTGAGAAAGAATACTTAGTTTGTTTTGGTGCTTATTATTTAAGTATAAATATTGTCAAAAATACAACTATTAGAAAACTCTTTCAAAAGTCTCTCTACTTAAGAAAATGTTATTCTCCTTAACTTGAGGATTAAGTGGTTAAAAGTTCTGAACCTAAACTTATTGATTAAATATTTTAAGATTTTTGCTTGTCATGCATGAACTCAATAAGAATATTACTTAGAAATTATCATAATTCTTGACATTATTTTACTTAGGATTATTTTTCGCTCAAATATTTATGTTTTCAAAACTCATGAGCTCTGATACACAAATTTTAAATCTTCTTTCAAAATATATTTTTCAAAAGATCTTTATTGATTTATGGCCAAGGGGGAGAGTAGAAAAAGTGAAATTAAAAATTAAATTCTTCCTTAAACTTTTTCCCCTTTTCAAAAAAGTTTATCTTAGAAATGGTCTAAAACATAAGGAGAAGAGTTTCACATTAAGGGGGAGAGAAAGATAGAGAGAAAGGAAATTTTTTATTTAAATTTTTTTCAAAAAGTAAATTAAAAATTTCTAAGTATTTCTATGTGTTTCAAAATTTTTTAAGTGTATGTCTTTTCCTAAGTAAAATTTTCCTTAGTAAACAAAATTTGTCTGAGCAAAAACTTTTTGAAAATTTTGGCAAATGTTTCTAAGTAAAGTTTTTTTTGGTGAAAAACTTGTCTAGAAATTTCTTAAAGATTTTGTTTTTCAAAATACACAAGGTGTTTCAAAGCAAATTCTTCTAAGTGTGCAAATTTTTTTTTGTAAACAAATTTTTTACCAATTCTCAAAGTTGAAACTTTTTTAAGGGAAATTTGGCTTCAAAATTTTACCTAAGTAAATTTTTTTTTGGTAAAATTCTTTTTGCAAAGCCTTGTAAGTAAAAGTTTTTAAACAAAATTTAAGTTTGCAAAACTTTTCAAATTGGAAAATTGTCTAAGTGTAAAAAAGTTTTTTGCTGGTGCAAATGCTTTTACTCTATTTTTCGAAAAACATTTTGTCAAAAACTTAGAAGTTTTACAAAAACTGCATATCATTGGAAAAACTCAAAAATCCCTATTAGATATTTTTCACCCATGAATATTTTTTTGATATATGTCAAAGGGGAGGAAAGGTCAAAGTTAAGTGTTTTATAACACAATCATTCAGGGTTGCAGGGGAAGGATGAGAAATAGAAACTTTTTTTTACGGTTCAAAACTACATTGGTTTTAAACATTACTTTGCTCAAAACTGCTAAAATTTTTTGGTTTTTACCTTCTTTTCTTAAAGGTTATAATGTTTACTTAACTTTGAATAGTGTTGCCATAAATCAAAAAGGGGGAGATTGTTGGTGCCGAAAGTACCATATCGAACCTTGTTTTGATATTGGCAAAGGGTTCAAAGTTAAGTATTATTGGTACTCTAACGATGTTACTCAAGTGTGCAGGAAAAGTCCTAGGAACACTAGGCATGAAGTCCTGGTTCTATGAATTGGGTACTAAGTCTTGGCTGCGGGCTGGGCAACTAAGTCCTGACATAAGGTTGGGCAATAAGTTCTGGTCGTGGACTGAGCACTAAGACCTAGCCGAGGGTTGGGCATCGAAGACCTGGTGAGTAAAGCTGGGCACTAAGACCTGGTCGAGGACTGGGCACCGAAGACCTGGTGAGTAAAGCTGGGCACTAAGTCTTGGTCACGGACTGAGCACGAAGACCTGGTGAGTAAAGCTGGGCAAAAGTCCAACCGGAGGAGCCGGTTGGCAAAAAGGTAAATTCTCCAGAGAGGAGTAGGTGAGGACGCGTTCCTCGAAGGAGGGAACATTAGGTGTCGGTTCGACCTAGGGTTCCATTTGGGAGACCTAAAGTCAGAACCAAGACAGCTTAGGCTGTAATGTCTAATATATCATATATATTTGCTTCTTGTGTTTTGGAACTAACCCTGGTTGCAGGAAACGAAGGGACGGTGTTTCTGCTGTTAGTGATATGAGAGAAGTGTCCTAAGGCAATCGCCTTATGATGTAAACATTTATATTAATAAATGATAATTCACTATTTGAGTATACATGTTTTGTGTATTTGATTGGGATCTTGAACTCATCTACTGAATGTCCGCAATACAACTCACGGCATAAGAGAATTTGTGATGGGATCACAACTAGTGACTATCTCTAAATGTGCAATTGTGAAGTATTGAAAATATCCCTAGTCGATGAATTGATAAATACGGACACTATCAATTCTGTTGAGACTAGCATGGGTTATTCTCTAATCAGCTGATTCTCACTGGCTGGTGACATTGGGATGTCCGGAGATAAACATGGATGCTAGTTAAGGGAATTAGTTCATTGGAGTGACTAGCTGTAAGACTTCATATGGGAATCTACATGTAGATATGTCAATGAAGTTCTTACTGCAGCTTAAGTGCGATGTTCCTTTGACTTGCGGTGTTCAAGTCATCTTGATCATGGAGACTTATACTTTAACATCTTAAGCAAACATCTCCAAGGAGGTGTGTGTAGGATCGATGCACGTGAGAGGGGGGGTGAATCACGTGACTTTTTTAAAAATTAGAGCGCTTTAAAAAGCGTGCACAACGGAAAAAATAAAACACGAACGAAAAACCAATACAAATGACACAGGTAGTTTTACTTCGTTCGGAGCCTTCGGCGACTCCTACTCGAAGGCCCAGGTCCCTCGGACCTTTCCGTTGGGCAATCCACTAAAACTCTCTACCGGTAAACCCCGATAGAGTAGGTGAGTACAAAAGAATTGAAAGTGTGACAACCCCACACTTTCAAGTAATTAAATGCAAGAAATAAAAATTGCGTTACCCAACAACTTAGAAGATCTCCTAGATGGGCTCAGATGTTGGGGTTGAAGTTCCAGCAGCGATCAAACGTGAACACGTCATAGCTTGGACCGCAGCAGGAGAGTTTGGAAGAGAGAGCACTTGAAAAGCCTTTTTTTTTCAGAAAAATATTTCGATATTCCTTCAAGCTCTACAGCCAGGCTTTTTATAGAGGGGCTCTCGAGCTTTTTGGTTCTTATCCAGATCCTATTCACGTGTGCTCCTTATCCAATATTTAGCAATTAAAAATTAATTCAAAGGAGACTTTGTTTCTATCCTCATGCTTCACCGAAAAATATGAATTAATAAACAATTAAATAAGATGTAACAAAATGGATAGGAATTAATTTAACAAGAAGTGAACAAGTTTTAGCAAATTAAAAAATAATTCAAAGGAGATTTGTTTCTATCCTCATGCTTCACCGAACAAAGCATGAATTAATAAACAATTAAATAAGATGTAACTAAGTAATTAAACAAAATGGATAGGACTTAATTTACACAAGAAGTGTTTTGTAGCTTAGTCCATATATCAAACAAACCCTGTAAGATAATGTTATCAAATATATTGGAGTAAAATATATTCATAGTTAATTAGACCCTGTCTCCTAGACCAGGATCTAACCAGGCCTCAACTTAGATCACCCAAATGGGTCTAAATTGGACCACGCCTAAAGTCCCATAAATGGACTCGTCCTCACTGGTTCGCTCCTCCAGTGACTTACCTCACTTACCCTTTGTGCAGCTTTACTTGACTTCTTGACCCACCAGGACTTCCTGCCAAGGCTCAACCACTTTGTCTTCCTGCCAAGTCTCAACCAACTTGGTCTTCAGCCAGTTGTCAGGTCCCGCGGACCCAACTGGACTTCCCGCCAGGACTCAACCATCCTGGACTTCAGCCTGGTGTCTGGTCCTAAGTCTTTCAACCCTGCACACTTAGTAAAGAGGTTAAAAACCAACAACCCTAACTTTAACCACTTTGTCATACATCAAAACTCGAGTTTGACCGTTAGTGCAAACCACCAACAGTGTGGATCCAGGATGATTGGGTATAAGCCAAAGTGCCCGAAGATGTTTGAACAACCTACAAATGATTCACCACTCCTTGCGAGGAGATGTATACCCAGGCCTATCATCGGATTGTTACTCAAGAACCTCTGGCCAGAGTATATCATGTTTAGAGTGTGAATCTCTAAAATACATGAGAGTAATTAGAAATCCAAAGGACGAGAAAGACACTTCGTGGGCTAGATGTGACGTAGTCAGTCTAGTGGAGACTGACACAAACAGACCATGTCCTGAACCAAGTGGGTATAAGGTGGTGAAGGGAATGGGGCACGATTCATTAGAGCTGCTGAAGGGTTTCAGAATAATTTCTTCTGAGGTCAAACCGTTGATCTTTCGATTAATTGGGGGTCATAATGTACTACTAGGTGCCACTCATGATCGTTCTATAATTTGTTGATTATAGACGGCCAACATAAATCGAAAGCCTATTTAGTCACACGCACTACGAGTAATCCGAGGGATTTAAAACGAGTTGAAAATTGGATTTTCCGATCAAGAGAAATAAGTCGAATCTGAATTTGTCAGAGGCGCAATGGAAGCTAAAAATGACTAAGTCTTTTGAAGGCTTATTGGGCGAATTAAATGAGTTTAATTCGCGATCGGTTCGGGTTGGTTTGGCCGGCCAAAGAGGGTGCCAAACCTCTTTGTTGTGGCCGACCATTAAAGGGGAAGAAAACCAATTTAATTGGTTTAATTAATAAAATAAATCTAGCGCGATTTGTTTTATAAATTATGGATAAATAAATTGATATATAAAGAAATTTATATAATGAGATTTATAAAGAAATTTGTAGTAAATTTATTCTTTTTATGGAAATTAAAATAAACCATGAATTGGTTTAATTTTAATTTATAAAATCAATTATGAATTGATTTATCCATGATAAAAAAATTTTATACAAATTTTATTCCATAATTAAAAGAGAGAAAGTATTTGTTTTATTATAATAAAACTTGGCTTAAACGGAATAATTAATAAGAGAATTTATAGGATAAATTTCTTATATAAAATTCCGTTAAAGAGGAGACTTGGCAAGGGAGATGATACTATATAAAGGAACCTAAGGCAAGCCCTTAATTCCAATCAATTGAGTTGTCAATTGGTATAGAGCTAATCTCTCCCTCTCTCTCTTATTCTCTCTTCCCCTTAGGGCCGGCACCCATCTTGGGACCTAGGGCCGGCGCCCCTTTGCAAGACCTAGGGCCGGCGCAAGCTTCCTCCACCTAGGGTTGGCGCTTCCTCCTCCTAGGGCCGGCGCAAGCTTCCATCAAGAAGGAGAAGAAGAAGAAGAAGAAGAAGCGGATCACATCTCCTTCTTTTCGGAATTTGGATTCCGATTCTTGGTGGTTAGTTTCCTTTCTTCTTTCTTGATCTTCTAGTTGTGTCTTCGGAGAATCTAGTAGTTCTTACTTCGAGTTACGAGAGGTACTTAGTAAATTAGTTTACTTTTCCGCAATGTTTTAATTTATGATTATGTCAACACATCATAAGGTTGCATGCTAGATACGTGGTTAAAATAATTTAGGAAATTATTTTATGCTAATTCTTTCGCTGCACGTAAAAATTTAAAATTTTACGAACCCGTATCCTTGTCGACATGCACCCGGTCCCAACATCTGCAGCTCAGACGCCTCATTGGAAGGAGGCGCCTCACTGGGCTAGGCGATTGTATGGATACAGGCGCCCCAGTGCAAGGCTAAACCAAGCCATCGAAGCAAAACTGCCACGAAAGCCTTTGGACCATGTCAAGCTAGGAGCCTGTGTTAACACAGGCGCCCCAGTCAGCTCAGGCGCCTCAAAGAAGGGGATAAGCGCTGTCCAAGCCTGCGGATTGGAGTTCGCGCAGGAGAGGCCACGTGTAGGCGCCCCCTTCAACACAGGCGCCCAAGCGACCACTATAAAAGGGGGTTCACCCCCAAGGCTTGAGAACAACTTGCAAATCTCGCTTTCAACACTTTCGCTCAAGCGCTACGCTTCAGCACGCTCTGCACTCATGATTCAAGTGCCAACGATGACCCGCTGCTCCGAAATTCCATCCACTCCGGTCGTCGGTAAAAGCTATCATTTCCTAAGTGTTATAATTCTCTTTTTCGATTCTATATATGTACTCGAAACTATAATCATTTCTACGAATATAGAATTGTCTAACGTAAACGATCAAGGACCGTGAGACTTGGAGTAGGAGCCGACCGCGACTCTGAACCAAGTAAAACAAACCATGATAGCGACTTTGCTTTACTATTTCCGCTGTGTATTTCTCTTTATTTTCTAAAATTTTTCGATCGATATTCACCCCCTCTCTATCGATTTACTCCTATCCAACAGGCCTGGCCTCAGTGCTGCACATTCTCGACCAAGAGTTGCAAAACCCTACTGCCTCTCCGTGAGTAGGCTTGGCTTCGGTGCTGCACATCCCCGGCCAAGATCTGCAAATCCCTACTGCCTCTCAATGAGTAGGCTTGGCCCTGGTTCTGCACATGCCCGGCAAAGAGCTGCAAAACCCTACTATCTCTCGGTGAGTAGGCTTGGCCTCGGTGCTGAACATGCCCGGCCAAGAGCTGCAAAACCCTACTACCTCTCGGTGAGTAGGGTTAGCCCCAGTGCTGCACATGCCCGGCCAAGAGTTGAAGAACCCTACTGTCTCTCGGTGAGTAGGCTTGGCCCCGGTGCTGCACATGCCCGGCCAAGAGCTGAAAAACCCTACTGCCTCTCAATGAGTAGGCTTGGCCTCGGTGCTGCACATTCTTGGCCAAGAGCTGAAAAACCCTACTGCCTCTCGGTGAGTAGGCTTAGCCTTGGTGCTGCACATGCTCGGCCAAGAGCTGCAAAACCCTACTACCCCTCGGTGAGTAGGCATGTCCTCGGAGCTGCACATGCCCGGCCAAGAGCTGAAAAATCATACTACCTCTCAGTGAGTAGGCTTGGCCTCGATGCTGCACATGCCCAACCAAGAGCTGCAAAACCCTACTGCCTCTTGGTGAGTAGGCTTGGCCCAGGTGCTGCACATACCCGTCCAAGAGCTGAAAAACCCTACTACCTCTCGGTGAGTAGACTTGGCTTCGGTGCTGCACATGCCCGACCAGGAGCTGCAAAACCCTACTATCTCTCGGTGAGTAGGGTTGTCCTCGGTGCTATACATGCCCGGTCAAGTGTTGAAAAACCCTACTGCCTCTCGGTGAGTAGGCTTGGCCTCAGTGTTGCACATGCTCGGCCAAGAGCTGAAAAACCCTACTACCTCTTGGTGAGTAGGCTTGGCCTCGGTGCTGCACATGCCCGACAAAGAGCTGCAAATCTTACTGCCCCTCGGTGAGTAGGCTTGGCTTCGGAGCTGCACATGCCCGACCAAGAGCTGAAAAACCTTACTGCCTCTCGGTGAGTAGGCTTGACCTCGGTGCTGCACATGCCCGGTTTAGAGCTGCAAAACCCTACTGCCTCTTGGTGAGTAGGCTTGTCCCCGATGCTGCACATGCCCCAGTCAAGAGCTACAAAACCCTACTCCCTCTCGGTGAGTTGGCTTGGCCTCGGAGCTACACATGCCCGGCCAAGAGCTAAAAAACCCTACTGCCTCTCGGCGAGTAGGCTTGGCCCTGGTGCTGCACATGCCCGCCGAAGAGCTGGAAAATCCTACTGTCTCTTAGTGAGTAGGCTTGGCCTCGGTGCTGCACATGCCCGACCAAGAGCTGAAAAATCCTACGACCTCTCAGCGAGTAGGTTTGGCCTCGGTGCTACACACGCCTGGCCAAGAGTTGGTAAGCCTTATTACCCCCGTGGGACCCTTGTTACTACAAATATGGTTGTTTGCCCCTTAGATGCTTAAGGCAAAGGGTAACTTTGGGGTAGGGGTCGAGACAAAACTTAAGCGGGGCAGGAAATCACACAAAATATAGGAAGTCCAGAGATGCTTGCTTTCAAAATTGAAACAACTACATATTTATCCTACAAGGGAATGTTTAAAAAGAAGAGGCAGAGGGCAAGGAGTGACCAGGGAGCCTGGGCCCAGGTTTAAAATGATTCTATAGATCTTGCTCTTCAGGAGTAAGCTCGTCCCAGGTCCGCTGGACAGTTATAGCGCTCAAATCTGCTCTTGGTTTCAGCAGTTGACCCTTCTCCACCTGGCTGATAGCACCCTGGAAGCCCTGTTTGAGGTGCTTCAATGCTTGCTCGGCTACAATCTCGGTGTACTCCTCCGATTCCAAGAACTTAGCCTTAGACTCCTCTCCCGCTTGGGACAGTTGGGTTGCATGGTCACTCTGTTGCTGCTGCAGTCGGGCCTCAACCTCTTCCTTGGCCGCCTTCAGCATCGTCATCTATCGGAGTAGACGATCCTGAGCTCCTATCATCTCTTGGAGCTTCTGGGTAGCAACGGAAGCTTGGGCCTCGGCCTGGGTAATCTTCTCCTGAAGATCAGCGGCATAAGAGGCCGATAGCTCTAAATCGTATTCTTTCATAGCCATTAGGCGCTCCCGTTCTGTATGCCGGTCCTCCAGGGCTTTCTTTGTAGATTTCAGGAGACTGAATTGATCAGACAACTCCCTCGCCCGTATCTGGAGCTGCTCATGCTCCTGAGATAGTTTCTGCAAGTCCTCAGTGAGGGCTTGTTTCTTCTCGGTCTCGAGGCGTTCCCGGAGTCGGTAACCGTGCAAAGTATCCTCAGCAACTATCAGGGTGCTGAGATAATGCTCTATCTTCGTGCGGAGGCCTCGGCTGACCTCCAACTGCAGGAGGCCAGCCTCACAGGCCCGACCAGCCTCCGCCTCCACGTCTGCCACTCGCTGGAGAAGGTCTTCAGTGACTCCCCTGGAGCACAACAGGCGGCTCGTAGCCGCACAGTTAGAAGCAACCTACGATGTGGGACAAAGACAGTCAGGACAAAGCACCAAAATAAAGAGGAAGAGTTCAAGAATAGTCACCGTCAGCAGTGACTGATGTAGCATGCCCAAATATTGGGTTGATCCAGCTTCCCGCCATGGTAGAACGGGAGAAGGAAGAACTTTCTCAATAAGGGGCCCTGACTGGCTGGGAACGTCTCTCGGGTCCGGGATGTCCTCCTCTAAGCTAGAAGCCATCGGCGAACCTTCAGAAGCGATCCCCTTTATTCGGATGGATTGGGAACTGTTCGTCGCCTTCTTCTTCGCCACTGAGGCCTTCCGGTGGGAGCTGGGCAGGTCTTTGGACTTCTCCTTGCCGTTGGGAGTAGTAGGGAGGTCGGACAGGGGAACCATGGTGTCGCCGATGGGAGCAGTAGCCATAGCGGCGATCGAGGAAGATTATTCCTGAACTCTCGGAGACTGGGGAACTGCACCCTCGAGGGCAGCAGAACGTAGGACATCTGATGATGGACCTTTCTTCAACCTCTTCAGGGGGACGATCCCTTTGGGACAGCCGCTTTCGCCATCTTTTCTCAAGAGCGTGGGTATTGGGGGGGCGCGATAGGTGGAGGGGGTGCAACGTCCCTCGCTGATGCCTCAGCGGGAGGGGCAATTGAACCCCCTTCGGGGTCCGTCGGCAACGTGGATGCTCTAATATCTTGGGGGGCCTCTGGGGCTTCCCGATCCATGGAGTTCTCGTCCACTTCCTTGCAACCTTCAAGGGAGGCGTCCACAGGAGCAGAAGAACCTGAGCCAGGAACCAACGCATGTTCGTTGGCCTGGTCCCACTTCATGATTCGGTTCATAACTCGGGAAAACATGACATCATCTACAACAAGGAGACAAAAGCACATCAGTTAGCATTAATCAGGAAACAACCAGGACAAAAAGGAACTTACGAAGACTGGGGCTAAGGCTCGTGGCTTTTGGACTAAGCTCGGCCCGATAAAGGAGCTCTTGCATTGCATCAGTTAGAGGCCATGGAACTCCATCCCTGCCAGAATACCCCAGCCCTCTGATATCTTGCATCTTGCTGGAAGTCGCCGAGGTCGGGGATAGTCGGTAGAGTTTCGGTCAAGAAGTTGGATATAGAAGAACCGTTCTTTCCATCCTTTGTGGGAAGAAGGAAGACCTCCCAGGAACCTATGGTCAGGACGAGCGGTAAAACCAAACACCCCCCTGGGACCCGACAGGGACAAAGAAAAAATGGAAGAATCGGGGGGTCGGAGGAATGTCAAAAGGTTTGAAGAGCACAACAGCTCCGCCCATCTGGACAAAGGCATTCGGAGCCATTTGTTGGAGCGGAATACTGAAGTATTTGGCAATGCTCATATAAAAAGGGGGGATGGGGAAGCGGAGCCCTAGTTCTACTTGCCCTAGGAAGAAAGTGAAAAAATCCTTAGGGGTTTGTAGAGGTGATTGACCTGAGGCCGGAACTCGCATCTCCCAGCCTTCCGGGACTCCATATTTCCGGCAGGCGGCCTGAAATGATTCCGTCCTAACCCTAGAAGATACGGTATCATACCATTCCGTATGGTGTCCTAGTTCTTGCAAAGAGCCCTCATTGTCGCCTAGGTTTTCTTTTTCTTCTTCTCCATTGGACCCATGGGGATTGAAGAGTGGAAAAAATAGAAGGAGACTTACCCTCATAAAAGGGGCGCAGTGACAAGACGAATAACCAGAGAAGGAGGACACGTGAAGGTAGATAGGGCAAGGAGGCTGCAGGGTACCATTGCACCCGCTTTTATAGAGATGAGCAGCACCTCTGTGAGCAATCAGAGAGCAGCACATCAATAGCGCTCATTGGTTATCCCGAGGAGCCGCTAGCCCTTACTGTTGTCGCTTCGTATGGCCCATGGTGCGTATCGAGGGGATATCGCCGCACAATAGGGGAGGAGGCACGTGACGATGCCGCACTCGCTGGGCAATCATGTTGTCATTACCAGACCCGACATCCCTATAGGGGTCGAGATAGCTGTCAGAGCATCACCGAAAAATTTAGAGGGAAGGCTGGATGTATTCAAAAAACCACCCAGCGCCCTGGGTTGTAGGGGTTGCTTCCTCGGGTCCGGATTGCTACCATTAGAAGGTGGAGAGGTCATTGGGGCATAGCTTCTTCATCACCTTCCCCATCTAATTAGTCAGACACACTTCCTTCGATCAGACTCGAGGGAAGGGACTTGTGAGGGGGTTGAATACCTCGTGGCAGACACGGGGGCTGAAGAAGCTGTGTTGTCAAACCTGCCGGGCAAGAACGACTCCTTTGTTATGACATCCGAGTCCCCCCCCCGGAAAGCGGACTTGGACACCAACTCGAGTAGTTATCACCATGAGGCTTGCTTCAGGAAGACCCACCCCCGAGCTCACCTCGGCGGGGGGGGGGGGGGGGGGGGGGGGGGGGGGGGGGGGGGGGGTAAGACCTCGAGAGCACCTCGGGAGGTCGACTGCCCGAGACCTCCAACCCAAAGAACCTCGGGACCATCTCGGGGTGGTGGAGTCCAAAGAACGCTCAAGCAGAGGTCTGTTTCTCACAGATCGTCGACATCATCCTCATCCATTATGACAGGGTAATTACTACCCATGATTACCGGCCATAAAGGCCTTAATCATCGCAACAACCTGGATTGAAGAATCTCGGCGACCGTTATTAGGAGGAACCATCAACTGATAATCACGGGGATGTGGTGAGGATCATGGGGCCTCGTGGATGGCCGCCTCAGGTATAAAAGGTAGTTCGACCCCTCTGGTAAAGGAGTTATGCACTCTTTGCTACTCATACATTTTTCCTGCTTACTACTCCCCTTCTCCATCGAGGCACTGACTTGAGTGGGCTCTGCCGGACAACCTCCGGTGTGTTCCTCTAATGCTCGTGTTGATCTCGCAGAGCGCAGAGTTCCTCCCCTCCTGTCAGCATCCACATAGGTTGAACCTCGGTAGTGGCGTAGCCAGGATTATCGATCAGGAGGGGCAATTTTCCACTAAGAAAAATAATTTTTGAAAATTTCAAACCTTAGTGTAAATTGATCAATATCAAAATTTAGACACGAGACATCAAATATATACAGGACCTAACTTAACTCAATTGATCGACATCAAAACTATCGGGGTATTTACATAAATTTGATTCGACCATAATTTGATCAAATCAACTCCAAATCAATCCCGATTTGAACCAATATAATCCTTAGATACAAGACTTCAAATATACACAAGGTCTAATTTAATTCGGTTTATCAACAACAAAACTATCTGGGATACTTACATAAATTTAGTTCGACCATAATTTGACCAAATCAATTTCAAATCAATCTCGGTTTAAACCAATGTAATCCTAATATCTGCACCTACCTGTTAGATTTATTTTGAATCCATCCAATTTTAATTTAGTGTTCTCACTTCATATTCTATAATTTAGTTCGTTCATTTATTATTACATATTTTATTTTTAAAATTCAATATTTAACATTCTAAATCTAGATATTTGCTCGTAAAAGTTATACCAATGGATAGTTTAGGTTTTGAACTTTCCAAATATATAATTAATTTTAATTTTTGGATGATGAACTATGATAAATTAAAAGTTCTTTATATATATATAAGTGTCAGGGGGTGCGATCGCACCCCCGCTACTAACGTTGCTACGCCATTGAGATTCAATGATTGATTATCGACGTCGATTCCTTCCGAAACAATAATAATAATGTTAATTTTTGAGCACATGCTCTATTATGGTGGTGTCGAAATGAACACCATAATAATATTATATTTTAACTACCATATCATAATAATTAAGGTAAACATACTTTTAAAGAATTTCTTAATTTTAAATGTGTTTTTTAGGTCAATTGTCGAAAATGAACACCTGTCATACATGTTCTATGTCCAAAAAAAAATTTAAATTAAAAATTAATTATTTTAAAAATATTTTGTCGGATACGAACGACCAATTGTAGCTTTTCTTTTTTTCGCTGCTCTTAGAATTAATTGATATGTTTGGTACGGACTATCTGTTTTTTTTTATAATCCAGTATCTCGATTTTCAACTCAATTAATATGGGAGGCAGGAAACCTTCTTTCATTAGCGTGAATGATTCCTCACCAACGTTCTTTCATATTATTGTATATTATGTTTGTTATAATATTAGACATACATTCTTTTTATTTATAATCCAGATCTCCAAATTTTTCCCAACCAATTCTAGCTAGAGGTAAATAACTTTTTGATTCGCCTAACGTATAAATCCGGAATACAACTTATGTAGACCTATATGTCCAATCTTTTTAAGTAAATTGATTGGTGTAAAACTTTGAGTTTAGTTTTGATGTGAAAAAGAATTTTTGTTTCATCTTAAGAATAATTTGAGTTAGGGAAGATTAATTATGTATTTGCAAGGCATTTGTTTAGATAAATTTGATGAAACACCACATCACTCAAATATATCAATCAAGAATTTTGCATAAGGATTTTCACGACTACTTAAGAAGAAGCAAGTAGGAGAGGGTTAACAAATAAAGATGAGTCAAGTAGAAAATAAAATAATTGTCTTTGTATCATCAAAATCAAAGTTGTACATACACACATTTCTTTCAAATTTGTGCTCCTAGTCATCCCCTTTGATTTTTGAACTTGTACCAACTTCTCTTGAAGGAGGAACCCACAACCACCATTTCTTTCTTCAATAGATCCTTTAGCGGCTTTGTCATATCCTCCATCACACTTACTAAGATTCTCCTTTGATATTGAACTAAATGGAAGAAGAGGGTGGAAAACTTTAGTGGCTTGGCCAACACAACAATGCTTCTCCTAAAGCACAATTAAAGAGACACTCTTTCGCCTCACGCAGTTTTACTACCCTTCTTTTGGGTGACATCGTTGTTAACTGGAGGTGTATGTTGGGCTGATATGGTTGAGATTCGGTCCCATTTCAACTCCTACTTATGTCTTAATATAGATAATATCGAACAAATTAACCATAGATAACCATTCGATTGAGATGTATTTTTGGATCCTAAGTAATTGATCGAGTCGATCTATATAAAAATAATTTTAAAATATTAACTGAATAAATGAAATGCAAGTTGAAACTATACAATTACATTTGAGCTTAAGATAAAAAAATGAGCTCAACATAAATGTATTTAATTGAGGGTGGCCTGAATGAGAATATAATGTTTATGACCTCACAAAGACAAAATAATGATAATATATGTAGGAAGTTATGATACATGTGTGAATCTTTATCTATCTACTTTTAAAATGAAAAATACATTTCGACCAAGGTCAGAGTGGGGGAAAAAAGTAAATATAAACACATAAAAAATAAGTTAATCTAGAGTGCAATGCTAACCCAAGCAATAGAATGCTTTTAACACCAAGTTCCAATTCCATGGCTTTGTTACTCTTGGAATGACTGTTGGACCATTTTAGTGGTTAGAGGGTGTTGGGAATCATGCAGTAGGTAAGAAGGGGTGAATTATCCTCGAAAAATGAAACTCGGATCTTTTATTTTGCTTAACAAAGATAGAGATTAGTTTATAAGCAAAAACACTATCATCAAATAAATAATAACAAAAATGAAAACAGACATAATGAGTTACTTAGTTTGCAACAAGAAAGGTTGCTAATCCAAGGCAAATAAGCACTCGTTCTCTTGATGTACTCCTTGAGACGGAGAAGCCTCATACATAAATTAGAACTCAAAGGAAAACAGAGAAAGATCAAGAAAAAAATTTGTTACAAGTGAATTGATGAAAGTAACTGAGTTTTGGGGTCTATCTACAACCCCAGTGGAAGTCTATCCAATTGTTGACGTAGCCTTACATGGGCGCCCGAGTGCTCACGGGTGCCTGACATGTGGCTCTAGGTTTATTCTCGTCGTAACGGTCACAAACAACTACTTTTGGATGAGGTCAAGGCATCTCGGGCACCTGTATGAACTCAGTCACTTGTATGGTCGGACGCTCATATCCATGCGAGCGCCTGAGTGCTCGGGCGCCCGAAACCACTCAGGCGCCCGAGTGCTTACTGGTCAACCTTTGGTTGATCAGCCTTCTCTCACGCTTCTGGTGATCTCTAGCCATCTGGAGTCGAGCTCACCCGAACCCTTTGTTGGTGCAATCGACCCAAGGTTGATCAGGTAGATCATGAGTTTTGATGTGTGTGTCAATATGATTAAGTTAAGTTTTCATGTTGATTTGATATGTATGCTTGAGTCATGCAGGACTTTGTGAATCACACATGGAGTAACGGAGTGAAACATCCGAGGGACTAGAGCTAAGGAAGAGGACTTCAAGGGCAAGCCGAGGAAGTAGACTTTAAAGGTATACGCGAAGGATGGCATGGAGGTAAGCCGCGAGCTTGTGTGCGCATCCGGGGACGAGAGCCGAAGGAAGAGAACTTCAAGGGGCAAGCCAAGAAAGTGGACTTCAAGGTATACATGAACGATGGACTACGGAGTGAGTTTGTAAGCTGGGCAGTCGATTGCCAGAGGATGCAGTCGACTGCTAGCGCAGAGTGGAAACTCACAGAAAAATCAGTCGATTGGTCCAGGCACCAGTCAAATGGTCTGCTCAAAAATAGAGCCGTTAAGGTAGCCGTTGGCTGGGCATCAGTCGACTGGCCCATGGAGTAGTCGACTGATGTCAGGGCTGAGCTGTTTATTTAACAACTCTCTCCACTATTTAAGTGGAAACATGAGACTTGGAGAAGGTTAGCTCTTCATTGTAATATCTTCTCTCTGGTGTTCAAGTGCTCATCTTCCTCCCCAAATGCTATAGCTCCATCTTGTAAGGAGGAAGAAGGATTGTGAGAGGTTGTTCTCCATCGAGAAGGAGAAAGACTTAGCCGGAGATTGCCTGTGCGTGATCTACCGATGGATCAAGGGTTTGTTCACCTCAAGGACATGCCGTGGAGTAGGAGCAAGAAATCTCCGAACCACGTAAACCGGTAACATGTTAGCATTGCTTGTTTTAATTGTTAAGCTTCCGCTTGTGCTAACATTGTAGGGAGAATGTCGAATTGGGGTGACCGAGCTATTCACCTCCCTCTAGCCGTGCCATCGATCCCAACTAGTGGTATCAGAGCTCAAGGGCGCCTTCAACAGACTAACCGCTGAAAAGAGCAAATTCATTGAAATGGCTAGCTCGCACGTCCAACCACCAAAGTTTGAAGGAGAATTCGTGTGGTGGAAGAAAAGGATGGATGTTTTTTCAATACCGACTTTGATATTATGCTAATCATAGAAAATGATTTTGAAGTGCCTAAGGATCACGAAAACAAGCTTCTTGAGAAGGTAAGGTGGAGCAAGAAGCAAAGAGATGATTACTTGGCAAATTCAAAAGTCTTGCATCATCTATTAAGTGTGCTCTTCCAACAAGAAGTCACAAGAATTGGGAGCTACTCAAGTGCCAAAGACTTGTGGGATAAACTAATAGAGCTTCATGAAGGCACTTCGGAGGCAAAAATGGCAAAAAGAGATCTTCTTCGATCTCAACTCAATAACATCAAGCTTGACAAAGGGGAGAAGGTATCGAATTTGCATGCTAGATTTAAGGAAATACTTAATGGACTAACAAATGTAGGGGAACAACTTGCCAACCGAGACGTTTTGATGAAAGCCATCAATGCATTCCCAAGAACATCAAATTGGAGCCCAATGGTGGACTCGTACTATATTTCCAAGGATCTAGAGAAAACTTCTCTAGAGGAATTCTTCTCAACCATGGAGCTTCATGAAACTCGAGTTGGAGGAGTAATTGAAGAAGTATACAAGCCAAAAAGTATAACCCTTGTAGCAAATAAGGGAAAAGATAAAAAGAAGAAGGCTTCCTCATCCGATTCAGAGGAGTCAAGTGCATCCATGATAGTGATGCGGAAGCCTACATGGTAAGAAAAATGAGAAAAATATTTAAATATTTTTCTACTAACAAATCTCATGGTAGGAAAGGGTCAAAGAGCAAAAGTAGAACAAGGAAGATTATTTTCTACAATTGCCAAGGAGAAGGACACATGAGAGATGAGTGGAAGGAAGGAAAGAAGAAAGAAGAAAAGAAGAAATCAAAAGAGAAGGGGAAGAAGGTGCAAAACTTGAAGGCCACATTGGATGATTCATCCTCATCGGAGGAGGAGGAACATCATGTATCCCATTTCACACTAATGGGAATTGACGACATTGCCTCCACGTCATCCGAATTTGAAGAAGAGAAGAGCTCAAGTGAAGATGAAGGGAGCTCAAGTGAAGGGGGAGCCTCAACTTCGGAATCAGACATCTCGGTAAGTGAGGTATACAATCTACCCACTTCTACTCTTGTAAAAATAATTTCTAGCACAAATGATGATTTGTTTAAGGCTAGAAAGAAGATTAAGGATTTGAAAAATAAAATTTGCATGCTAAAGAAAAAATTAGAATCCATGAAAATTAAGGATGATGTGCATGCTTCTTCTATTTCAAATGACTCATGCTTAGAAGAAGAAAATAAGGATTTAAGGGAAAAGGTAGATAGCCTTACCAAAGCCCTTAGAAAGTTTGAAATTGGCTCAAAGACACTAGATATGATCATTGAGAGCCAAACGACAAGTTTTTAAGAAAGAGGAATTAGGTTTTGGGAAGTCTAGCAATGGAAAGACCTATCATTGCCTACTTGCTAGAGGACAAGCAAAAACCAAAACCCTAAGTAAGAAATGGATCCCCAAGGAGTAATTGGTCAACCCAATTAGGAAATATTTTTATTGAGTACCAAAGTCAATCTTTAAGGATTAGAAGATTTGGGTTGAGTCAACCATGTGGTTAAAATTTTGAATTTTTGAAATTTGGTTGACTTGAGACATTAAGGGGGAGTATTTTAGCCCAAGTAGAAATTATTGATAAAATGGGCTAAATAAGATGTACCTTTAATACATCTCATATTGCTTTTATTTATGATTGCATTTAAGCATATGAGATGTTAGGATGATACAAATAACTCACTTATGCTTGTGGCATTTTGATGAGTTATTTGATGTATTATATTAGTGATAATAGACCAACTATAGGGAATGTAAATATTTAATTAATGAACATCTTGCTCATAGATCATAGTTGAACATTTCAAATGATTTGAAAATATTTCTGAGTGTTTATTTGCTATGACATAGGTTTACAAAACACATGGTTTCAAAACTAGGAGGTAAGTTTGATACAATGTTGGTTGTTTTCAAAGAATTTGAGTTTTGGCAAAGGGTTCAAAGTTAAGTATTATTGGTGATCTAACAATGTTACTCAAGTGTGCAGGAAAAGTCCTAGTGAAGGGCTGCTAGGCACCTGGCGAAGGGCTGCCAGGAAACAAAGCCCTAGCGAAGGACTGCTAGGCACCTGGCGAAGGAATGCCAGGATACAAAGCCCTAGCGAAAGACTGCTAGGCACCTGGTGAAGGAATGCCAGGATACAAAGACCTAGCGAAGGACTGCTAGGCACCAGGCGAAGGACAGCTTGGTACTGAAGACCTGGCGAAGGACAGCTAGGCACCGGGCGAAGGATAGCTTGGTATCCAAGACCTGGCAAAGGACCGCTCGGCAAAAGTCCAACCGGAGGAGCCGGTTGGCATCAGGTAAATTCTCCCGAGAGGAGTTGGTGAGGACGAGTTCCCCGTCGAGGGAACAGTAGGCATCGGTTCGACCTAGGGCTCCATTTTGGAGGCCCAAAGTCAGAACCAAGACAGCTAAGGCTGTATAAACTAACATCTTATTGTTATATGTTGTTTTGGACTAACCCTGGATGCAGGACCGAAGGAACGAGTGTCTGCAGCTCAGAGAGCCTCAAAGGAGTGAGACAAAGGCTGAGTAGGGCGTCCGGAGTATCCCGGGCGCCCCCAAGGTGAACACAAAACAGTCGAAGTAAAAGAACTGTTTCTGCAGCTATTGGTCAGGGCGCCCCCACTGCTCCCGGGCGCTCCCAAGTGAAGCTGACAGAATAGATCCCCTCAATGCCAACGGATAAGAAGGAGACCCGGTCAACCCGAGCGCCCCCCAGCATTCTGGGCGCCCCCGTCAAAGCTTGATCCCGAGTTTTAAGGGATCAAAGCTGACTGAGTAGGAAGTGGATCGACTGACACGTGGGGGGGCCCCCCGACGATCCGGGCGCCCCCAGGTGCTATAAAAGGACCCTCGAACCAAGGCTTCAACACAACAATTCATTCAACACAATCACGCTCTTCTGCTCCCGAGCTCTGCTCCGGAAACCTCCCGACTCGAGACTCAAGCGCCGACGACGTCCCGTTGCTCCGAAAATTCAATCTACATCGGACGTCAGTAAAAGAAGAGTTGCTTTTAAGTTTACTATACTGCTTTTGTAATATCTTTCTGTAAACGTTTTGCGCACTTATAGAATTGCCCGCAGAAAACGGTCAACGACCGTGGGCCTTGGAGTAGGAGTCGACCTAGGCTCCGAACCAAGTAAAACTACCTATGTTCGCGATTGTTGTTATTCCGCTGCGTACTTGCTCTAATTTCTATCCGAAAAGTGTTTAACGATATTCACCCCCCCTCTATCGTTTCTCTTGATCCAACAGAGAAGGCCAACTCAGTAGCCTCCAGCGCGCTGAGAAAGGAGGATGGACCGGGGAGGAGGGAAGAACCTAAGGCCTCCTCAAAGGCGCCCTCCACCCCTTTCTCATGAGAGATCATGGAAGATCCCATGCTGAAGCAGTTCCGCGGGCCTAGGATTGCCCACTACGATGGGAAGACAGATCCTAAAGATCATGTCTGCAAGTTTGAGAACGTGACACTCCTACACCAGTACACCGATGGTGTGAAGTGCCGGGTGTTCTTGAACACCTTATCAGGAGCAGCCCAGCGATGGTTCCAGGGGCTCACCCAGGGTTCTATCAACTCCTTCATGGAGTTTAGAACTGCCTTCCTCCATCATTTCTCTAGCAGTCATCACTATCAGAAGACGAGGCTAAATTTATTCGCTCTAAAGCAGAAGCCAAAGGAACCACTCAAGGATTATATCCAGTGGTTCAACCGAGTGGAGTAGGATGTGCCAACTGCGACGTCGGAGATCCTCGTCAGTGTTAGTAATATGAGAGAAGTGTCCTAAGGCAATCGCCTTATGATTGTAATCATTTACTTTAATAAATGAATATTCACTATTTGAGTATACATGTTCGTGTATTTGATTAAGATCTTAAACTCATTTACTGAATGTCCGCAATACAATTCACAGCATAAGAGAATTTGTGATGAATTCATAACTAGTGATTATCTCTACATGTGCAATTGTGAAGTATTGAAATTGTCCCTAGTCGATGAATTGATAAATATGGACACTATCAATTCTGTTGAGACTAGCATGGGTTATTCTCTAATCAGCTGATTCTCACTGGCTGGTGACATTGAGATGTCTGGAGATAAACATGAATGCTAGTTAAGGGAACTAGTTCATTGGAGTGACTAGCTGTAAAACTTCATATGATAATCTACATATAGATACGTCAATGAAGTTCTTACTGCAACTTAAGTGCGATGTTCCTTTGACTTGCGGTGTTCAAGTCATCTTGGTCATGAAGACTTATACTTTGACATCTTAAGCAAGCATCTCCAAGGAGGTGTGGACCCAGGATGATTAGGTATAAGCCGAAATGCCCGAAGATGTTTGAACAGCCTACAAAGGATTCACCACTCCTTGCGAGGAGACATATACCCAAGGCCTATCGTCGGATTGTTACTCGAAGCCTCTAGCCAGAGCATCACATGTTCCGAGTATGAATCTCTCAGAAACATGAGAGTAATTAGAATCCGTTGGACGAGAAAGACATTACTTGGGCTAGGTGTGACGTAGTCAGCCTAGTGGGGACTGACACACATAGACCGTGTCCTGAACCAAGTGGGTATAAGATGGTGAAGGGAATGAGGCACGATTCATTAAAGCTGCTGAAGGGTTTCAGAATAGTTTCTGAGGTCAACCGTTGATCTTTCGATTAATTGGGGATCATGATGTACTACTAGGTGCCACTCATGATCATTCTATAATTGGTTAATTATAGACGGCCAACATAAATCGAAAGCCTATTTAGTCACACGCACTACGAGTGATCCGAGAGATTTAAAACGAGTTGAAAATTAGATTTTCCGATCAAGAGAGATAAGTCGAATCTGAATTTTTCAGAGACGCATCGGAAGCATAAAATGGCTAAGTCTTTTGAAGACTTATTGGATGAATTAAATGAGTTTAATTCGTACGGTTTTGGCTTGAGTTTGGCCGGCCAAAGAGGGTCCCCACCCTCTTTGTTTGGCCGGCCACAATAAAAGGGGAGAACCAAATTGTTTGGTTCAAATTATAAAATAAACCGCGCATGGTTTGTTTTATAAAATTATGGATAAAGAAATTTATATAAACGGATTTATTTTTCATGGAAATTAAAATGAACCATGAATTGATTTATTTTATTTTATAAAATCAATAATAGATTGATTTACCATGATAAAAAAATTTATATAAACAAATTTATTTTTCATGGAAATTAAAATGAACCATGGATTGGTTTATTTTATTTTATAAAATCAATAATAGATTGATTTACCATGATAAAGAAATTTACCTGAAGAAATTTATATAAAGAAGTTTATATAAAGAGATTTCTTTCCATAAGAAAAGGGAGACATGGTTGTTTTTATTGTAAATTAAATTATGATAAAAACTTGGTATAATGGAATAATTCATAGAAAAATTTATAAGATAAATTTCTTATGAAAATTTATTCCGTTAAAAGGAGACTTGGCGATTAAGAGACTACTATATAAAGGTACCAAGGCAAGGCTTGGAAATCAATCCAAGAGATCTAGGATTCTTGCCTAGCCTCTCTCCCTCTCCTTCTCTCCCTCTCCCTCCTCTAGTGGCGCCGGCCCTAGAGGCCCTCCTTTTGGTTGCCGTGAGCTTCCACCACCAAGAAGAGGCCGAAGAAGAAGAAGAAGCGGGCGCGACTCCTTCCTTCCTCCCGGAATCTTGATTCTGTTCTTCGTTTGGTGGTTAGTCTTTCCATCTCTCTCTCTTGGTATTCTTGTCGTGCCTTTGGAGAATCTAGTAGTTCTTGTTGGCACGAAACTCGTGGCTTTGCGAAGTCATCCCGAAGAAAACTCGGCGTTGACGCGAATAGAGGCGGAGCTTCCAAGGGACGCTACGGTTGGATCTCGTCCCTTTCTACGAGTTACGCGAGGTATTAAGTAAATTAGTTTACTTTCTGCAAAATTTTAAATGTATGATCATGTCTTCACAACATAAGGTTGCATGCTAGATACGTGGTTAAAATAATTTGAGAAATTATTTATGTTAAACCTTCCGCTGCACATAATTAAATTTTAAAATTACGAACCCGTATCCATGTCAACATGCACCCGGTCCCAACAGTGGTATCAGAGCCGGTTAGTGTTCGACATAATCATATAATTGTTTTACGGAAAACTTTGTCATGATCTCAATTTTGAAAAATTTTCCAATTATGGAAACTTTCCAATTATGATAAATTTTAGATTTAGGAATTTCAAAGTTTGGAAATCCTCATGAAATTTCACAAACTTTTGAAATATCCTAGTTTCTGAAATTTTATGATAATTGTGAAAACTTTTCATTTTTGGAAACTTTCCAATTATAGAAATTTCCTATTTTGGAAATTTTCTAATTTTGGAAATATGTAAGTTTTCTTTCTACTAGAAACTTACAATTATTCTGAAAACCTATTATGAAATCTCGCAATTTTGGGCACTTTCTTTCAAAGAAAGTCTAGACAAATTTATGGATCATTAATTGACAATTAAATTCGAATTGGTTTTAAATTATCAACAAAATTCTTTATTTTAGATTGAGCCTCGGGGAGCCGTCAATTTAAAGTTAGTTGTTGTAATTTAATTTCCTAATTTTGAATAAAATTGTCATGTTTAATTTGGTTACGCCTTGGGGAGCGGACCAAATTAGATTTACAACAAATTTCTTTTTTTTGGGTATCTGAGCTTCGTGGAGCCACCCAAAGAAAATATTTTGTTGTAATTAATAAATCCATAAATAAAATATGTAATCAAATTTTAGAAATTTTGAGGTGATTCTCAAACGATAATTTCCTTATTTGATTTAAGAGGTGATGCTCTTACATATTGTTGTCTCCAAAATTAATTAGGAAAATGGTTTCCTATAGAGTTTTCTTAAATAAGATTTTCATGAAAATAATATGTGGTTGAATTAAGGGAATCTGTCTCTTAATTTAATAAGATTTGATTTAGAGAAATCAAAGTCTTAAACATATTATTTCCGAAATTAATTATGACAATTTAGGAAATTGTTTCCCAAAATAATTCCTTGAATAAAGTATGAAATTAGAATTAGGAAATCCGGTTCCTAATTCAATTAATGAGACTTGATAAATTAAGTTACATACATACTTTATTAAGGAAATCGTTAGTACATGACATAATTATATGTCATGAATGTGCTTAGAAAAGAAAGGATGAGACCCAAAACCCCTTACAAAATATTAAGGCCAACACCTTCCATTAATATGGTTAGAACCGGAGTTTTGTTTCTCGTTTGGGTTGATGGACACATCCATGCCCGGCATGAACCTCAACATGTTCAAACCATGGAATTAGTTTATGATTAATATAGTTGGAGTCAGAGGTCAATCCTTAGTTTTGGTTGTTGGACACATCCAAGCCTGACTAAATGGTTGAATGAGCTCCAACCATATTAAAACTATTTCTTGATTAATGGGTCAGCCTTAAGCTTAGAGCATCGATTTGTTGTGCCACAGCCAAGGTCGATGTAAAGAGAGGTGCAGTTGGGTGCTATGTATAATGTTGCATACTTGTTAATGAGTTAACAACCCAATGATTTATGCAAACATTCAATTAGTTGATAGCATAAAGTGATAGTTACATATATGTGATATGTAATCGGTATAATTACCTACCTTCATAGCCAAGAATAACTTGATGGCCACAGCCATGGTTGTTCTTATCTATGGTTGGATATCGACCTATTTGGAGATGTTCCTACGATCTCCCGAATTGATAAAAAGGGTTATTCAATTCGAAAAATAAATAGGATTTAATTAATGTATGTTGATGCATTCTTTATCATTCTTCTCACATAAGCTCAATTTGTATTTCTAGGATAATCACTCGATCATGTCTTCTCTGAATTTGCGTTCCATTTTGGACACCAATAAGTTAACTAAGGACAAAAGGATTGAAAAAGAACCAAAAGGCACTTGCCATCATTGTGGCAAGGAGGGCCATTGGCGAAGAAACTGCAAGGTTTATCTTGAGTCCTTGAAGAAGAAGGCATCTGATGCCCCATCCTCTTCAGGCATCTTCGTTATTGAATGTCACTCTATTTCCTCAACCACCTGGGTACTTGATACTGGGTGTAGCTCACATATATGTAATGACATACAGGGGCTAAGGAATAGAAGAAGACCTGTCAAGGGAGAAGCGTATCTGCGAGTTGGAAATGGAGCAAAGATTGCTGCTGTTGCCATCGGAACATATTTGCTAAAGCTCCCTACTGGACGTGTCTTAGAATTGGATAATTGCTATTTTGTTCCTTCATTAATAAATAACATTGTATCTATTTCACGCTTGAATGAAAAGGGTTATCATTTAACTTTTAGTAACAATTGTTGTTACATAACTTTAAATGATGTTCTTTATGGGACCGGAACTTTGTGCAATGGTATCTACATGTTAGATTTATCTGGTGACGTTTTCAATATCGAAGTTAGCAACAAACGTGCTCGAATAGATAATTGAATAGACTCCTATACGTGGCATTGTCGTCTTGGCCATGTAAGTAAGAAACGCATGACCAAATTGAACCGATGTGGAATTCTGGAATCATTTGAACCCGGTTCATTTGATACATGCGAATCATGCTTAAAAGGCAAGATGTCCAAATTACCCTTTTCTGGAATAGGTAATCCAGTGGGAGAATTGCTTGGTCTAATACATACTGATGTATGTGGACCAATGTCAACTCTTGCACAAGGAGGCTATAGCTACTTCATTACCTTTATCGATGATCACTCACGATTCGGGTATGTGTTCTTGATGAAACACAAATCTGAAGCTTTTGAGAAATTCAAAGAGTTCAGAAATGAAGTAGAGAAATAGCATGGCAAAAGTATTAAGATACTTCGATCCGATCGGGGTGGTTAATACTTAAGTCAAGAGTTTCAAGATTATCATAGGGACAATGGGATATTGTCTCAATGGACTCCGCCATATACACCACAGCATAATGGTGTATCTGAGAGGTGTAACCGAACCTTGATGGACATGGTTAGATCTATGATGAACCATGCAACTCTTCCAAAATTCTTTTGGGGCTATGCACTTAAGACAACTGTTTACTTACTAAACAGAGTCCCGACTAAGGTAGTCTCTACTACTCCATATGAAACGTGGAATAGTAAGAAACCTCACTTAACTCACCTTAAGATATGGGGTTGTC
Source organism: Boesenbergia rotunda (assembly GCA_024364735.1). Lineage (NCBI taxonomy): Eukaryota > Viridiplantae > Streptophyta > Magnoliopsida > Zingiberales > Zingiberaceae > Boesenbergia > Boesenbergia rotunda. The sequence goes on along the minus strand of JAGFNQ010002157.1, from coordinate 696,681 downwards.
CTGCTTATGTGAAGCGGACTGTATCAGACAAATTGGATGCTAAGTCTGATAAATGTCTATTTATTAGATACCCTAAGGAAACGAAGGGTTACCAATTCTATCATCCCTTGGAACAAAAGGTGTTTGTTTCAAGGCATGCTGTGTTTCTGGAAAAGAAATTTCTTTTACAAGAAAACAATGGGAGTGGCATTGAACTTGATGAAGTTCAAGAAACTCCAATAGACATTACAGAGACACCTAGTCTAGACCCACAACCAACAACTCATAATGATGAGCTATTAGATGAACCTAAAACAACACCACCTCTTCGTAGGTCTGATAGGACACGCAATATTCCAGAGAGATACGGATTTCTCATAAGTGAATCAAACGACGTGTTACTTATAAGCGATGACGAACCTATCAGTTATGAAGATGTTCTGAAAAGTTCAGAAAGAGACAAATGACTTGAAGCCATGAAGTCGGAAATGGATTCCATGTACGAAAATCAAGTATGGGACTTGGTTAACCCACCTGAAGGGATTAAGCCCATAGGGTGCAAGTGGGTTTTCAAGAAGAAAACCGACATGGAAGGTAATGTTGTTACCTTTAAGGCTAGATTAGTGGCAAAAGGATATCGTCAGAAACAAGGAATTGATTATGCCGAAACCTATTCGCCAGTAGCTATGCTTAAATCCATTCGGATGCTCCTGGCCATAGCAGCTCATTATGATTATGAGATATGGCAAATGGATGTGAAAACAGCTTTCCTTAATGGAAACCTGCTTGAGGATGTATACATGATACAACCTGAAGGTTTCACATCGGTTGATAAAACCAAAATATGCAAGCTTCGACGATCCATATATGGACTGAAGCAAGCATCCAGGAGCTGGAACATCCGTTTTGATGAGACAATCAAAGAGTTTGATTTCTCACAAAATCCTGACGAACCTTGTGTGTACAAGAAGGTTAGTGGGAGTGCAGTCGTATTCCTAGTATTATATGTCGATGACATATTACTTATAGGAAACGATATATCAGTCTTACAGTCGGTTAAAATTTGGTTGTCCAAAACTTTCTCCATGAAAGACCTGGGAGAAGCAACCTATATCCTTGGGATTAGAATCTATAGAGATAGATCAAAATGGTTGCTTGGTCTTTCACAGTCTACATATATAGACCGAGTGCTAAAATGGTTTAGCATGTCGGAATCCAAGAAAGGTTACCTTCCCATCAGGCATGGGATCAACCTTTCAAAGTCTATGTGTCCGCGCACAGAAGACGAGAGGATTTGCATGAATAAGATTCCTTATGCATCCGCGATAGGATCTATCATGTATGCTATGTTATGTACTAGGCCCGATGTATCGTATGCTCTGAGCGTCACGAGCAGATACCAGTCTGATCTAGGGATGGATCATTGGGCGGCTGTCAAGACAATCCTTAAGTACTTAAGAAGAACTAAGGATGTGTTCCTAATATATGAAGAAGGAGATATGGTAATACGTGGGTATACAGATGCCAGTTTCCAGACAGATAAGGATGACTCCAAATCTCAGTCTGGATACGTATTTACTTTGAATGGAGGCGCAATAAGTTGGAAAAGTTCCAAACAAGACACCGTAGCGGATTCTACCACGGAAGCGGAATATATTGCAGCTTCGGAAGCAGCAAAGGAAGCAGTCTGGATCAAGAAGTTTGTCTCAGAACTTGGTGTGGTTCCAACCATTAATGAAGCAGTGCCGGTTTACTGCGACAACAATGGAGCTATTGCACAAGCAAAGGAACCAAGGTCTCATCAACGATCCAAATATGTTCTTCGCCGCTATCATCTGATCAGAGAGATTATAAGTAGGAATGATATACAAATTGAGAAAATTCCCACAGAAAGGAATTTAGCAGATCCTTTAACTAAGGCCTTGCCTCAAAGCAAGTTTGAGGGTCATGTTAGAGCCTGTGGTATTGGATACCATAGCGATTGGCATTAGGCCAAGTGGGTGTTTGTTAGTAATATGAGAGAAGTGTCCTAAGGCAATCGCCTTATGATTGTAATCATTTACTTTAATAAATGAATATTCACTATTTGAGTATACATGTTCGTGTATTTGATTAAGATCTTAAACTCATTTACTGAATGTCCACAATACAATTCACAGCATGAGAGAATTTGTGATGAATTCACAACTAGTGATTATCTCTACATGTGCAATTGTGAAGTATTGAAATTGTCCCTAGTCGATGAATTGATAAATACGGACACTATCAATTCTGTTGAGACTAGCATGGGTTATTCTCTAATCAGCTGATTCTCACTGGATGGTGACATTGAGATGTCCGGAGATAAACATGAATGCTAGTTAAGGGAACTAGTTCATTGGATTGACTAGCTGTAAAACTTCATATGGTAATCTACATATAGATATGTCAATGAAGTTCTTACTGCAGCTTAAGTGCGATGTTCCTTTGACTTGCGGTGTTAAATCCGACACTTTTGAATAGGTTCCGGAAATTTTCGGAGAATTACCGGATAGGTTCCGGGGCTTCCGAGTCCCTAGATACAAATTTAGGGATCAAAAGTTAATAAGACAAACCACTACGAGGACTAAAAAGTAATTAGGCTTAAAACTAGGGGCATCCTTGCGATTAGATTGAAAATGGGTGGACTAAAATGCAAAAAGGCAAGTATAAAAGGGGCTGTTTAGGGCTCGGGTTCATCACTTGCGTCTCCTTCCCTTCCCGATCCAAGCCGCCTCACTCGCCGTAGCCGACGAAGCCGCACCCCTTTTTCTCCTTCGCGCGCGTGCCCTAGCCGCAGCCAGCCGTCGCCGTCCCTCTGTGTTCCGTCGACGCTCCTCACCCCGTCGCACGCGAGCCACTCCCTTATGCATCGGAGCAGTGTGAGCCAGCCACTTCGATTGCTCACCCTCTTGGATTCTGCTTCAGTCGCCAGGTGAGGTAGGGCATAGATTCGAGTTGGCATTGTGTTCCTCGCCAACAGAACGCCTGCGAGTCTCTCTTCCCCTCTGTGCCCTAGGTTTGTTGTTCGGTATCCTCTGGGTGTTTCCGACCGCACTGGTCTCGACTCGCGCGTGAGAATTCTTGCTCAGGTAAGGTTATGATTTGAGTAGTCTTTCCCTATTCCATATGATGGATTGATAAATTAGGGCTTGGGTGAGATGTAGTAGCAAACTACTCCTTGAAATTGGGCTGCGGTCTTGGATACTGCCGTGAGCAGCTTGGTGAATTGCCCTGTTCTGTGCCAAGCAGCTAAGGGAATTGAATCAGTGAGGTAAGCTCTGTGAGGTCGTAGGATTCCTTTGTAAAGGTAGTTCTTAATGATTTGTTTGTATCAACTTAGATGACCATATGATTGGGGGCTTGATTGCCTTTTTTTAGCAGCCCTCTCCTCTTGGGATTGACTGGTATTGGCTATTGTGAGCTTTGGGGAATCTGCCGCGAGCTCCACTTGAAAGGTAACCTGAAATTCTTGCTGCTCTTTCTGATCAGAACCGAAATTGCTAGCCTTAGATGTAGATGCTTGCTCCGGGAGCTTTCGGTGTGACTAGGGGTCAATTGGATAACAAGATCGGTGTAAATGACATGTTAATGAATGATTAATTGATTGGATTTACTTTAGAGGTTAGAGTTGGGGGAGGTTAAGTTAATGTGAAACTTAAACCTAATAACCAAAGCTTAAAAGAACTCGAAGTCGAGTTTACCTTTAAAGTAAATCTAATTGTAATTACCTAGGGTAATTAGGAACCTTCCATTTAATTAAAGGTAATTAAATGGAAAGGGAAATAATTAGGTTAACCCTAAAACGGATTAGGGATTTATTAGCTAGTTGCTATTTGTGTGATAGCTAATTAATTACATCCTTGATACAGGAGCTTGATCGGATTTATTATTACTTATTTTGACGGGTGGTTCTGTCTCGATCGATACGGACTTCACTATTGGAGGCGGGTACCCTTTGACTTATCTCTTTTGATATTGTCATGTGATTATGCATAGACTGTTATAGATAGCAGTAAGATTATACGCTATCCCTGTTTAGTATGCCTTTCTGGATACTTATTGGTTATCCCTGTTTATTATACCTGTTCTGGATACATGTTGTTTATCCCTGAGTTATTATGCTGTTAGTTCCATACAGTCTCAGGTATTGTCATATCTATATGTATGCTTAGAGATCGTGTGGTATCTCCTGGCCTTTGACCTTGAGGGATATGTAGTTTCCAGTCAGTATACCTTGTAGGTTACCTGTATTTCCTGTTATAGGATTCAGATTGAGACTTAGTATACTGAGGACTTGGGGAGGGAGGTATGTGTATCTATCATACACCATTCCTTGCATTGTTGCATGCCGGCGATCAGCGACTCCCTTGTGGTTGAGCCTAATCGTCTTCCGGCACATGATATGCACACACGGCCACTCATGGGTTAGTGGATACCGCTGGGTGTGTGCATTTGCTCTGTAGTGCTCCGCTCGTCCGCTCAGGGGTAGTGGTTTCGGAGCGTGGTAGCAAGCAGGGATCCCTTCTCTACCCATAGACCAAGAGAGAGAGAGATATCTCCCCCATATATACATGGGGCGGAGCGATAGCTCCACCAGCATCCTGTCCTCTCGGTCACTCAGGAGCAGTGATGGCAGAGTACGGACAGTGTCACAGCTCTACCCACTCGGCCGACACAGTATCGCCTGTCTCGGTGGCTTGACTGGAGTTAGGGGGTGACCATGGCATTGCACCATGTGCATATTTTGCATGTGCATTGTTTGCTGCACTTATTTGCTGCACTTGTTTGACATCGCATATACTGGAGACCTGTTATCTGTGATTATCTGTCTATTGATATTTCCTTGGTACTTATTACCCTCTTTACAGGTTAGATGGATTCAGTATGTATCTACCTCAGTATGTTCAGTACTAGTCTATCCCTACTGTTGATATGAGACTGTATTAGCTGAACCCTTATTGTTGGTATAACTTTCTATGCATATCTGTTGGGTATTCGCTGAGCTATGGACTCACCCCGTTGCCATACATTTTATTTCAGGTTGATGCCTGCCAAGAGATCCCTAGCAGCCAGTCCCCAGCTCCAGAGGAGCTCTGCTTGGTTCCATTTTTCGTTGTTTTCCTTATGGACCCTGTAGTATTTCCTATGCTTCCGTTACTATGTTTTGGAACATGTATTCATGTTTTATTCGATGGTATTGTACTTTTGAGTCCTATGTTGGACTTCGTGGTTTTGGCTTTGTTCCTGCCCCCTGGCAGCTCAGGTGAGTTCGTATTTTGGTTTTACGACGAATAGTTATATACCTGTTATATCTGCATAGATTGGAGGCCTGAGGCCATTTAACTGCGTGGTTGTGCAAATATATATATATTGTGTGATATATTTATCTATGTGTTTGTGTAAATTGTCCGCCGGACAGGGGAGGTGCTGTCCGATTTTCTATTGGAACAGCGGCTCCTGGGTCTCGGGGCGTGACACTCAGTCTACTCTTCCTTTGCAGCCTTGACATATTGTCTTCAAGCCTTCTTCGACTTTGGCTCTCGTCCCTCAGATGCATACAAGCACATGACTTGTCTTCATGTCATCCTTCGTGTATGTCTCAAAGTGCGCTTCTCTCGGCTCATCGTTCTTACCTAGTCCACGGTCTCTCGAATGACGATCCTTCACCAGACCCAAAGTCGTTCAGCTAAGTCTATGTGTATCCTGCAACCATGCACACTCAAATACACATATCAAACACAAGAGTAAACCTAACTTAAACCTTTTGCCTAACATCAAAACACATGGTCCCACGGACCATAGATTGCCTCAACAATCTCCCCCTTTCGATGTTTGGTAATACGTTTAAGTTAGGGAAAACAAATAGCAAATACAATGCCAAATAAACATTTGGACTTACGTTGCCAAGACTTCACCTTGGACTTATACCGCCAATGCATATGTAATCATGCAATGCAAACATGCATGGATCCTATCACAAGGCATCCCCACACCTAAACTCCTCAATGAGTTAGGATTTTCATCAACAAGGGTTTTTTAAGAACCTCTCACAAGGTTCCCTCTTCGCCAATAAATAAGCAATAATGCTCCCCCTTCACCTAAGCTCCCCCTTGACCTAGGATTTCTTGCAAAAACGTGTTTGGTTTCCCACTTAAACCTAACATTTCTCTTCATTTACCACACATCGAAATGACTCCAACAATATCCCAATTATTGGATTCTTTAACCTCTAATGACTATAAACATTGTGTATTAATCCCCCCATAACATTATACACAAGTGTACACTCATTTGAACGCTTTCCGACTTTGTTGAAAATAATTTCAGCCTGTATCAGTCGACTGAGACAGTTACCAGTCCACTGACCTAGTCGAAAAATCAACCTCATAGAATTATCAGTTGACTGCCCTCTGTACTAGTCGACTGATACTTTGATATCAGTCTATTTCAACATTTCTGACTAAATTCAGAAATACACCAGAAATTTTATAAATTTTCAAAAATTTCTAA
>JAGFNQ010002157.1:442421-690146 GCA_024364735.1 Boesenbergia rotunda | reverse complement strand
AGGCACGTTTAGGGTACATGATGTACATTGATGTAATACGTGCTACCATCGTTAGTGCAGGATTGATACATCCTATTCCATGAGGACTTTGACCATGGATCATCTGTACCTAGTTGATGACCTAGACGGTACAGTTTGATAGGTGACATGAGCCGATACGGAAAAAGTGTAGAACTAACTGTTGACACTTATGGGTTATCGTTGGTACTTGGTTGGATAACCAAGGAGGTAATTTCGACTTTATGATTTGCGCTGATGCAAATCACTTACGAGGCTAAACCGCCTTTGGGTGGTAGATGCCGAAGACGATCTTCATGAAATAAAGAATTACTTCGTGATTATGTTAAGATACTCTTGAGAGGTAGAATATCTCTATTTCCTTGCTATTGAGTTAACCTCATAGGTTTTTGAACCTTGAGTGGAGGAATTGAAGAGTTTGGGGTCGAGGCGATACTCGATCGCCTCGCTAGTCACTACGTTATTTTGTGAGGGATTTGACTCATTGATTGGACGTATGTGGTTGAATAATCTTGATGTGACATTGGGATATAGGACCGGCAAGAGTTCAGTGGATGTGAAGTTAGCTGTGTCCTTACCTTCCGGAAAAGTATTGGACATTAACCAGAAGGTTAAAGGATGACCACTAGTATTTCAGTGGTTATACCCCCACTGTGGATTCACTAGTTCTCGAAAGGATAGAGTTGATATCACCTCTTCCTTATGTATGTTGAGAGGTGGATTGAGATTTATGAATCTCCATGACTTGATGGTACTTGAGATAGTGGAATTCGACGTCATTCTCAACAGAGTTTGGCTTACAGTGTACCATGCCACCGTGGATTGCCGAACGAGGGTGGTCACTTTTCGGCCTCCGAACCAACCCTCGTGGGGTTTCACTGGCATCAGGGATGAGGGCTTATCGGTTATTTCTGCGCTTTAGTCACAGAGATTTCTAGCTCACGGTTGTCAGGGTTTCTTACTGTCATTTATCAGCACCGACGACAGCAGGAGCCCTCGGCTCTCGGACGTTCCAGTGGTCCGAGAATATCAGGACGTATTTCCAGAGGAGCTACCGGGTTTGACTCCTAGGAGGCAAGTGGAGTTCACTATTGACCTGATACCGGAGACTTCTCCGACATCGAAAGCTCCGTATCGTATGGCACCGAGAGAGTTGGATGAGTTGAAGGTCCAGCTCCAGGAGTTATTGGACAGGGGATTCATCAGACCTAGTGTCTCACCATGGGGTTCCCCAGTTCTCTTCATGAAGAAGAAAGATGGTTCTTTGAGGTTGTGCATCGACTACAGGCAGTTGAATGCAGTGACCATCAAGAACAAGTACCCTCTGCCACGGATAGAGGATTTGTTTGATCAGCTCAGAGACACCTCTGTGTATTCTAAGATTGATCTGCGGTCCGGATATCATCAGCTGAGAGTTAGAGACTCAGATGTTCAGAAGACAGTGTTCCGCACTAAGTATGGGCACTATGAGTTCTTGGTAATGTCATTTGAGCTTACCAACGCTCCAGCGGTATTCATGGATTTGATGAACCGCATATTCCTGGAGTATCTAGATCAGTTTGTGATTGTCTTCATTGATGACATCCTGGTCTATTCGCGTTCTGAGGAGGAGCATGCGCAGCATCTTCGCATAGTTTTGGAGACTCTCCGACGGGAGCGCTTATTTGCGAAGTTCAGCAAATGCGCATTCTGGCTATCCTCAGTCGGTTTTCTGGGGCACGTGGTTTCCAGCCGTGGTATTTCAGTAGACCACCAGAAGATCGAGGCTGTCACCAGTTGGGAGCAGCCGAAGTCAGTTCAGGAGGTTCGCAGTTTCTTGGGATTAGCTGGTTACTTCCGACGATTTGTTGAGGGCTTCTCGAGCATAGCTATGCCGCTGACACGCCTTACCAGGAAAGGCGTGAAGTTCACATAGACTGAGGCTTGTGAGGCTAGTTTCCAGGAGCTGAAGCAGAGATTAGTGTCGGGACCCGTCCTCGTTCTTCCATCAAGAGAGGACGGATTCGTGCTTTATACGGATGCATCTTATCAGGGATTGGGCGTCGTTCTGATGCAGCACGGGCGGGTAGTGTCTTATGCTTCTCGACAGCTGAAGGAGCATGAGAAGAACTACCCAGTTCACGATTTAGAGTTTGCAGCCATTATCTTTGCGTTGAAGATCTGGAGGCATCACCTGTATGGGATCACTTTTGAGATATTCACGGATCATAAGAGCCTCAAGTATCTTTCCACGCAGAAGGAGCTCAACCTCCGACAGAGGAGGTGGATGGAGTTCCTGAAGGACTACGATTGTACCATTAGCTACCACCCTGGGAAAGCTAATGTCGTTGCTGACGCCTTGAGCAGGAAGTCCAGAGGGACTTTGGCTTGCCTCCGGGCCTCAGTTACCGAGATGGTTCAGGGTTTCTCAGAGTTGGGTCTTGAGGAGCATGGTCAGACTGAGAGGGGTATTCTGGCGACCATTGTTGCTCAGTCTTCCATCCGGACGAGGATCAGAGAGGCTCAGATGAGCGATCAGCATCTGCAGTTCCTCGGCAGTCGAGCAGCCACAGAGCAGCAGTCTGATTTTACACGAGACGATGCGGACGTCTTGTACTTTCGCGGGCGACTTTGCGTACCCGAGGCACACCCTGTTAGGGAGGAGCTATTACGGGAGGCACACCGTTCCCGATTTGCTATCCATCCGGGTGCCACCCGTATGTGTATCGGGATCTGAGACGTTCCTACTGGTGGAACGGAATGAAGCGGGATATCGCCGACTTCGTAGCCCGATGCCTGGTATATCAACAGGTTAAGGCATAGCACCAGAGACCTGCTGGGCTACTGCAGAGTATTCCCATTCCTGAGTGGAAATGGGAACACGTTACTATGGACTTCGTGGTGGGATTGCCTAGGACCAGACGAGGCCTTCACGCGATTTGGGTGATCGTAGATCGATTGACCAAATCCGCGCACTTTCTAGCTATTCGGAGGACCGATTCATTGGATAGATTAGCAGAGCTGTATTGCAGAGAGATCATCAGATTGCACGACATACCGTTGAGTATCATCTCTGACCGAGATCCGCGTTTCACCTCATGCTTCTGGCAGAGTCTGCAGAAGGCCATGGGTACCGAGCTCTGATTTAGTACCGCCTTCCATCCGCAGACCGATGGTCAGTCAGAGCGTACCATCCAGACCTTGGAGGACTTATTGCGAGCCTGTGTTATAGATTTCGGAGGCAGTTGGGAGGATCATCTGCATCTTGTCGAGTTCGCCTACAACAACAGCTATCATGCGACTATCCAGATGGCCCCGTATGAGGCGTTGTATGGTAGGCCTTGTCGGACACCCACCCTCTGGGAGGAGGTTGGGGAATCCCAGCTGTTAGGACCTCAGAGAGCCCAGCACGAGGCAGAGTTAGTCCGTACCATCAGACGCAGGATATCTGAGGCGCAGGATCGTCAGAAGAGTTATGCCGACCGGAGACGAAGACCTCTGGAGTTCTCCGTGGGTGATCATGTGTTTCTGCGAGTTTCACCCACGAAGGGGGTGAAACGATTCGGTCTTCGAGGGAAGCTTGCTCCGCGTTACATCGGTCCGTTCCAGATTCTGGAGAGGGTTGGAGCAGTTGCTTATCGGTTGGCTCTTCCACCAGCTATTACCGGTGTACATGATGTATTTCACGTATCTATGCTGAGGAAATACATGCCAGACCCTTCACACGTGTTGTCGGATGTCTCAGTTCCACTTCAGCCTGATGCGACTTACGAGGAGATTCCGGTACGGATTTTGGGTCACCGAGAGCGTCAGTTGCGGAATAAGACAATCCGGCTTGTTAAAGTCGGATGGTAGCATCACTCAGATGAGGAGGCTACCGGGGAGCTTGAGGATGTCATCCGAGCTCGCTACCCCCACTTGTTCACTTGAGGTATGCGTGATTAGTTACTGTTCAGTATTTATATCAGCATACTTCTTTATAGTGTTTACTATAGTGAATAACGAAATTTGGGGACCAAATTTTTATTAGTGGGGGAGGATGTTAAATCCGACACGTTTATCTCACTCTGGAAAATTTGCTCGGGAAATTTCCTAGAGTTCCTTGCAGTCTAAGGGACTGAAAAAAAAAACCCTAAGGATGGAAATGTAAAATGCCCAAACATGGGTGGACTAAAATGCAAAAAGGCAAGTATAAAAGGGCTGTTTAGGGCTCGGGTGGATCACTTCCGTCTGCCTTCCACTTCCGATCGAGAGTCGACACCCCTTCTCCTTCCACCGCCCTCTCTTGTCGCGTGTCCTAGTCGTAGCAGCCACCGTCGCCGGCGACTACTCTTCATCGCCTCTCCTTCGATTGGGCTTCTACAAAGTGTCCACCGGCGCCGAGGAGCCCTAGCTCGTAGCGGAAGTAGCCGATTCTTTCTCCTCCTCTCCTAGCTGCGTTCTAGCGGAGTCGAGCCCTGCGTTCAGGCTGGGATCCGAGGTTGGGCAGGCTAGGATTTTCCTCAATGGCTGGGAAATTGGTTTCTCTAATTTGAGCTCCACCGAGGCACCCAATTGAGGTAAGAAATGGGCTGATCGTGTAGCTCAGGGTCCTGCCTCTCTTTGATTGATGAATTGGTTTTGTTTGTTGGATTTGGAAGTTTGGGTTGGATTGTGTAGCAGATCTCGGCTGTTCTTTCCCTGCGTGGAGCTGTGGAGGTTGCCGGGGATAATAGGTCCACCGGAACTCACTGGGTGGAAGAACTCCAATTATGTTGAGCTCTGCCGTGCGTTGATTTAGGGATTGATCAAGGTATATGAGAAGGTACAAGATGATTTGTTGTAATGAATTCTGTTCGAATTGGGATTGGGATTAAAGCTGTGTTGGATTTCTTTATTTTGCTACATACCCTGACCTTAAGAGTTTGATTATTGATCCTATGGATTGAGATCTAAATGTGATGTGTTGATGTGTGATGAATTTGCATATGGAACCTACTGTCCTTGCCATAAGGTTGCTGTTTTGGGAACTCGATCCAATGGATATCTGACTTTTAGGGTTCAGATAAGATGGTGGTCTTGTGATACTAAACCATGAGTTTTGTTTTGGGTTGAGATTAGGTTTAGGTTAAATTCAAACCTAATCACTGCGGAGGGTGAATTTGAATTTGGAGAACGAACGTAAACCTAAACCTAAACCTTAATTACATGGGGTAATTAGGAACTTTCTATTTAATTAAAGGAAATTAAATAGAAAGAAATGGATTTGGTAAACCCTAACACGGTTAGGGATTAATTAGCTAGGGATTATCTTTCTGTAATAGCTAATTAAATCTATCACTGATACAAGGACTTGATTTGCTTTACGGTTGCGGATTATATTGGACGGGTGGTTCTCCTCTTTTGATACGGACTACTACTCTTGGAGGCGGGTACCCTTTGACTTATCTCTTTTGATATTGTCATGTGATTATGCATAGACTGTTATAGATAGCAGTAAGATTATACGCTATCCCTGTTTAGTATGCCTGTTCTGGATACTTGTTGGTTATCCCTGTTTATTATACCTGTTCTGGATACTTGTTGGTTATCCCTGTTTATTATACCTGTTCTGGATACATGTGGTTTATCCCTGAGTTATTATGTTGTAGTTCCATACAGTCTCAGGTATTGTCATATCTATATGTATGCTTAGAGATCGTGTTGTATCTCCTGCCTTTGACCTTGAGGGATCTGTAGTTTCCAGTCAGTATACCTTGTAGGTTACCTGTATTTCCTGTTATAGGATTTCAGATTGAGACTTAGTATACTGAGGACTTGGGGAGGGAGGTATGTGTATCTATCATACACCATCCTTGCATTGTTGCATGCCGGCGATCAGCGACTCCCTTGTGGTTGAGCCTAATCGTCTTCCGGCACATGATATGCACACACAGCCACTCATGGGTTAGTGGATACCGCTGGGTGTGTGCATTTGCTCTGTATTGCTCCGCTCGTCCGCTCAGGGGTAGTGGTTTCGGAGCGTGGTAGCAAGCAGGGATCCCTTCTCTACCCATAGACCAGAGAAGATGAGAGAGATATCTCCCCCATATATACATGGGGCGGAGCGATAGCTCCACCAGCATCCTGTCCACTCGGTCACTCAGGAGCAGTGATGGCAGAGTGCGGACAATGTCACAGCTCTACCCACTCGGCTGACACAGTATCGCCTGTCTCGGTGGCTTGACTGGAGTTAGGGGGTGACCATGGCATTGCACCATGTGCATATTTTGCATCGTGCACTGTTTGCTGCACTTGATTGCTGCACTTATTTGACATGCATATTCTGGAGACTTGTTATCTGAGATTATATGTCTATTGATATTCCCTTGGTACTTATTACCCTCTTTTCAGGTTAGATGGATTCTGGTATGTATCTACCTCAGTATTTTCAGTTCTAGTCTTTCCCTCTTATTGATGTGAGACTGTTTTAGCTGAACCCTTATTGTTGGTATAACTTTCTATGCATATCTGTTGGGTATTCGCTGAGCTATGGACTCACCCCGTTGCCATACATTTTATTTCAGGTTGATGCCTGCCAGGAGATCCCTAGCAGCCAGTCCCCAGCTCCAGAGGAGCTCTTTTTGGTTTACGTGGTTTTGTTATGGACCCTGTAGTATTCCTATGCTTCCGTTGTGATGTTTTAACCATGTATGCACGTTTTATTCGAAGGTATTGTATTTTTGAGTCCTATGTTGGACTTCGTTTGGTTTTGGCTTTGTTCCTGCCCCCTGGCAGCTCAGGTGAGTTCAGATTTTGGTTTTACGACGTATAGTCATTTATGCAGTTATATATGTGTGGATTGGAGGCCTGAGGCCCTTTAAACTGCGTGGTTGTGTTATATTATCTGTGTGTATACGTAAATTGTCCGCCGGACAGGGGAGGTGCTGTCCGATTTTCTATTGGATCAGCGGCTCCTGGGTCTCGGGGCGTGACACTTTCTAAATTCAAATTAGATGAGTTATTTTCTGAACTTGAATTACATGAGCAGATTAACTGCACCCTGGCCGAGAAAGGCATTGCTTTTGTTGCAGGCAAGACAGGAAAAATGGTCAAGAAGAAGCCTCAACCTGCACCCGAGTCTGACTCAGACTCAGACTCAGAAGACAACGAAGGGGATCACCCCAAGCTGGTCTAGCTTGCCCGGAACTACTACAAGGAATTGAAGAATCAGTCCAACAGAAGAAAAGCCAGCCGAAAGAAGGAGGATCCGGCTGAACCATCCAAGAACAAATCAAGTGTGATCTGCTTCGAATGCAACAAGAAGGGACATTTCAAATCAGAATGCCCTAATCTAAAAGAAGCCAAGAAGACAAGAAGGAAGAAGGCCCTTCAGGCAATGTGCGACGAATCTTCCTCCGAAGAAGAAGAAGAGGCCCCACAGTCGAACTTGCTCGCCCTAACTGCTTCGGAAGAAATCGAGACGGAATCAGAATCGGAGCCGGACGACGGAAAGCTCACATTTTCAGAGGACGGAAAAATCACTGTAAGTGGATTTTCTAGAATTCAATTATCCAAATTAATTGCCTATCTATCTCGCGACTTGGCGAAAGACAAAATCCGAGTCGAGTTCCTCCAACAGGAAGTAAAACTCCTGAAAGAGGGAGCTGACTCTAGATCCTTAACTGAGAAGGTTCAAGAAGGAACCTCTACTCAAGTTGAAAAACTTGAGAAAGAGAACTCCTCCTTGAAAACTCAAGTCAAGGACCTTAGAGCAGCATTAGAATGATTCACTTCTAGTTCCAAGGGTCTTGACATGATCCTTGGAAAACAGAAGTCGGTTCTAAATCGATCCGGGTTAGGCTATCGAACCAAGGCGAGACAAAGGCCATACTATGTTGTACTGAATCAGTCTAGACCTAAAGTTTAGGCATGGGTACCTAAACTTTGCCTGAACAACCAAACTGGATCAAATCAGTATTGGATCCCCAAGGACAAGATTCACATCTTACCGAACCATTATCGTGGCTTTAGTCTAGGGGGAGCCAACTTAAAAACAATCTTTATAGTTAAATAAATTTCTTTTCTTGTTTAAAATTACATGATTGCTTGTCTATTTATTTTCTGCAATTCCTCATGCTTAGACCTAGGACTAGTTAGACTAAGGACTAAACCAATTAACTGAAATTTGAATAACATAGTATTGGGTGGCGGTGAGATTATAGTACATTAGGGAAGCCTTTTCTAATAAGGTCAAGTATACACTACTTGGTCTCTTTAGACTGGTGGAACTAGCCGAAACTACCGATCCAAGACCCAAACTAGTTAGACCAGAATTTTTCAAAAAGTAATTTTGAAAATGAAATTTCATTAAAAGGCTTTGTCAAGGAAATGATTGATGATCCAATAAGGGCTACGGCCAAAGAAGGCCTAGTGCCTCGCCAAGACCTGAAAGCCAATTTTTGAAATTCAAATTCAATATATTCTTTGTCAAATTCGAATTAACATAAATTTTCAATTAATCGTAGATTTAAACACTCTTTTTCAAAATAAATTTAACTTTTTCAAAATTAATCATGATTTTTCAAAATAACTTCTTACTTCTATTCAAAACCTGTCTCATAAAAACCCATAAGGCTAACGTGATTGATAACTCTAGATTGGGTGAAATAGACTAGGTTGTGAAAATCAATTTAAGCTATCCTTAATTCTAATTGGATCCAAATCAACAAAACTCTTTATGTGTAGGAACATAAAGATTTGGACCAATGGATGTTGGATAGCGGGTGCTCCAGACACATGACTGGGGATAAATTGAAATTCATTAAACTCAAGTTCAAGAACCTAGGCTCAGTAGCATTTGGCAACAATGCTACACTCAAAGTGATTGGGTCAGGTAACATTGAACTCAAATCTGATTTTATCATTAAAAAGGTACTTTTGCTTGAAACCTTCAAATTCAACTTACTTAACATAAGTCAATTATGTGATACTGGTTATGTAGTTACCTTACCAACTCTAACTGCCTGATTAAAAACTTGCAAGACTCAGAAATCATGCTTAAAGGCACTAGGAAAAATAATGTTTACACTATAAACCTACCCTTAGTACCTAAATGCATGTTAACTCATTTAGAAGAATCAAATCTCTGGCATAGGAGATTAGGTCACACTAATCTGAGATTAATTTAAAAAATCACTCAACTTGGCCTAATTAAAGGAATACCTAAAATCAAGAACCATGAAAACATAACATGTGAATCATGCAACCAAGGTAAAAAAACCAGGGCTAATCACAAACAAATTCAATCAGATCTAACCCAACCACACTTGAGCTCCTGCATCTTGACCTATTTGTTCACATGGAGCCAAGTCACTAAGCGAAAATCGTTAATGCTTAGTAATTGTTGATGATTACTCTAGGTTTACTTGGGTTAGGTTCCTAAAGACCAAAGATAAAACCCTAAACCTATTTAGTAATTTTTGCAAGTTAATTGAAAATCAAAACGATACCAAAATCAAAAGACTTAGAAGTGATCACAGGGGAGAGTTTGAAAATCAACGATTCGAGGAGTTTTGTAAGATAAACGGATATATACACGAATTTTCATGTCCTAGAACCCCCCAGCAAAATGGGATAGTAGAACGGAAAAATAGAACCCTACAGGAATCCGCTAGGACTATGCTCAATGAATTTAACTTAGCTAACCAATATTGGGCAGAAGCAATTAGTACGGCTTGCTATATCCAAAATAGGGTCCTAATTAACAAACGACATAATAAAACACCCTATGAATTATACTACCATAGACTTCCAAACCTACACTACCTAAGAGTCTTTGGATGCAAAGTCCATATCCTAAACACCAGGGACTACCTAGGTAAATTCTAGTCTAAGTCAACCCCAGGGATCTTCTTAGGATACTCAACAACGAGTAGGGCCTATAGGGTCTTCAATAAACAAACCAACAAAATTGAAGAAACAACAAATCTAATATTTGATGAAGAAATTAAGTCAAAATCTAATGACCTAGATTTAAATCCAGCAAATATTAATCATGAAGATAATGAACAAATTATTGAACCACTAATTGAACCCCCTAAATGAACTAACTATTGAATCAACCCAAGTAGTTGAACCAAATACTGAACCAAACCAACCAGCCGGACCTGAGGCTGAACCAAGTTCTAGAAGAACTAAGAAACCCAGACTGAGTCACCCAACTGATCAAATTATGGGTGATCCAACCTTAGGAGTCAGAACAAGGTCCTCCTATAGAAATCTTAGTCAGATTGCACTGATTTCAAAAATTGAACCTAACACTATAGAGGAAGTCTTACCTGATCCTGATTGGATCATAGCGATGCAAGAAGAGTTAGCCCAATTTGAGAGGAACCAAGTCTGGGAACTTGTACCTAAACCTGACGGTAAATCCATTATTGACACTAAGTGGGTTTTTAGGAATAAGCTAAATGATCAAGGAGAAATAGTTAGAAATAAAGCCCACTTAGTAGCCAAAGGGTTCAGTCCAGTCGAAGGGTTAGACTATGACGAAACCTATGCCCCAGTAGTTAGACTTGAGTCTATTAGGATGTTGTTAGCATTTGCATCCCATAAAGGATTTAAACTCTACCAAATGGATGTAAAGTCAGCTTTTCTAAATGGATTTATTAGAGAAGAAGTCTATGTCGGACAATCCCCCGGTTTCGAGGACTTAGAAAAACCTAACCATGTTTACAAACTCACTAAGGCACTATATGGACTAAAACAAGCACCTAGGGCCTGGTATGAACGCTTATCAACCTACCTAATTTCTAAAGAATTTAAACAAGGACAAATTGACTCAACCCTATTTATTAAGACCTTAGAAAAAGAATTCTTTATTGCCCAAATCTACGTCGATGACTTAATCTTTGGGTCCACCAACTCAAATTTCTTAAAAGAATTTGTTAAAATAATGGAAAATAAATTCGAAATGAGCTTAGTTGGTGAGCTCAACGTCTTTCTAGGGTTACAAATCAAGCAAACTAGGGATGGAAATTATGTCCATCAATCCAAATATGCTAAGGAGTTAATAAAGAAATTCAAAATGGATAACTCCAAAAGCATAAGTACCCCTATGGCCACAAATGTAAAAATAGATAGTGACCCTAACGGTAAACCAGTAGACCTTAAACTTTATAAAAGTATGATTGGTAGTCTACTTTACCTTACAGCCAGCAGTCCCGATATCCTTTTTGCTCTAGGAATGTGTGCTAGATACCAAACCTGTGCTAAGGAAACGCACTTAGCAGCCCTAAAAAGAATACTTAGATACATTAAGGGCACCCTAAATGTAGGGATTTGGTATCCTAAGACCTCAACTTTTGACCTATCAGGATACTCGGACTCTGACTATGCGGGTTGTAAAATAGATAGAAAGAGTACAAGTGGAAGCTGCTAACTCTTAGGAAATAATCTAGTAAGTTGGTGCAGCAGAAAGCAACACTGTATAGCTCTATCCACAACTGAAGCTGAGTATGTTGCTTTAGGAGAGTGTGTAGCACAACTCTTATGGATGATACACACTCTTAAGGACTTTCAGATTAACTACACCCAAACCCAAGTCTACATTGATAATATAAGTTCAATTAATCTAACTAAAAACCCAATCCAACACTCTAGAACTAAACACATAGAAGTTAAACACCACTTCGTAAGAGATCACGTAGCCAGGGGTGAGATAGTCCTTAAGCATGTAGACTCAAAATCTAACTTAGCTGATATATTCACCAAACCCTTACCTGAGTCTGAGTTCAGCTCACTAAGAAGGCAGTTAGGGTTATGCTTGGTAGAATAGGTTTGCTCTACTTCTGTTTTTAAACTGCATTATTACTTGATTTTAAAATCAGTTCCTACTTAATTTTGAAAAATCATTTTCTTTATGCATTTTAAAAATGATTTTTTGACTTAGTTTTTCTTATGAAAAATTACCCCCTTCAAAACTAGGGCTTTTTTGCAAATGAACTTAGCTTAGGCCCTAACCCTAGAACTGCATGCACCTATAGATCTAGAAGCCAGCATCTCACAAGCACCTTAGGGTACTTTTGATTGATAACCTAGAATGGGTTGAGATACTTAGGTCTTTGCCTTGATTCAAGATGCTTTAAGTCAGTGCATCTGCAGTAATTGGGGCACTAAATACCAAATAAACAGTAATCAGGTTATGTGTCAAGCTTAGAAACTCTAACTTGATCAAAACACTTAACTTGACTAACCCTAGCGAAAGCTACTATTTATAACAGTCAGTAAGTAGCTAATTGGGTTAGACAGGACCCAAAAGAAAAAATTCAAATTGATTTGGTCCAGTTATACTTTGAATTGGTTTAGTACAGCACCTTACTTCTATTACTCAGCAAGTTTTTTTTTGTTGCTATATTGTTTTTTTTTATATATGGCAAAGGGGGAGAGATTGGAAAGGAGAGAAAAGAAGAATCGAAATTTTTTCAAATATTGAAAAATTTCAAAAAACTCAATTCTTTCAAAATATTTATCTCCTTTTTCAAAAAGTAAATTCATATATCTCCTGTTTTTCAAAAAAAAGTTAGGTTCTTTAAATACTTAAGTTCATTTTGAAAAATGGACTTTTCTTGGTTTTAAAAATTACTCTAAGCACTTATTCTGGGAAAATCTTCTGAAATTTTTCTAAGTCATTAAATTCAAAAAAATGTGTTTGAAAAATTTTCTGAAAAATGCTCTCTAAGTATTTAAGTACTTAAACTGCTAGAAAATATCTCTAAGTACTTAGACTTTCAAAATTTCATGGTTTCAAAAACTATTCCAAGTACTTATTCTAAATCGTTGGTTGGTTAAAAATTTTCTAAGTATAAAATTCAAATTCTCCTAAAAATTGTCCAACTCAAAATATTTTGAAAAATGGTTTCTAACTTAAAATATTTTCTTAAAATTTTTCTACGTATTTCCAAAACTGAATTTTTTTTTTTTACTGTTAGACTTAGAAATCTGTTCAAGCCCCACGAACTCTTGAAAAACTCAGGGGAGATTTCTTCCAGGGGGAGGAAATTAACTTTGATTCGTACTTATCTGGATGATTAACTTAACTTTTTGAACCGGATTGCCATAAATCAAAAAGGGGGAGATTGTTGGTGAAGGCAACACCTAAGTCAAACCTAGGTTTTGATAATGGCAAAGGGTTCAGAAGTTAAGATGTTATGTGTATCTAATACGTTTACTAAGTGTGCAGGAAAGAAGCCCTAGGTACACTAGGCACGAAGTCCTGGTCGAGGACTGGGCACGAAGCCCTGGCAAGGAGATGGGCACCGAAGACCTGCTCGTAAGGTGGGCACGAAGTCCTGGTCGAGGACTAGGCACGAAGCCCTGGCAAGGAGCTAGGCACCGAAGACCTGCTCGGAAGGTGGGCACGAAGTCCTGGTCGAGGACTGGGCACGAAGCCCTGGCAAGGAGCTGGGCACCGAAGACCTGCTCGGAAGGTGGGCAAGAAGACCTGGTCAGGTGCATCGGGCAAAAGTCCAACCGGAGGAGCCGGTTGGCAAAAGGTAAACTCTCCTAAGAGGAGTAGGTGAGGACGCGTTCCCCGTCGAGGGAACAGTAGGCGTCGGTTCGACCTAGGGTTCCATTTGGGAGACCCGATGTTAGAACCAAGACAGCTACGGTTGTAAAAAAATTATTATCTAATACTTTTGCTTTGCTTTTTGGAACTAACCTTGAAAGCAGGACCGAAGGAATGTGTTTTTGGAGCTTAGAACGCCCCAAAGGAGAGGGGCAGACAGCTGGGCAGGGCGCCCTGGAGGTCTCGGGCGCCCCCAAGGTCAAGGCAAAACAAGGAAGCAAGAGTTGCTTCGAAACTACAGTAAGCAGGGCGCCCAGGAGGTCCCAGGCGCCCTGAGTCAAAGCAAAAAGTGAATCGAAGCAAAATCAGCCACGAAGCCAGCACACCATGTCAACCAGGGCGCCCCCGTCAGCTCCGAGGCCGATTCTGGAGGGATAAGCGCTGACCGAGCTGCGGATGAGGTTTCTCGGATCCGAAGGCACGTGTCAGGCGTCCCCGACGTCCAGGGCGCCCCCAGGAGCACTATAAAAGGGGCTCGACCCCAAGGCTTCAAATCATCAATCTTCCAACGTCTCTACGCTCTTCGTTCAAGCGCTCTGCTCCGGAAAACTCTGATCTCGAGATTCTAGCGCCGACGACGACCCTCTGCACTGAAGTACAACCTACACCTGGCGCCGGTAACGAGAAGCATACTTGTTTAATTACTGCAATAATTCTATATCAAACTTTGTAATCTTTTGCGTAAATATAGAATTGCCCGCAGTAGATGGTCAAGGACTAGTAGATGGTCAAGGACCGTGGGCCTTGGAGTAGGAGCCGACCGTGACTCCGAACGAAGTAAAAGTACTTGTGTTCTCTGTGAATTTTGTTTTAAATCCGCTGCGCATTCTCTTAGTTTTATCCAAAAACATTTTCACGATATTCACCCCCCCCCTCTATCGTATTTCTCGATCCAACACTTACTTTTGAGGCGGGTACCTCTGACATATCTCTTTTGATATTGTCATATTGCTATGCATGGTTGGTTATAGATAACAGTAAGTTTATACGTTATATCTGCCTTAGTATACCTCTATCTGACATTTGTTGCTTATTCTTGAGATGATCTCCCTTTAGTTTCATACATTCTCGATGGTTGCCATGTGTATGTACGTGCATAGATGTAGTGATATGTCCTCTTGCATTTGACATTGATGAATCACTAGTTACTTTTTCAGTATACCTAGTAGGTTACTTGTATCCCATGATATAGGATTCAGACCTATACCTAGCACACTGAGATGATAGGTGAGGACTTGGTGGATGTTGTATGTGTTAGTGTCATGCACCATCCTTGCATCATTGTATGCTGACGACCATCGGCTCCTATGTAGTCTGAGCTCATCGCCAGTTACATGAGGATATGCACACACATCCACTCAGGGGTAGTGGCTACCATAGAGTGTGTGTATTTGCCCTGTATTGCTCCACATGACCACTATGTGGAGGGTGGTTCCGGTGCGTGGTAGTAGCCAGGGATCCCTTCTCGTCCTGAGACACGACAAGATGAGAGTGAGGCTCCCCCATTGCTTAGGGTAGGAGGGTGTCCTCCGCCAGCATCTTGTCCACTCGGTCACTCAGGAGCTGTGATGGCAGGGTGCGTACAGTTGTCACAGCCCTACCCACGCGGGCGTTCATTTATGATAGGTGGACGGTGTCCTGACTGGTGTTAGGGGGTGACACATGTCATTGCACTATGTGCATATTTTGCATCGTGCATTGCTTGCTGCATTTGATTGTTGCACTTGATTGACATGCATATACTGGAAACCTGTTTACCTTGGATTATGTGATATCCTTGTTCTATAGGGATTTGTTTCACCCTCTGCAGGATAGATAGATTCTGCTATGTACCTACATTCAGTATCTTCAGTGTATGCCTTTTCTATTGTACATATGAGACTGTATCAGCGTAACTTTTATTGTTAGTATAACTTACTATGCATCTCTGTTCAGGTATCTGCTGAGTTCATTTGGACTCACACCATTGCCTCTATTTTTATTTTAGGTTGACATACTTGGAATCGCCAGAAGAGCCCAGCAGCCAGTCCCTACCCATCGTGACGACATGGTTTTGTTATGTACTTGGCAATGCTTTTGTTTCACATTTCCTTTAGCGATTTGTATATGTCTTGTGAGTGTTGTTGTGTTCCCTAAGGGGGTTTTATGTATTGGTTGTTTTGTCATAAGTCAGACCGGTCCGCATTCAGGTATGGTTTATTATGTTTTATTGTTATAGTTATCTTGCTTTTATGTTGTGTCTATATATATTTTGAGGCCTGAGGCCAAATTATTATTGTGTGTATTGTATGTACATGTAAATTATCCACCGGACAGGGGAGATGTTGTCTGATTTTATATTGGACCAGCGGCTCCCAGGTCTCGGGGTGTGACACCTCCTCTAGCTGCTCCCTCCTTCGGGCCGAGTCATCCGAGGGCTTTGAGCAGGTCCCCAGTGAGGAGCAGAATACCGGTAGGCCCTCTGGCCTTGATGTAGCCTCTGAGAAGGGAGGTGGTGACAAAGGACTACCAGTCCAGGCTCCTGTACTGAAGATAGGGCCTAATGGGAAAGCGAGCCAACCACCTACCAAGCGCCCGTGTCTCATTCTACCCACTGAGGAGGGGGTGGAGGAAGAAAACACGCCAGAAGACCATAGGCGGAAACCCACGGTCCCCCCGGCACATCCACGAAAAAGATCCTGCTCGACCAAGGTGGCGACGGACGAGGAGGGCATTGTTCCTCTCTCCACGCATTACTAGAGGGTGACACCAGCCATTGCGGCGGCGGCGGGTGAAGCCGAGGCCCGCTCCAAAGTTGCTGAGACCTCCAGCAGCCTCAAGGGCAAGAAGGTGAGGTCGGTCGAGCCCACTCTCACAAGTGCCCACCTATACTGGAAGGCAAAGGCGGCGGAGAAAGCAGCCTCCTTGGGCCCTTGCCCAGTGGAGTTGAAGGAGGCCTTGGCAGAGGATTGTACTTCAGGGGGAGCCTCCAGCATAGAGGAGGATATCGTAGGGCCCTCCCGAGTACCCCTTGAAGCTCCCAGCGTCTAGCCCCTTCGTCGCAAGGAAAGCACATCTTCTCAGAGGGGTTGCAAGGCCGCGCGAGGGAGGACCACCAGCGCATCAGCTGGGCTACTCACCAGCCTACACGAGTTGCTCCTCAAGGTAAAGGTTTAGTGTTTCCCTATTACCATTGCTTTCCCAACTAACTCTTGATTTTATGATAGACCACGTCTGACTGCCTTATCATGGGCAACGACTTGTCCTCCGATGAAAAGACCAATGCCCTGCGCCAAAAGATAGTTGGATTAGAGGCGGAGGTCTACCGAGCCCGCTAGGAAGGCCTAATGTAGGTAGAGGTCAGCAGGGGCCTTTGGGTTAAAGTGGAGCACTACATGGACTCTCTGCTGGCCTCTGAGGCATCCTTGCACAGCGGCCACCACCGGGAGAACCTCCTATCGGAGTTGGTGAACAACCTCACTGACGAGGTGAGCCATTTTGCTCACGAGAAGGGGCACTCCGAAGAACGGGAGGCAAAGCTGTTGGAGGACCTTCGCCTCCTGCGGGAAGACTCGGAGCGAGCCAAGTAGCAACTCCTGGCGACCTTAGAGCAGATCGAGAAGTCCCAGGTTAATCGGGACCAGCTATCCTCGGAGACAGCTGAAGATTGCACGGGACTAGGCCGTGGAAGCATTGAAGACGTATAAGGCCAATGAAGAGTTTTGATAGGTGGAGGCGGAGGTGGCGTTCAAGGCACAATTCCTTCAATCTGACGAGTTTGGGGACCTCCAGTCAGCCAAGTGCTGAGATGGTTGAAGCAGGGCTTCAACGGGGTAGTCCAGCAATTTATGCGTGCAGGAGTGTTAAAGACCGAATGCCAACCTTAGCTTCCTCAACGTCAGCCAAGCCTGGGATGAGCTGTCGCTCGAGGAGAAGGAGTTGTAACTAGCTTTTTTTTCCTAATGTACATCAGATGTAATCCTCCATTTTGAATGAAGTACTTTTGTATTACTTTCTTCTGTACTCTAAATGCGAATAATATGTATTTATCTTCTGATCCTTTTCTTGAATGGCTTGTTACCCGTGCACTGTGTGTCTTTGTTCTTCAAATGTAATTCCTCCTCATGTTTGCCTTCTATGCTTGATTGGACCACCATAACTTTCACATATAAATGAAATACATTGATCTTCTAGACCTTGTTGCCCGTATGCTCCGTGTCCTTCTTCACTTCTCCCATATTAGACTTCCTTATATATGCGTGATCTACCATCAGGGGAGAGGCGAGGACATAATGTGTGGTTAATCGTTTGTGCGGGCAAGGGTAGGACTCAGCCTGTTCAACACTTCGCCAAGGACGGTGTATCTCTGGTGTCGCCCGCAACTCCAAATGATATAGGTCCAAGTTATTCCCGACAACATTTCCTCAGCGACGTGCTCAAGTATACACGTCCTTGGTCGGGCATCCTCGGCACCTCGACCAGGTCTATCCGTCTCGGGCATCCTCGGTGTTGGGACCGGGTGCATGTTGTCATGGATGCGGGTTCATAATTTTAAAATTAATTACGTGCAGCGGAAGGTTTAGCATAAATAATTTCCAAAATTATTTAACCACACATCTAAGCATGCAACCTTATATTGTGTAGACATGATCATACATTTAAAATTTTGCAGAAAGTAAACTAATTTACTTATTATCTCGCGTAACTCGAAGGAAGGGACGAGATCCAACCATAAGCGTCCCTTGGAAGCTCCGCCTCTATTCGCGTCCACGCCGAGTTTTCTTCGGGATGACTTCGCGAAGCCACGAGTTTCATGCCGACAAGAACTACTAGATTCTCCAAAGGCACGACAAGAATACCAAGAGAGAGATGGGAAGACTAACCACCAAACGAAGAACAGAATCAAGATTCCGGGAGGAAGGAAGGAGTTGCGCCCGCTTCTTCTTCTTTTTCGGCAGCTGCTTGGTGGTGGCTGAAGCTCACGGCAAAGGGGAGGGCCTCTAGGGCCGGCGGCACTAGAGGAGGGCGAGAGAGAGAGGGAGAGAGAGAGGGCTTA
Organism: Boesenbergia rotunda; assembly: GCA_024364735.1. Lineage (NCBI taxonomy): Eukaryota > Viridiplantae > Streptophyta > Magnoliopsida > Zingiberales > Zingiberaceae > Boesenbergia > Boesenbergia rotunda. The sequence continues at coordinate 671,526 of JAGFNQ010002157.1, read as the reverse complement.
TTCCTTAATCTCTTAGATTGATTTCCAAACCTTGCCTTGGTTCCTTTATATAGTAGCCTCTCAATCGCCAAGTCTCCTTTTTATGGAATAAATTTTTATAAGCAATTTATCATATAAATTTTTCTATGATTTATTCCATCATGCCAAGTTTTTATCATAATTTAATTTATGATAAAAGCAACCATGTCTCCTTTTTTTTCTTATGGAAAGAAATTTCTTTATATAAATTTCTTTATATAAATTTCTTTATCATGGTAAATCAATTCATTATTGATTTTATAAAATAAAATAAATCAATCCATGGTTCATTTTAATTTCAATGAAAAATAAATTTCTTTATATAAATTTCTTTATATAAATTTGTTTATCATGGTAAATCAATCCATTATTGATTTTATAAAATAAAATAAATCAATCCATGGTTCATTTTAATTTCCATGAAAAATAAACCAAACCTTGATTTGTTATAAAATTTATATCATCCATAATTTTATAAAACAAACCACACTTGGTTTATTTTATAAATTGAACCAAACAATTTGGTTCTCCCCTTTTGATGTGGCCGGCCAAACAAAGAGGGTGGGGACCCTCTTTGGCCGGCCAAACCCAAGCCAAGACCATATGAATTAAACTCATTTAATTTGTCCAATAAGTCTTCAAAAGACTTAACCATTTTATGCTTCCGATGCGTCTCTGAAAAATTCAGATTCGACTTATCTCTCTTGATCGGAAAATTCAATTTTCAACTCGTTTTAAATCCCTCGGATTACTCATAGTGCGTGTGACTAAATAGGCTTTCGATTTATGTTGGTCGTCTATAATCAACCAATTATAGAACGATCATGAGTGGCACCTAGTAGTAAATCATGACCCTCAATTAATCGAAAGATCAACGGTTGACCGCAGAAATAATTCTGAAACCCTCCAGCAGCTATAATGAGTCGTGTCCCATTCCCTTCACCATCTTATACCCACTTGGTTCAGGACACGGTCTATGTGGGTCAGTCCCCACTAGGCTGACTACGTCACACCTAGCCCAAGCAATGTTTTTCTCATCCTACGGATTCTAGTTACTCTCATGTATCTGAGAGATTCATACTCTGAACATGTGATGCTCTGGCTAGAGGCTTCGAGTAATAATCCGATGATAGGCCTTGGGTATACATCTCCTCGCAAGGAGTGGTGAATCCTTTGTAGGCTGTTCAAACATCTTCGGGCACTTCGGCTTATACCCAACCATCCTGGGTCCACACCTCCGTAGAGATGCTTGCTTAAGATGTCAAAGTATAAGTCTCCATGACCAAGATGACTTGAACACCACAAGTCAAAGGAACATCGCACTTAAGCTGCAGTAAGAACTTCATTGACATATCTATATGTAGATTACCATGTAAAGTTTTACAGCCAGTCACTCCAATGAACTAGTTCCCTTAACTAGCATTCATGTTTATCTCCGGACATCCCAATGTCTCCAGCCAGTGAGAATCAGCTGATTAGAGAATAACCAATGCTAGTCTCTACAGAATTGATAGTGTCCGTATTTATCAATTCATCGACTAGGGACAATTTCAATACTTCACAATTGCACATGTAGAGATAATCACTAATTGTGAATTCATCACAAATTCTCTCATGCTGTGAATTGTATTGCGGACATTTAGTAAATGAGTTTAAGATCTCAATAAAATACACAAACATGTATACTCAAATAGTGAATATTCATTTATTAAAATAAATGATTACAATCATAAGGCAATTGCCTTAGGACACTTCTCTCACAATACTAACACTCAGCACCACAAGATAGTAGAGTTTTAGGATACTCCTGGTCGGGCATCCTCGGCACTACGACCAGGACAAGACATCTAGGGCATCCTCAGCACCATGAGATGATAGGAGTTTATACTCATCCTGATCGGGCATGCTCGGCACCACGACCAGGCATACTCATCTCGGGCATCCTCGGCACCGCGAGATGGTAGGAGTGCATGCTCTCTTGGTTGGGCATCCTCGGCACCATGATTAGGCCTACTCATCTCGGGCATCCTCGACACCACGAGATGGTAGGATCTTCAACTCCTCCTGGTTGGGCATCCTCGAAACTGTGACCAGGCCTACTAATCTTGGGCATCCTTGGCACCACGAGATGGTAGGAGTTTATGCTACTCCTGGTCGGGCATCCTCGGCACCACGATCAAGCCTACTCATCTTGGGCATCCTCGGCACCATGAGATGGTAGGATCATCAACTCCTCCTGGTCGGGGATCCATAGCACCGCGACCAAGACTACTCATCTCGGGCATCCTTGGCACCATGACCATGCCTACTTATCTCAAGCATCCTCGGTACCATGAGATGGTAGGATCTTTAACTCCTCCTGGTCGGGCATCCTCAGCACCGCGACCAGGCCTACTCATCTCGGAATCCTCGGCACCACAAGATGGTAGGAGTGTATGCTCCTCCTGGATAGGTATCCTCGGCACCACGACTAGGCCTACTCATCTCGGGCATCCTCGGCACCACGAGATGTAAGATCTTCAACTCCTCCTGGTCGGGCATCCTCAACACTGCGACTAGGCCTACTTATCTTGGGCATCCTCAGCACCACGAGATGGTAGGAGTTTATGCTCCTCCTGGTCAGGCAACCTCAGCACCGCGACCAGGCCTACTCATCTCGGGCATTCTGGGCACCACGAGATTATAGGATCTTCAAATCCTCCTGGTCGGGCATCTTCGACACCGCGACCAGGCCTACTCATCTCGGGCATCCTCAACACCATGAGATGGTAGGAGTTTATGGTTCTCCTGGTCGGGCATTCTCGACACCACGACCAGGCCTACTCATCTCGAGCATCCTCGGCACCACGAGATGGTAGGATCTTCAACTCCTCCTGGTCGGGCATCCTCGACATTGCGACCAGGCCTACTCATCTCTGGCATCCTTGGCACCACGAGATGGTAGGAGTTTATGCTCCTCTTGGTCGGGCATCCTCGGCACCACGACCAAGCCTACTCATCTCAGGCATCCTCGGCACCACGAGATGGTAGGATCTTCAACTCTTCCTAGTTGGGCATCCTATGCACCGCGACCATACCTACTCATCTCGAGCATCCTTGGCACAACGAGATGGTAGGAATTTATGCTCCTCCTGGTCAGGCATCCTCGGCACCACGACCAAGCCTACTCATCTCGGACATCCTCGGCACCATGAGATGGTAGGATCATCAAATCCTCCTGGTCGGGCATCCTCGGCACTGCGACCAGACCTACTCATCTCGGGTATCCTCGATACCACGAGATGGTAGGAGTTTATACTCCTCCTGGTCGGGCATCCTCGACACCACAACTAGGACTACTCATCTCGGGCATCCTCGGTACCACAAGATGGTAGGATCTTCAAATCCTCCTGGTCGGGCATCCTCGGCACCACGAGATGGTAGGATTTTATGCTCCTCCTAGTCGGGCATCCTCGGCACCATGACTGGATATACTCATCTCGGGCATCCTCGATAACACAAGATGGTTGGATCCTCAAGCTATTGTACTGGGTCTTGATGAGACATTTCGCTTATTTTTTTCATTACTGCAACTGCAAAGCAGTACAAACATGCGTACAAATACATATTATATCTCACAAGACTCACCCTGTATGATATGACTGAAGGTGATTTGTATGCCATGGCCTTTCCATGTTTTTGCCCTCGTTGTCTTGTCGATAATAACTGCCTCTAGTGAGTTTTTTGACGACGATGTAAGGTCTGCTCCATTACGGCTTGAGCTTTCCAAGGTCGTCGACCGGCTTGATTCTTTTCCAGACCTTATCTCCATCTTGGAAGGTTTGGGTGATCACTCGCTGATTGTACGCTTGCTGCATACGTTGCCGATACGCAACTAGTCCGGTAGCTGCCTTGTCTCGCACCTCTACCACCAGGTCCAGGTTAATCAACCATTCTTGATCATTGTCTTCTTTGTTGTAGTGTAGGCGCCGAATGGACTCATCACCCACCTCCACCGGAATTACCGCTTCCGCTCCATACACCAAATTGAAAGGACTCAGACCCGTTTCTTCTTTAGGAGTGTTGTGGTACGACCATAGAATGCTTGGGAGCACTTCGACCTAGCTGCCTCCGACATGGTCCATCTTTATCTCGAGCTGTAACGCCCGAAAATTCTCAAACCTAAATTTAGAAATATCCTAGAATTAATTCTGAATTTATGGATATTTTTATAAATTTTTCCATGGACAAATAAGGTAAAAATGAATAAAAATAGAATGCGCAGTAAAAATATTATAATGGGATTTGAACCCAAGACCTATACCTTGAGAAAAGAATAGACTTACCAAGTGGGCTAATCTATTTTCATTAGTATAGATTAGAGGGAAATATGGATAAGGTAAAGTTAGTTAAATTTTTCCATAAGTATAAAAGGGGAACTTAGGGTTTTTATATTCATTCTTTTCCCTCACATCTTCTCACCGCCGACTCCCTCTCGCGATTTTCTTCCTCTTCTCCTCTTCTCTTGCCGCCCAAGACAAAGGGGAAGCCAAGGGAAGGTCTCAAGAGGCCCTATTCTCTACGGGGACCCTCGTAGACACGAGGGCCAAGAAGCAAGAAGAACGTTGTAGTTCGACGTTCCCTCAGGAATTTCAGATTTTTATTCGTAAGAAAACCTAGCGCAGGATGTAAGTACCCCTCACCTACAGTATAAGTAGTTTCGGTCAATTTTCCATATGCTTTATCTCCTTATATGTATGTTCTATGATTAGAAATCGTAAATTATGAACAAGCACGCACGTTAGGTGTTTGTTAAAATGTTCAGTTCAGTTAATGCTATAGAAAGCATTAAAGAATAGAAATTCTTGCTCCAGTTTATGATTGGGACCAAGGTCCAATGGGATGGGCTCCTAGTTGCCCCTAGGTTTAGATAACCTAGTAAAAGCAAGAATCAGAAAAGTAAAGAAAAGTATAAAGGACTATTTTATTTTCAGTGGCATTGTACCGGACTCCGGTCCAGGGATAGGCTCCAAGCTGCCTCTAGGTTTAGATAACCTAGTATGGGATGGGCTCCTAGTTGCCCCTAGGTTTAGATAACCTAGTAGAACCCTAATGGATTCGGGATTTGCTACCTCGGGTTTATTAGGGATGCGCGCACAGTTGGTACATTGTCGGGCCCACAGCAGTTGATTATTACTTTCACCTACTATATGTATTTAGTTTTCAGAAATTCATATTAGCACGTGGTGAATTTAATAATTAGTTTTATGTTAGTTAGTTTCAGTTCCAGTTCAGATATGTATGTCATGCTATAGCTTACTTTTCAGTTTTAGTTCAGTATGTGCCATGTCTCAGTTATATGCCATGACATTCTATGATATGTATTTTAGCATAAGCCTAGCATGATTACTTATGGATATGAGCATGTATGTGCATAGCATGTTTTACAAAAGCATAATTCGAGTTTTCATAGTTTTGTGAGGCTAGATGGTACTTACTAAGCTTTATGCTTATTAGTTTGCATTTCCTTATACTGCAGATACAGGTAAAGGAAAGCACTAGTAGCGGAGGCGGTGGGCTTGATGCAAAGTGTGTGTGATGGTGGAGTTGGAATAAAAGTCTTCGGAACTTGCAAAGCATAGAAATAATCCTTTTTATGCTTCTTTAGTTATTCCGCAATATATTATGTGAACCATGTATGAACTTAATTAGACTTGTATTCGTGGTGCCTAGTATGCTTGAAGTAGTTTACTTACCTGACTTAATATTGGATTTGTGAATGCTTGAATGTCATGAGTCATTTACTTGTGATAGAGTAATTTAGACCCATGTTTACGCTTTAGGAGTAAGAACTTGATACTTTTGATCTACATGCTAAATACTTAAGATATGCTTGTTCTAAGATTAATGCACCATATGGAATGACATGTAGTAGCTAAGGATGCCTTTAGATAGGAATACTGAATAGTTTCAATAAGAAGTTGATACGAACTTGGCACATTCATGTTATGCTTCTACATGTCGTTTTTGTGATTTCTAAGTTGCTATACATGCTAGAAACCCTCCAAAATGTGTAATAAATGCCCTAGAATGGTTGTGGAACTTTATTTATGTCATTCTGCTTGTTAGATATGATTTTAGTACATTGTGGCTCAAGTTTGATAAATTCTGGAAATCTGAAAGCTGGAATTTCAGAACTACCAGTCAACTGGGAAAACACCAGTCGACTGGTATCAGGCACAGAAACATTCTGTGGCCCGACCAGTCGACTGGCATATAGCAGTCGACTAGTACTGTGTAAAATAGAAGTGATATAGAGCAGCTGGTTAGTGCTTGAGTCATGCAATGCAGAGGTTGGGGGATCAAATCCTGCCAAGATAATAAAATAAAAGTTTTGTTTTATTTTGGGCTAGTTAGTACTTTCAACATGTTTATGAATTGTTAGTTCAGTAAATAGCGAAATAAGAAATTTTAAATTCTCCCAGTTGGTTCAGCATTATCAGAAATCAATAATTAGTCAGTCAGCCAGTTAGTAGTAGCGATCCGCCTTAAAGCTTAGTACCAGAAGGCGGGTCGTTACACGAGCGCCCTAATAATCTCCCGGTTGACCACTTCTGCTTGACCATTGCCTTGCAGATATGCTACTGAAGTGAAGGTTTGGTGAATACCCAGTCCTTCATACCATTCTCTGAGTTTGCACCTGTGAATTGTCTGATATTATCCGACACCAACTTATAAGGAATGTCGTACCTGTAGACTATATCCTTCCACAGGATCTTTATCACGGCCTCCTCCGTGATGTGCGCAAGCGGTTCACCTTCAACCCATTTGAGAAGTAGTCGACCAACACCAACAGGAACTTCTTTTGTTGAGGTTCGATCAGAAAATGACCCATAATGTCCATTCCCATTGATCGAAGGGGTAGGAAATAGTGCAGGCTCAAAGTAGTTCCGTCGAGCGATGTGTGATATGCTGATGCTTTTGATAGGCCTCGCATCCAGCCATAAATTTGACAGCATCTGCTTAGAGTGGGCCAAAAGTACCCAACCAAGACAATCTTCCTAGCCATGGATTTTTCCCCGATATGGCTCCCACATATGCCTTCGTGAATCTCTCGCATGATGTAGTCGACTTCCCCTGGACCAATACACTTGAGCAAAGGTCGGGCAAAGGTTGTTTTATATAACTGCTCTCCGACCAGTGTGAACCTGGAGGCCCTACAATGGAAAAGTCAAACTTCTTTATCGCCCGCCAGCATAGTTCCACTGCGTAAGAACTCTACATAAGACTCTCTCTAGTCGGGCAATGCAGTGTCAATGACCTCTTCTTCTATCTAGGCCACCGTTCCTTGTGGAGTGCTAGGCTCGTCCAAGGTTCATGATGTAATGGAGTTGGCCAATTTGGCTAGCTCATCTGCCTTGACATTGTCAGGACGGGATATCTTCTCCAAATAACTTCGGTGAAAGATGACCTCAGTTGCTCATAGATACATGTTAGATCGTTGTCGGCTTGCAAGAGGGGGGTGAATAGCAACATTCAGTTTCTTCCTACAATTGTTAGTGAGCAAGCAGAATATTCAAAATAAAACTAAACTAAAACAAAGAAGAGACTCACCGATGTACGTGGTTCGGAGATAAAACTCCTACTCCACGGCTGCCCGTAAGGTGGGCGATCCCTAATCCATCGGTGGATGATTCCCCGAAGCACCTCCGGCTAGATCGTGTAGCTCTTGTGGGTGGAGAAACCTCTCCACAACTCTTGGACACTACCTGAGCAAAGAAGGCTACTAACTCACTCTATCTAAGCAAGTTTCGCCTAGGGTAAACAGCTTGAATCGAGTGGACTGCTCTTGGAGCAAAGAAGGCCAGTGGACTGCTCCTGGAGCAGTCGACTGGTACTCCCTGAATTTGAATCCTCACACTGACCATTCGAATTCTAGCCATCCCAGTCGACTGCCCCTGGGGCAGTCAACTGGTCCCCTTCTAAGCCTAGGGTTTCCTTCCCGAGTACATTTCTCTCCGCACTCAAACCCTCCTAGCTTAGTTCATGAGTACAAATACTCACACTCGGACCCTTACGACCTGGTCGACTCTTCAATCAGCAGTCTTGATCTGTTGCCTTCACGCCCTCTTTGTCATTGTTCTCCCATCCCACGGATGCGCACGCAAGCCCTCGGCTTGCCTCCAAGCCACCCTTCACGCATGCCTCGAAGTCCGCGTCCCTCGGCTCATCGTCTCTGCTACCCATGGTCCCTTGGAAGCACACACAAGCATCCTGCTTGCCTCCATGTCACCCTTCACCTGAAGACATCAACCAAGTCTATGTATACTTGCAAACTTGCACACTCACATACATATATTAGTCCAACAACAAACCCTAACTTAACCATATTGACGCACACATCAAAACTCATGATCCTCCAGATCATACTTGGGTCTATTGCCTCAACAATTTCCCCTTTTTTGATGTGTGGCAATATGTTTAAGTTAGGTAAACAAAAAAAAACAATAGCAATAGCAATTGAAAATTAAAGCATAGCAAACAAGAGGCAACCTCCCCCTTAACCTATGCCCTCTCCCAATTTTCAATTCCTACAACCAACACCAAGTTAAGTTCTACCAAACTTAACACCATAACACCAAGTTAAGTTCTACCCAACTTAACATCACAAGTTTCCCATGTCAAGTTAAACCTAACTTAACATCACAAGTTCTCCCCCTTTGACACCATCAAAAAGATTGCCCCAAACAATCCTACCCCTAGTGTCAAAAAGAACTCAACCTATATCTGAAAAAAAAACCTCTCAGAAATCAACATACAACGTTACCAGTCGACTGCCCTCTGTTATTCTCAACATATAAAGACATCACTGATACAGTCAACTTCTGAAATTCTAGCCTAATTTCAGAAACTTCTAGAAAATTCTAGAAATCCGAAAAAATCTAAAAGTTTGCAAGCATATTTGTTAGGATATACTCTACCCTAGAAAAATATAGTTCCATAAAAAATATCAAATGTGCTTGACTTTTGGTACAAATTTTAATTTCCTCAAAAATGGTCATTTTGTATCAACTTTGAAACCTAAACATAATGTCATGTGTTTGCCAACTCCATTTATTAACATTTCCCACATATAACTGCCCTCAACTCTCCCCTTCTTCTTATCTATTCTTAATATGATAAAACCCTCCCCATCTAATCTCTTATCCCTAGATACATATGCGCTTATCAATCCTTCTTAAATTCCATGATATCAATAAAGTCTTATTCCATACAATCAACATTAAATCATGACGTAAGACTTTATATAATGAATATAAAAGTATAAACAAAGATTTTAAGTTAAAGTCATATCTTATTATTCAATAGCAATCCATGAATCTCAAATAATATAAGCGATATCAAACCATGACATAAATGATGGATCATTTTCTGTGTGCTAGAGGGGGGTGAATAGCACTTTTTCATTTTGAATCTCTTCACCTACGTTGTTAGTTACACAGCAGAAACAATAATATGTAAAATAAATATGAATACAATGCTAACAACCTGATTTACTTGGTATCCACCTGGACGGGTGACTAATCGAAGAATCCTTCGGTGGATCAACCCCCGGATAACCTCCGGCTGGATCTGTCACTCCTTGTGGTGGAGAAACCTCGCCACAGCACTTCGGACGCTCTCTAATCATAAAAGACTACTAACTCACTTTACCCAAGCGAGTTTCGTCAAGCGAGATAGTAGGAAACGAGCCCCTTTAAATAGGGCTCGAATCTGAAACAGCCGCTACCAATCGACTGCCCCTGGGGCAGTTGACTGGTCCACTCAGATTCGACCGTTACAGTACAACGATCGAATCTTCCAGCTGTTCCAGTCAACACCAGTCGACTGCCCCAGAGGCAGTCGACTGGTACACACCTAAGCCTAGGGTTTTACTCCGGAGTACAAGTCTCTCTGCACTCAAACCCTCCCGGCTTAGCCCCTGAGTACAAATACTCATACTCAAACCCTTACAACTCAGTTGACTCTTCACCAGCAGTCTTGACTGTTGCTTTCACGCCCTCTTCATCTTCGGCCCTCGTCCCTCGGATGCACACGCAAACCTCCAGCTTGCCTCCATTACATCCTTCACGTACGCCTCGAAGTCCACGTCCCTCGGCTCATCATCTCTGCTATCCAACGGTCCCTCGGATGCGCACACAAGCCTCCATCTTGCCTCCATGCCATCCTTTACCTGAAGACATCAACCAAGTTCATGAGTACCTGTACACCTGCACACTCATGTACACATATGAGAACAACACAAATCCTAACTCAACCATATTGCCCACACATCAAAATATCATGATCCTCCAGATCATCTCAGCGTCGATTGCCCCAACAATCTCCCTTTTTTTGATGTGTGGCAATATGTTAAGTTAGGTAAACATATAGCAATGATAATAGCAAGTGCAATTGAAAAATCAAACCATAAAACACAAGAGGCAACCTCCCCCTTAACCTGTGCTTTCTCCCAGATTTCAATTCTTATTGCTAATCCCACAGTTAAGTTTTCCCAAAACTGAACTCCACAGTATCAAAGTTAAGTTTCAACCCAAACCTAACTTAACACCCAAGTTCTCCCCCTTTGACACCATCAAAAGATTGCCCCAAGCAACCCTACCCTTGGTGCCAAATAGACCTTAACCAGATTTTTGAAAAACCCCTCAGAATTCACAAAATCCCATTCTGCCCACACTACCAGTCGACTGCCCCCGGCTATTTCAGAATTTCCAGCCGAAATTCAGAAACGCATAAGAAATTCCAAAAAATCCGGAAAAATGTGAAACATTGCAAACACGATTGTTAAGCTATTCCCTACCCTAGAAAAATTTGGTTCATGAAAAACATCAACCGTGCTTGACTTTTGGTACAAACTCAAAACTTCTCAAATAATGTAACGCCCATAAAATCCTCTCAATATTTTTCTTTAAAATATTGATCATGCCTATATGGATTTTTGAGTAACATATGAATACTAGCATGAACCTTAGCATGATTTCTTATATGGATTAAAAAGCTAAGTACTAATGGGCCTTACATGGACCCTTCTAGTACCATGGCTATTAGTGGACCTTGGGTAGAATTTTAACATAAATAGAAATGAGTTCCAATTAGGAATATTAGCATAACTCTTGGTGGACTCTTATGTGGGCCTTGCCAAAAATAAGAGTAAATGGAATAAAAAGAAAGTGCATGCACCAAGGATTGAACCTTGGACCTAGAATAGAGGCAAAGCCTCATCATGCATGTACTAACAAATTCACCTAGCAAGGGAGTAGTACTATTGAAAAAGAAAGAAGATTTTAGTTGAGGCTAAAGGAGGTGAAGAGGCACCATGTGAAGAGGCATCATGCCCCTTCACTTAGTATAAAAGAGATGGATGAGAAGTGAAGAGGCACTTAAGTTATTTTTCTCCTCTTTTCTTCCACCAAGACTCTTCCTTTCCCTCTTCTTCCTCCTCCTTGCCGTGAGACAACAAGAGGGTTTTCCCCTTGGAAAACTTCACAAGAGGACTCCCTCTTGAAGATCCAAGGTTTCCTACAATGCTACAAGGGCAAGGGTGTTCTATAGTCAAGAAGGTCTTCACTTTTTCTCTATTTAGGGTTTATAACCAAGACAACAAGAGGTAAGACTCCCTCACCTGTGGTATAATAGCTTTTATGTTGTCTTTCTTGATTTAAGATTTGTTTGGGATCTATGTTGAGAAAAATATGGAATTATGACCCCTCTAGGGTTTTGGCCAAACACCATTTTAGGGCTTGGGATGATGTTAAAACCTCACTTATACTTCCTAATGCTTTCTCATGATAAAATAAGAATGAATTGTGAGTTGTGAATTTTTGTAGCACCCAAATCCCCTATTGAAGTTTCATCCCCCTCCCCTTTTCATGGTTAGGATTAGATCTAACCCTCCAAGCATGCTTATTATAATTCCCTATAATACAATGGATGTTAATTGTGAGTTATACGAATTTTCCATATCCTTGTGACCCCTCTAGGGTTTCGGCCAAAACCCATTTCAATGCTAGGAATTAGGGTTAGCCCCAATCATGTGTCCTAATGGCTTCCTATGGCATTGTATGTATTGCATGAGTGTTACGTTAGTTATGGTACCTCACATGTTGCTTGAATAATGGGACTTTCATTTACAAACTTTCGGCCAAGCACCTAAGTCTAGGGTTTGGGTTAGGCTAAGGTTTCAAGTGTACTTGTTTATGGCTCATTATGATGTAAATATATGTTCAAGTATGTTGTATGAATTTTATGGTGCCTAAACCCTATCTTTATGTGCTATGCATCACGACCTTGTATGCTTATGTTATGTGTCATGTTTTAGTAGGTTTTATTCATGGATGTTTTAAATCATATACCATGAACACATGTGTTGTGAAGTATGCATCATGTTTATGTAGAATTATGCATGCATTATGTTAAATGCCTTGAACATATGTATTATGATATATATATTATGGTTATGTAGACCTACGCATGTTTTATGTTGAATGTCATGAATCTATGTAATATGTATCATGTTCATATGGATCCTAACCATGCATGCCTTATGATAGATACCATGATCATGTATGCTATGTGATATGCATGTTTACCTTATGTATCATGATCATGCATGCTTTATGAACTAAGATGATGTTTATACCTTTAAGGCATAATTATGTATGTATGTCATGCCTTATGAATTAAGATGATGTTCATGCCTCTAAGGCATAATGATGTGTGCATGACATATCTTATGAATCAAGTATATGTTTGTGCCTTTAAGGCATAATGACGTTATGCATTGATTATGAATGATGAAATGCTAAGTATGCTTTATACCATGCTTCATGTATTAAAATCATGTTTATGTCTTTAATTATGCTATGTAAGTTCTATGAATGATGAAATACCAAGAGCATTTCTTATGATGTAAAAAGAAGGATGTGAAGCTATTTTACTTTATGGATGGGCTTATACCGTACTCAAGTAAGGTCCAAGGGATGGGCTCCTTAGAAAGCCTCGGTTCTGGGACTACCGTAGTTGTCTAACAGGGATGGGCTCCTTAGAATGCCTCGATTCTGGACTACCATAGCTGTCCCTAGGTTGAAGGTAACCTAGTACCCTAGTAGGTCGAGACTAGCTACCTCGCATTTACTTAGGGATGCGCGCAAATGATGGATGTATGTGGTACAAGCTGGGGCCCCCCTTGATGTTGAGATTTATGTTTAAGTACTTATAATTATGATTTTTAAATAAGCATCCTTATGTTATGTGCATTTAACTCATGCTAATCATTTTATGCACTAATTATTCATGTTATGCATCTATTCCATGTCAAGTATTTTATGCGCTTATATTTTATGTCAAGTACTTCTTATACCATGAGCTCTATGCACTTTCATTACATGTTAAGCACTTCTATATGATTATGTGTTTTCAGGTACATCTATATGTCTCCTCAAGTCAAATGCTTTATGAATACCTTCTCATGATATGCTTTTGTTTTATGTTACACTCTCTATGTTATGCCCTTTCCATTGATTATATGTGGCGTATGGTTTTAGTAAGTAGGAAAGAGTCTTACTAAGCCTATGTGCTTATAAGTTTTATTTTCTTATACCGCAGATCAAGCAAGAGGATACTAAGCTAAGGGAAGCAGTAGGAGGGGAAAGTGTGTGTGTGGCAGTGACATGGCAAAAGAAAAAGAAAAAGATCCTATTACTCATAATTGTCATATGTCTTATGTTTTGCATTGTCATCTTTAGTTTTCATGCTATACTTTATGATGGTTTTCCTAAAGAACAACTTACAAGGAAAATTTTATTACTTATGTTGCTTATGAACAACTTATGTTGATTTCTATATCATGCTTTATTGCTATATTTATCATTGCTAAATTATGATGTTAACATATTATAGCATGATGTGTTTGTTTAGAATAATATGTTGGCTTTAAGCTTGATGGTAGGATAAGTTATGTTTAATGCAAGCATGTTCAAGAATGTTATGTCTCACATGCTATGTCTTACTTTTTTTATGTTACGACAATGCTAAGTTTACCAAGTAACAATGTTTAAGAATAATACCTAAGATATGTCAACATGATTCAAGTTTTAATTGCATGGTTTAAACACATATGTATGAAATTTTAAATTATTCCGCTGCATTAAGATCTCCATATGTGTATATGTATGTTCGCGTAGCGCCGCCTTTCGCCTACATCGTAAGGCGGGAAGGGCGGGCGTTACAAATAAAGTCAACTTTGTAGCAACATAGAGTTCTAATCATGGTATCATATATTTGTCATTCTCTAGCAACTCCATTTGACATTTAAAATGATTCCCAAACTCCCCTTTTTCATATAAATGTATCCATTTTGACAAGAGCTCCCCCTCTTTTTCTCTTGAGTCTAAATGATCATCTCTTTTATATATAACACCATTATTTGATTTCCAATCAAATCATATTAGATGATATAACAATATAAAATTTCAAACATATCATGAACACATATATAACGATCATAAAAGAACCATCCATTAGCACTTAGAGATTTTCAAGTAATTTTCAAAACAGCATCTAGTCATGATAAAATTTCAATAACCCAATAGAAAACTAATGAAACAAGTCACATGCCATAAATCTACAAAATGGAGTAATACATAGATGTTTCATGCAATAAACATAGACATAGCCATGACATATGACCTAAAAGAGTATCTAGGCCAAAGCCCTGAAGTCATCCGAATAAATACAAACATCAGAATAGAAAGTGTTTGAGAGGTATAATAAAACATCAAAACAGAACACTCTCAACACTAGAACCACAAAGTCACGCTGACTACATCCCGGCGCCTGGAGGAGGTGGAGGAGGACCCTGATATGCTAACTGTCATTGCTGCATCATCTCATACATGACCTCCTGCCTGGTCATGAATCCCTGGCAGAACTCTGTGAGCCCGTGCACCTCCCTCTGAGTCACTGTCTGGCTCTGCTGGAGGCTCTGGACACCCCCTGGATGGTGTGAACATCCTCACGGAGCTCGTGGACGTCTGATCGAAGCTGGGTGAACTCTGCACGGGTGACCAGCTTGGCGGGCTCCTCATCTGCGTCAGCGGCCTCCGGGCTCTCCCTCCAAACAAATGCCCCCTGTCTACACTCAATACCTGCCAAGGACAGTTGGCGTGTGCCAATCTGGTCATAGTCCTTGGACAGGTGCCTGACCTGACCACTGGTGACACGAATATCGAATCGTAACTGGAAAAACTCAGTCAGCATATGGCAGAAAGCCATATAGATTTTCCCATTAACACTCTGGGAAAAGTGACAAATTGAGGCAAAATACATGCAAAGACACATCTATGTCCAACCTTCGCTCAAGAGCATACATCATTACTAAGTGAGGCAGTCGAATCCTTGCCCTCCCCTTAGTAACAATGGGTAGGATACATTCTACAATAATCTTGTATAGAACATGGCTAAATGGACTTATGGGCTTTCCATCAAAGGTACGCTCAGATTCATGCCTGTGTCTTTAAAATAATGCAGATGAATCTGATCCATGGTGATGTTTGGAAACTCAAGCGGCTCAATAACATTGGGAAAATAGGTATTGACATTGTTTGACGCCCGACACTCTAATAAACTGGCTAAAATCATGGTTGTGAAGGGAATGGTAACGCTGACCACTTGATAAGCTCGAACTAGGTGTTACAAATGTGGGTCTCAAAATTTAGATATGTGTAAAGCTGGAAACCCTTTTTGCTATCAAAGAATAAAAGCGTAGTAAAGGGGCCACAGTCGTATTTTTCCTAGGGCTAGTTGAGATTGTTTGATTCGCGCTCGAGTTTATGTGTCGTTGATATTTTTGGGTTTCAAATAAAATTTGGGTTAGGTTTCAATTAGAACTAAAATCGCAATGAAAATAAAGGAACTCAACTAAATGAGCCAAACAAGGTAAATGCAACTAAAGAACTCAACCAGTGGAAAACCTAATTGACCAAGACAACTTAACCGAATCTAGAAAACAATTCTGATTTTACTTTCAAACCCAAATACTAAACAAAGGAATCAAAACAAGGCTGAAATTTTCGGTTGATACTACTGCTGAAACATTAGACCAAATTGCAGAATTAAAGCTTGACCCTAAACAAACTAATTTCAAACTCTACAACACACTAAAGATTGCATTCCACTTGACACCAACACCTACCGAAACTTATCTTGATACAAAGTGCAGAAATTGAAATGAACTTGATACAAAGAAAAGAAGACTCAAGTGCCAATAGCTGAACTAAATGCTTAAACTGTAAACTAGCATTTCAGAATGGACTGATCAATTCCTATTGAAAAGAGAAGGATATTAATGAAGTGTTGTGCAGGATAAATGAAGAAATTTAGAACTCGAAGGCTAATAAATTCAGATACAAAACTGGATTGCAGAAACAATGCGCAGGAATGCAGTAATAAAGTTTAGACTTTCAAAAATTGAATGTTGCAACACATTGGATGAAAAGTCCAGCAAAATAACTGAAATCAAATGCTATAGAATTCGATTACAGAGCTTCACTGATTCACTTCAGAAATGAAAACTGATGATATGCAGAAATGGAATTAACCATCAGAAATGGCACAGCTAAGTGAGGGAATTCAGAATCAAACCAATGGCGGAAACAAAACAAAACAATCCAAATTCAAGAGCACTTATCTAATGTTCAGGTAGGATTAAGAAACACTAATGTATACTTGACACGAATTCAGAAACTATAAGCTAAATAGGCAGAATTGACAGTGATACGCAAACTGAACTGAAAACATGAAATTGATACGCAGCAAGGAATTAAGAAATAAACTAAAATTGGAAACAATTGTCTACAAAACAAGCTCCCTAGCTAATTACTAGAAGAATTGAAACCTAATTACGGCAGAAACAATTCAGAGAAGAGAATTAAACAGCTAACACAATGTTTCAGAAATGAACTTGAGGCAGAAATTAAAGCTACTGCTAAAACAAAAAATTCACTACGAAAACTAATCCTCAATCCCTTCTTTAGCTCAAGAACTCCTTGCCGCCACACAAGGGTGAGCATCGAACCCGTAAGCTCCATAAATCACTGGGAAAACTCAATCTGCGATCAAATCCAGCTCAGCTTGCTCAAATC
The DNA here is from genome assembly GCA_024364735.1 of Boesenbergia rotunda. Classification (NCBI taxonomy): domain Eukaryota; kingdom Viridiplantae; phylum Streptophyta; class Magnoliopsida; order Zingiberales; family Zingiberaceae; genus Boesenbergia; species Boesenbergia rotunda. The sequence goes on along the minus strand of JAGFNQ010002157.1, from coordinate 654,328 downwards.
TGAAATTTCCATTCGATTCCTTCAATCTCGCTGCGGTGGATTGCGCTGATGGCTTGGAATTGATCCGAGCACTCCAGGGAACCCCTCCAGATAGCTCGGATGGAAGAAATGATGCACCACCGAGATCGAAGATAGCAACAGCAGAGCCAAGGAAACCTCACATCAGCTCTATTTCTTGGGCAAATTGAGGCTGGAAACTTCACGGATGAATCTTCCTAATGACGTAGAACCTGATCCAATGAAGAAGATTGACTGGTGGCGCCCTTAGATGAAGAAACTAGCTGAAGAAATGAAGAAAATGGAACGACGAGGAAGACATCGGCGAAGACGCGACGAGCTGCAATGGGGAGAAACTTTTGATTAAATACTTTGAAATGAACGGCCCAGATTGTTCAGGTCAAATCCAACGGTTGATCTTTGTCCGATCTGAGCCAAACTTTGATGATGTTGATTAAGGGTCAGGATCTGCCTCCCAGTAGCTCGGATCCTCCAGATTTGCAACGGATGGCTCAGATCAACCCGATCTTTGAATGGACAGTCTAGAGCCCTCTGAGCTCGATCCAACGGTTGAATGATCTCTGATTTGGATGAAAATCTCAGATCTTGACCTGAGTGCTTGATCAGCCTTAACCCTAGCTTAGATCGCCTCAGAGGTTCCAGATGGCTCAGATCTAGCCGTTTTTAAATCGGACAGCCCAGGTTTGTCTGAAACTTGATCACTCGATCCGGGACCACTTCCGACTCAAGTTTGACCCAACATGCCTTAGGTCCATGATCCTTCCATGCCTACAAAATAGATTAAAAATTTAGTGGCAAAATACTTCAAATATATCGAGATTTACAATTAAGTCCAAAATAGCAGTAATTTCTAGAACCTAAAATAAATGCAAGATTAAGCAAGTAAAATATTGGTCAAACTTGGATTTTAGCAACTAAAATGATCAACAAAATGATACCTATCAACTCTCCCACACTTAAACTTGAGCGTCTCGCGAAACTACTAAGTATGTATCCCTTAGACTCTTTCCAAGCATAATTAGAAGCAAATGAAAAGAAATTACCTAAGGTTGTCAATTCTCAAAAATCTAAGCTCTATGGATTAGTATCTCGTCCTTAAATCAACAACTTAGCCTTTTCATCCTTCATGATTCATTGAGATGAATTTAACTCACTAGCCTTTCAAAGGAAATTTTTGGTGGCTCTCTTCTTGAGTTCTAAATTCATGATGAACGTGGAGCTCACTCAAACACACATGCTTTTTGCACTACCATAGGCTTGCTTGTTATCTACTCTCCACCATTATTCATAATTAGGATCCACATCTACAAAAACAAGTGAAAAACATGGAAAATGGTAAGAATGAAGTGAAAGCCAAGAAAATAGAAAAATTGATGAAGTGAGAGACTTGGTTGCTCAAGAATATTTCTAATGTGCTTTGCCCTCTTGTCAGTCCTCTAGTGAAATAAAAAGTGTGGTGAAGTCAAACTTGAGCAATGCCTTTGATTTGGATGAAGAAAACTCTATTGGTCTCAATGTGCCAATTTTGCCTTTTGCGTGTCAACCTTGCTTCCTTCTCTTTTCTCCTCATCATTTTTTCCTTTTTCTTTCTCTCTAGCAAAGTCAGAATGTATTGGGACAAAGCTCTGATTTGGATGAGATTATCTTCACTGATTTCATGGTGCCAACTTCTTCAATTGCGTGCCATTTGACTCTTTGTTTTTTTTTCTCTTTTTTTTTCTTAGCTGCATTTTTTTTTCTTCAGTTTACATTCTACCGAGCACCATGGAAACAGAACTGAATACTTGTATACTGCCAAATTCTTCAATTATGCCAGATTCTGCAGCTTCATGAAGTACTTAGTTCCAAACAAGCTTTCAACTCCCAAGATCCATAAACACTGCATTTTTTTCCTTCTTTTTCTGTTCTAATATGAAACATCCCAGCAGCCACATTCTTCTTGTTCTGATTAGTTGTGATGTTCTCAACATTCTTTGATACATTTATATCTTTGATGCCTTGATTCATAGCCTAGAAAACCCAATTTTCAGCTTCATCTTGATACAAAACTGACTTTCATAGCATAACCTTCTGATTTTTTTTTCTTTTTTCAGCTGCATTTCCAGCTTACATTCTCCCCTTACTACTCTCCAGAACTTCTTATGCTGTCAAGTGGTTTGTTCTAAGTCCTTGTCAGCAGCCCTTGCCTCTCAATTCAGTTTCGGCTTCAAATCAGTTCAGCTTCCCTTCAATTGCTAATCTGCACACAAAAATTCCTTTCTTTCCTCTGTTTTGGCACAGATTTTCAGCATTGGTTCAGATTTGTTCAGCTTCAATTCAGAGTAGCTGCTTAATACAGCGGCAGTTCATCTTGATACAAAGTTTACTGATTTCCCTAGCAAAGTATAACTGCAAGTCCAAAGCTTTATTGATTTTTCTCTCCTTCACATTGGCACAAAAATTTTTTTTCTCACTGCTTTTTGCGTACCAACCTTCTTCATTGCAGAATTTTCTTCATAAATGCTTCACTTGATTTCGGCCTGCATCACTGATTTCCAAAACCCAAATTTCAGTTTGAGATGGATACTAAACTGTGCCCATTGCAACCAAGTGATACCGAATCAATTTTTTCTTCTTTGAATTCTTTGCTTTTGGATTCCATCTCTTGACCACTTCTTTTCCACTTTGGCTCAGAATTTTCTTTTGAAATGGCACAGATTTTGTCTTTGTTTGTGTGCCATTTTTTTTCAGATTTTTCCATTGTTTTCCACTTGAATCTTCAAAGTATTCAACTCACTTGGCACCTTTTTGAGTCAACCTCACAAATGAACCTCACAAATTTTTTCACTTTGAAATGAAATGCATCATTGCTACAAAATGATTCCAAAACACTGACCACCTCCGCCACACTTGATCTTTTGTCCGTCTTGGGCAAAGTAGCATTAAGAAACATCCCAAACAAACAAATCCATAGAAAAGTGTGGTTAAGAGTAGGAAATAAGGGAAGAAAAATAGAATAAGCATGATTATTGCCAAAAATTGATATGGAAGGGTAAACAAATTGATTAGCCTCTATAGATGTGATCCAATCATTGAAATATGGTTTTGAAAGAACCTAAGTAAGTTCTAGAGTACAATCACATATGTGTGTCACAAAAATAAGGCTAATTCTCACTAGGCACAAATAATCCATCTCAAGTCATCAATTAAGAATCTAAAGCCAAGTAGTACTCAAGCATCCAAGATTTCATCCATGAGCTCAAACCCTAAGTTTTAACAACCAAATTTAATTTATTTTCAAGAGATTCTAAAATGACATGAAGACAACCTATAGGGATACATTTATTCACTAAGAACAAAAATTCTAAAATAAATAACATGGTATTTACAATGTCTATTTATTCATTCTATTTTGCCTAAGAATTTATTATCAACTACTCACTTCAAATAGAGAAAAATTTACTCCTAGAAACATGAAAATGATATATACAATGAAATATAGGTGTACAAAAAGTAAACTCCCCTTAAGTTGGGTAGATAGCGTCTTGGATGTGCAAATCATCCACCTCTAGCTCCTTCAATTCTTCAAAATACTTTTTGAGCCGGTGGCCATTGACTTTCCACACAAATCCATTAGCTTCGTCCCTAATTTCAACAACTCCATAGGGAAAAATGTTAGTTACAATAAACGGACCTTCCCACCTTGACCTTAACTTACCTCTTATCAATTTGAGCCTTGATTTATATAATAAGACCTTATCACCAATTTGGAAGTCCTTTTTCAAGAAGTGCTTGTCATGGAAATTTTTGGTCTTTTCCTTGTAGATCCTTGAATTTTCAAATGCTTCTAGCTGAATTTCTTCAAGTTCTTGAAGTTGCAATTTTCTTTCTTCTCCTACCTTGGTAGCATCGAAATTACAAGCCTTCACCGCCCAATATGCTTTGTGCTCTATTTCCATGGGGAGATGACAAGCTTTGCCATATACCAATGATAGGGGGACATGCCAATCAGTGTCTTAAATGCTGTTCTGTAGGCCCAAAGTGCATCATCTAGTCTTTTGCTCCAATCTTTTCTAGTGGGCCCAACTGTCTTCTCCAGAATAGATTTGATCTCTCTGTTAGAAATTTCAGCCTGTCCATTTGTTTGGGGTTGGTAGGATGTAGAAACTTTATGTACAACCCCATATTTACTCAGCAGTACCTTCATGTGTTTGTTGCAAAAATGAGATCCTTGGTCACTAATTATGGCTTTTGGAATTCCAAACCTGCAGAAAATGTGTGACCTAACAAAACTACAAACAACAGAGGAATCATCAGTCTTGGAGGGAATGACCTCCACCCATTTTGAAACATAATCCACAGCAAGTAAAATGTATAAATATCCATAAGATGCAGGAAAAGGTCCCATAAAATCTATTCCCCAAACATCAAAAACCTCACAGTAAAGTATAGCATGTTGGGGCATCTCATGTCTCGCTCCTATGTTCCCAGTTCACTGACATCCATCATAATTCTTATAAAAAACATATGAATCATGAAATAGGGTGGGCCAGTACAATCAACACTCTAACACTTTTCTAGCTGTTCTCTGGGGTCCAAAATGCCCCCCACAAGCTGATGAATGACAAAATGTAAGGACAGAAGAAAACTCATGATCTGGTATGCATCTCCTAATTATTTGATCATTACAAAACTTCCATAAATAAGGATCATCCCACACATAAAACTTTGCATCACTTTTAAGTTTATCTTTTTGAGCCTTAGAAAAGTGTGTAGGAAAAACATGTGCAACCAGAAAATTAACTAGGTCTGCATACCAAGGTGTCTCTCAATGCACTGCAATCAGGTGCTCATCTCTGAAATCATCGTCAATAGTGGTAGGAGATCCATCTCCTTCAAGTCTGCTCAAGTGATCTACAACTAGGTTTTCTTTGCCACTTCTATCTCTGATCTCTAGGTTAAATTCTTGGAGCAGGAGCATCCATCTGATCAGTCTAGGTTTTGCATCAGGCTTTTTCAACAAGTATTTCAGAGCTGCATGATCAGAAAAAATAATAACATGTGAGCACAATACGTAAGATCTGAATTGATCCAAAGCAAAAACAATGGCAAGAAGCTCCTTTTCAGTGGTGGTGTAGTTTGCTTGGGCGGCATCTAGGGTTTTGGAGGCGTAGCAGATGACATAAGGTGCTCCATCAACCCTCTGTGCTAGAACAGCTCCCACTGCAAAATTAGATGCATCACACATTAATTCAAAGGGTAAAGTCCAATCAGGTGATTTAATAATAGGAGCTAAGGTAAGAACCTCCCTGAGTCTGTGAAAAGCTTCTTTGCACTTATCATCAAAATGAAAATCAACATCTTTCTGCAAAAGTCTTGTCAAGGGTCGAGCAATCAAGCTGAAGTCTCTAATAAATCTGCGGTAGAAACCTGCATGTCCAAGGAAAGCACGAACATCCCGTACGCATACGGGGTAAGATAAAGAAGAAATAACACTGATTTTCGTAGGATCTACCTCTATACCTCTCCGAGAGACTATATGTCCAAGTACAATACCCTGCTCCACCATGAAATGGTATTTTTCAAAATTTAGCACAAGGTTAGTTTCAATGCAACGATGTAAAATCCTAGACAAATTTTCTAAGCATGAATCAAAAGACGTGTCATAAACTGAAAAATCATCCATAAATACCTCCATACAGTGCTCTAGCAACTCACTAAATATACTTACCATGCATCTCTGAAATGTACCGGGTGCATTGCAGAGTCCAAACGGCATACGTCTGTAGGCAAAAGTGCCAAAGGGGCAAGTGAAGGTAGTCTTCTCCTGGTCCTCTGGATCTATACAAATTTGAAAGTAGCCTGAATAACCGTCCAAAAAACAATAATGCGACTTCCCTGCCAGTCTTTCAAGCATCTGATCAATAAAGGGTAAAGGGAAGTGATCTTTCCTTGTGACCTTGTTGAGCTTCCTGTAATCAATGCAGACTCTCCAGGAATTCTTAACTCTGGTGGGCACTATCTTGTTGCTTTCATCTGCCACCACTGTCACTCTAGATTTCTTAGGCACCACGTGTATGGGATTAACCCACTGACTGTCAGAAATGGGATAAATGATACCTGCCTGTAGAAGTCGAGTCACCTCTTTCTTTACAACATCCAAAATAAGTGGATTAAGTCTCCTCTGTGGTTGCCTCACGGGTTTGACATTTTCTTCCAAAAATATCCTGTGCAAACAGAGAGCTGGGCTAATACCTGATATATCTGATAAAGTCCAACCAATTGCCTTCTTGTAATGCCTCAGGACTTGCAATAATTTCTCTTCCTTCTCTGACTCCAAATGATGTGCAATAATCATGGGAAAAGTCTGTTCCTCTCCTAGGTATGCATACTTCAAATGGCCTAGTAGTGGCTTCAGTTCAATCTGGCCTTCCTCAGTGGGTATAAGTGATCCTTGGGGCTCTGTGCAATCCCCTACACCTAGAAAAACCTCTCCAGCTGGAAATGCATCTGAAATATCTTCTGAAATATCCTCAGTCTCGGCAGTAAATACTCCCTCAACCTCCTCTGAATAAATAACTCCTCCAGAAAAATCATGTAGAAATCCCTCAGCCTCTAACTCTGTATCCTCCAACTCCTCAAGAATACCCATGCTCATAATGGAGTGGTCCTCTCTCGGGTGCTTCATAGCATCAAAAATGCTAAACTAAACTACCATGTCTCCAATCTCCATAGAAAGCGTACCAGCATAAACATCTATTTTTGTTCTAGCAGTCTTCAGAAATGGTCTGCCTAAAATAAGTAGAGAACGGTGTGCAAGATAATCTCCCTCCATATCCAAGATATAAAAATCTACAGGAAATATCAGCTCCTTTACTTTTACCAAAACATCTTGAATTATACTGGCTGGTGGGTCTGGCTTCGGTCTGCTAACTGTATCACCACACCAGTAGGCTGTAAAGGGCCTATGCCAAGCATCTGGAAGACTGACCTGGGCATCACATTAATGGAAGCTCCTAAATCTAGCATGGCATCATGGAACGTGGTGCTCCCTATCTCACAAGATACAGTAAATACTCCAGGGTCTTCACACTTCTGAGGTATGGCAAGAATAAGTGCTGAAATATTTTTCCCTAAGCTGACCAACTGATTTTCCTTAAGTTTCTTCTTGTGAACACAGAGATCTTTCAAAAACTTGGCATACTTAGGAATCTGTTTAATCATGGTCAACAAAGGTACATTAATCTCTACTTTACTGAAAAGTTTCACTAGCTCATTGTATTCCTTAGCCTTCTCCTCCTCTACTTGTCTTTTGGCTTGTGTTTTACGGTGAGGGAATGGCAAAGGAACTCTCAAATCATCTTCTTGAGCCGAAAGTTTAGGGGATGAATTTTGAGCTGCTGTCCCAATCGGTGAGGCTGCTGTAAAATTGGTTTCGGCACTGATTTCTCCTTCATTTTCCACCAAAATCACAGGTTTGCTTGATGAAGGAGTTGGGCACGGACTAGGGGTGGAACCAGCTGATTTTGAAGTCGTTTCAGGGCTGATTGGTGCTGAAAATGGAGGTGCTGCCCTGTTTTCAGAAATTTCAGCTCTTGGACCATTTTGAGCTGAAGTAACCTTCCCACTCCTCAAAGTAATAGCGCTAACATTTCCCTTTGGGTTAGGAATAGCTTGGGAAGGTAGTTGGCTTGATCCTTGAGCTTGACTTTGATTTATCCCACTAGCTAATTGTCCCATTCGCCTCTCGAGGTTTTGTATGGCGGGAAACATTTGTTGAAACATTTCTTCTACCATCTGTTGGGGCACATTTCCCCCACTCGAACTTCCATAGCCCCCTTGGTTAGCATCGGGTTTTGAATGACCTTGAAATGATGAAGTAGTAGGCTGAAACATATTACCCTGCTGTGGTTGGAATTGGGGCTGATAAGAAGGCTGAAATTGTTGTTGATAGGGATGATAATTGGCCTGAAATGAAGGTTGAACTTGCTGAGGATTATAGCCCTGAAAATTCTGGTTTTGAAATGGAACTTGCGGTGGTGAGGACTGAAATTGCATAGGCTGGAAATTCGAATTCGAAAGCTGGAAATTCTGATTGTAAGGCTGTGAGGGCTGGAAATTTTGCTGGTTTTGAGGTTGGAAGGTTTGAAATGCTTGGAAACCTTGCTGCCCTTGCTGAATTGGCTGGAATTGAGGCTGGAATTGCTGAAATTGGGTTTGAGTTTGCTGAAACGTTGGCTGAATCGGCTGAAATTGGGGCTGGAAAACTTGTTGATTTTGCTGCGTTTGCTGGGGCTGCTGTTGTGTTTGCTGAAATTGCTATTGTGAGGGGTTTTGTTGGTAAAAAGAATTCCCATATTTAAGATTTGGATGATCCCTCCAACCAGGGTTATAAGTAGAAGAATAGGGGTTATTCCGAGATTGAAATTGTCCCCTAACCAATGTCGCTACTGTCTCATCTTGTTGGAGGGTGGGACATGAACCTGAGTTGTGCTCTTGACTAGAGCAAATACTGCATACCCTCATCACTTGGCTTGTCTGTGGAGGAACTGAGGAGTTGGAATTTTGGCATGAATTAGCAAGACCCATTTGCTTAATCGCTGATGTGAGCTCTACCAATGCATTCTTCATCTCCCTTTGTTCATTAGAAACCCCCTGGACCTCATTAACTCCTCTAGTGGTCAATGCTCTGCTTCCAAACTGTTGTGAGTTCTTAGCCATGTTTGAAATAAGTTCCCTAGCTTGATCTGGCGTCTTGTTAACTAGGGCACCTCCAACTGCAGCATCTATCATAATCCTGTCCATCTGCAATAAGCCCTCATAAAAATACTGGATGAATAACTGCTCACTGATCTGGTGCTGTGGGCAACTGGAGCACAATTTGTTGAATCTCTCCCAGTAATCATAAAGTGTCTCCCCCACCACTTGCTGAATGCCACAAATACTTTTTCTGATGATTGCAGTTCTGGAGGCTGGGAAATATTTCTCTAGAAACGCCTTCTTCATCGAAATCCAGCTAGACACGTGCCCAGTAGGTAAGTAGTAGAACCAGTCTTTTGCTGCTCCAGTCAGGGAAAAAGGGAAAGCTCTCAGCTTGATATCTTCTTCTGAAATACCCTGAGGCTTCATGGTGGAGCATACAACGTGAAACTCATGCAAGTGTCTATTTAGATCTTCTCCAAATAATCCTTGAAATTTGGGCAATAGGTGGATGAGTCCAGATCTGAGCTCAAAATCACCAACCAGCGCTGGATAAGCAATGCTGGAATACTGAAAAGTGTCATCTAGTGCTACGAGTTCTTTCATAGTCTTCTGGTGGTCTACCATGATACTGCCTGAATGAGTGGGAATAGACTGAAGAGAAGGAATATCAATGGTCTCTGAAAGTATGCCTTGATTCCTCCTTGCTCTGAACGTTCTTTCAATCTCAGGGTCAAATTCTTCAAGATCACCACCTGTAGACCTGGTCATAAAATCAAAAACAAATCGCAGTAAAAGTATATAAAAAGATGAAACAAGTAAAATCAATCACAAGATATAGCAGTAAACACAAAAATGAATCAAGAATGATATGAAATAAGCATACAAGCAAAAATCAAACAACTCAACTAGTAGCCTCCTCGGCAACGGCGCCAAAAATTTTGATAAGCCCGAACTAGGTGTCACAAATGTGTTGGTGCAGAATGCACCTAAGTCAAACCTGTGTTTTGATAATGGCAACATAGGTCAAAAGTTAAGTCTTTCTTGTTTTCTAACAAGTTAATCTAGTGTGCAGTGAAAGCCCTAGCAAAGGACTGCTAGGCACTGGCGAAGGAATGCCAGGGCAAAAACCCTAGCAAAGGACCGCTAGGCACTGGCGAAGGAATGCCAGAGTCAAAAGCCCTAGCAAAGGACTGCTAGGCACTGGCGAAGGAATGCCAGAGTCAAAAGACCTAGCGAAGGACTGCTAGGCACCGGGCGAAGGACAGCTCGGCATCCAAGCCCTGACAAAGGACCGTCAGGCAAAAGTCCAACCAAAGGAGCGGTTGGCATCAGGTAAATTCTCCCGAGAGGAGTAGGTGAGGACGCGTTCCCCGTCGAGGGAACAGTAGGCGTCGGTTCGACCTAGGACTCCATTTTGGAGACCAAAGTCAGAACCAAGACAGCTAAGGCTGTATAAAATAATAATTAATTATTTTATTGTGTTTTGGACTAACCCTGGATGCAGGACCGAAGAAACGTGTGTCTGCAACTCAGAGAGCCTCAAAAGAGTGAGGCAGCAGCTGAGTAAGGCGCCCTGAGTGTCCAGGGTGCCCTCAAGGTGAACCAAAACCAAGCGCAGCAAAAAGGGCTTCAGCTGCTTACAGAGCAAGGCGCCCTCAGCAGCGAAGGCGCCCTCGTCAGCGAAGGCGCCCTCAGCAGCCAAGGCGCCTCCAGCCCAAGACTGCGAAGCTCCAGCCTTATCCACAGCCGAGATTTCTGCGCGGAAGAAGTCAGCCAAGGCACCCTCAGCGACCAGGGCGCCCCAGAGGTCAAACCTCATCCCTATTCGGGTGGGATAAAGCTTGACCGAGCGAAGTGTGGATCGGCTGACACGTGGCAGGGCGCCCGCGACGTCCAGGGCGCCCTAGGTGCTATAAATAGCACCCCTCGACCCCAAGCTTCAAAAACCAACTTGATACCAAAGCTTCCATACTCTTCTGTGCTCACGCCTTGTTCCAGAAAGTGCCCAACTCGAGCGACGACGTCCTACTGCTCCGGAAAGTCAACCTACAACCAGACGTCGGTAACAGAAGATATTTCTTTTAAAAGTTTATAGTGCTATACTTGTAAATCTCTTTCTGTAAACTGATTTTGCGTTCATATAGAATTGCCCAAAGTAAACGATCAACGATCGTGGGCCTTGGAGTAGGAGTCGACCTAGGCTCCGAACCAAGTAAAAAATACTGTGTTCGTGTGGTTTGTTTATTTCCGCTGTGCAAATTACTCTCTCCATAACTTCGAAAAGTTTTGTCGATATTCACCCCCCTGTATCGACTCTATCGATCCAACAAAATGTGGGTCTCAAAATTTAGATATGTGTAAAGCTAGAAACCCTTTTTGCTATCAAAGAATAAAAGCGTAGTAAAGGGGCCACATGTCGTATTTTTCCTAGGGCTAGTTGAGATTGTTTGATTCGCACTCGAGTTTATGTGTTGTTGATATTTTTGGGTTTCAAATAAAATTTGGGTTTGGTTTCAATTAGAAATAAAATCGCAATGAAAATAAAGGAACTCAACTAAATGAGCCAAAGAAGATAAATGCAACTAAAGAACTCAACCAGTGGAAAACCTAATTGACCAAGATAACTTAACCGAATCTAGAAAACAATTCTGATTTTACTTTCAAACCCAAATACTAAACAAAGGAATCAAAACAAGGCTGAAATTTTCGGTTGATACTAATGCTGAAACTTTAGACCAAATTGCAGAATTAATGCTTGATAGTAATGCCAAAATGAAAATTGAATTCAGCAACAAGCTACACCCGAAACAAACTAATTTCAAACTCTACAACACACTAAAGATTGCATTCCACTTGACACCAACACCTACCGAAACTTATCTTGATACAAAGTGCTGAAATTGAAATGAACTTGATACAAAGAAAAGAAGACTCAAGTGCCAATAGCTGAACTAAATGCTTAAACTGTAAACTAGCATTTCAGAATGGACTGATCAATTCCTATTGAAAAGAGAAGGATATTAATGAAGTGCTGTGCAGGATAAATGAAGAAATATAGAACTCGAAGGCTAATAAATTCATACACAAAACTGGATTGCAGAGACAATGCGCAGGAATGTAGTAATGAAGTTCAGACTTTCAAAAATTGAATGCTGCAACACATTGGATGAAAAGCCCAGCAAAACAACTAAAATCAAATGCTATAGAATTCGAATGCAGAGCTTCACTGATACACTTCAGAAATGAAAACTGATGATATGCAGAAATGGAATTAACCATCAGAAATGGCACAGCTAAGTGAGGGAATTCAGAATCAAACCAATGGCGGAAACAAAACAGAACAATCCAAATTCAAGAGCACTTATCTAATGTTCAGGTAGGATTAAGAAACACTAATGTATACTTGACACGAATTCAGAAACTATAAGCTAATCAGGCAGAATTCACAGTGATACACAAACTGAACTGAAAACATGAAATTGATACGCAGCAAGGAATTAAGAAATAAACTAAAATTGGAAACAATTGTCCACTAAACAAGCTCCCTAGCTAATTACTAGAAGAATTGAAACCTAATTACGGCAGAAACAATTCAGAGAAGAGAATTAAACAGCTAACACAAAGTTTTAGAAATGAACTTGCGGCAGAAATTAAAGCTACTGCTAAAACAAAAAATTCACTACGAAAACTAATCCTCAATCCCTTCTTTAGCTCAAGAACTCCTTGCCGCCACACAAGGGTGAGCATCGAACCCGTAAGCTCCACAAATCACTGGGAAAACTCAATGTGCGATCAAATCCAGCTCAGCTTGCTTAAATCTGAAATTTCCATTCGATTCCTTCGATCTCACTGCGGTGGATTGCGCTGATGGCTTGGAATTGATCCGAGCACTCCAGGGAACCCCTCCAGATAGCTCGGATGGAAGAAATGATGCACCACCAAGATCGAAGATAGCAACAGCAGAGCCAAGGAAACCTCACATTAGCTCTGTTTCTTGGGCAAATTGAGGCTGGAAACTTCACGGATGAATCTTCCTAATGACTTAGAACCTGATCCAATGAAGAAGATTGAGTGGTTGCGCCCTTAGATGAAGAAACTAGCTGAAGAAATGAAGAAAATGCAACGACGAGGAAGACAGCGGCGAAGACGCGACGAGCTGCAATGGGGAGAAACTTTTGATTAAATACTTTGAAATGAACGGCCCAGATTGTTCAGGTCAAATCCAACGGTTGATCATTGTCCGATCTGAGCCAAACTTTGATGATGTTGATTAGGGGTCAGGATCTGCCTCCCAGTAGCTCGGATCCTCCAGATTTGCAACAGATGGCTCAGATCAACCCGATCTTTGAATGGACAGTCTAGAGCCCTTTGAGCTCGATCCAACGGTTGAATGATCTCTGATTTGGATGAAAATCTCAGATCTTGACCTGAGTGCTTGATCAGCCTTAACCCTAGCTTGGATCGCCTCAAAGGTTGCCAGATGGCTCAGATCTAGCCGTTTTTGAATCGGACGGCCCAGGTTTGTATGAAACTTGATCACTCGATCCAGTCCACTTCCGACTCAAGTTTGACCCAGCATGCCTTAGGTCCATGATCCTTCCATGCCTACAAAAATAGATCAAAAATTTAGTGGCAAAATAATTCAAATATATCGAGATTTACAATTAAGTCCAAAATAGCAGTAATTTCTAGAACCTAAAATAAATGCAAGATTAAGCAAGTAAAATATGGGTCAAACTTGGATTTTAGCAACTAACATGATCAACAAAATGATATCTATCACCACTCTTGATTCATAAATATTATTTTCTGAATCAATACAAGTCAAATTTGGATAGAACTCCTTGCATAGATCAATGTTAATATCATGTTGACAGTATACCGATTGTTCTATGCCAAAATGAGTCACCATCTCAATAATTTGTGGTGCTTTCTCTTGGAAATAGGCTTTGTTTAGGTATCGACAATGCAATGGAACAAACTCATTCTCTTCAAACCTCTTTTTACACTCTAAGCTCCTAAATATTGCCTCTTCTGGAGCTTATGGACCTGGACGGGATGAACCTTCACCCCTAGATCTCTTAGACACAACCCTAATATACCAAACACATGCATGCATACCAAGATAACCCCCCCCCCCAAAGAGAAAATACCAAAGGAAACAAACACAAAACATCATATTGGTATCAATACAAAGTTTAAATGGAGAAATAAACCTTAAATCATTATACCTCTTTGCTAATCTTTTCATGTTGTTGGTTTTGAGAAAATGGCTTGAGAAGAGGGGTTTTCCACCAACCCTAGAGGTAGATCGAGGTTAGAGGAGGATTTAGAGACTGATTTTAGGGCTTGGAAGGGCCTAAGTTCGAAGGAGGAGCTTGGGAGAGGTGATGATCGCCGGGAAATCGCCAAAACCCTAGAGTTTGGCTTCCCCCCGGCGCACCCTTTCCTTTTATAAAACTCGCGTACCAGTCGACTGCCCCTGGGGCAGTCGACTGGGCCAGAGTGTAATTACATACTGTGGGTTTTCCCAGTCGACTGGCCTCCAGCCAGTCAACTGGTGTCTGATATTCTGAATTTCATATTTTCAATCCAAACTTTAGAAATGCCTAACTAATTCCACAAATTCCCAAAAATTATGAAATTTCATGGATGGATTTGTGGATCTTAAGTCTATTTGGGAAAAATATAATTTCAATCAAAATTATCCCAAATTCCAAGATTGGTACAAACTCTAAGTTTCTTTAAAATGTATCATGAAACCTTTCCCAAAAGTTCTAATTTTGACCTCACCTTGATGCTCCTTCCCATACTCATTCATAATCCATTCTTAGCATCAATTTATATGGTATTTAGTCATTAAAACCAATTTCTCAATTAAAATCCCAATTTCTTCCTTTTTCACCATAATTCTCCCTTCGGTGTGCCAATTCTCTAGGATTAAGACCAACCTTAGCCTTTTAAACCCCTTGGCACACCCTATAGTCCTCTTCAATCTCCTAGAAGGAAACCACCTGAGATCCATTGACCATGGAACCCATTTTGGCTTCTAGAGCTCTCCCTTGAGCTCCTAGCCCTAGTTACTTCCCTAGGTAACTTTTCTACAAAGGCAAGACCACACCGGTGCTCCTCCGGTGCCTCTTGACCTTCCACTATCACTCTCTTGACCCTATAGATCTTTTTCTTAGTTAATTTCTTTTCTTTTCCTTCAAATGGCTTTTCTTTGTCATTTTTGACTTTTTCTCTACCATAGTTATAGGGCATCCTTGAATACGACATTCTATCAATATTAACCCTCCTAGGGTGGTATCCTAGACCCGACCTATCATCCCTATGATTTTGGTCCTTTGATATCATGTTCAATCTCCTGGACCCTTGAATGCCTCTACCTAGGTTTCTTTCTAACTTATCAAGTTTTGCTCTTAAAACTTGATTTTCCTTCTCTAACTTCCTAACCATAGGATCACTAGTCCTAATTTGATCATTTCTAGGTCTACTTATTTGTCTAGGCATATTTCCCCCTCTCTTAGGGTTTATGTCTTGGTCCTTAGCCCTCGAATTTCTAGATTTATCATGAAACATAGAATTTTTGATGTTTTGGTACACAAAAGTGTTTCTATTCCTATCATGATATTTAAAACCAAAAACACACATGGGCAAGCATTTGTTATTAATTATATCATTCATACAAGCATTTTGAGCATTCATGGAAGAATTTGAAGCATGAGTAGAGTTAGAGGGTACCTTCCTTACCCTTGGTGCTCCCCCTTGATGAGTGCTCCTCTTTCTTACTTCTTTCTCCCATTTCCTAAGGTGCTCCATCTTCTTGAGCTCTCCACTTCTTGGACATTTTGTATAATAATGCTCGAGCTCCCCGCATGTGAAGCATCGAATTCTCCTTCTTTTGTTTTGAGCTTCCTCATTCCTACAACCCACATTAGATATAAATTGAATGTATCTAGGCTTAGGAATTACCTTCTTTTTACCTAGTGGGCACTTATCCTTATAGTGCCCCTTTTTATTGCTCCCAAAGCATATGATATGCTCTCTTGACTTGACTTAGGTGGAGTTTGAGGCCATTTCCTGCTCTTGTGTGGATGAGGGTCTCTCCTCCCCCTCAACCCTTGATGTTGATACTTCTTCTTCTTCTTCGGATGAGGTGGATCCTTTTTCAATCAATTCCTCCACTTTGCTTGATAATGTTGATAATTCTTCTTCCCTTTGATCTTTTTGGACACTTGAGCTTATTTCTTAGGGCTCCTCTACTCCTTGAGTTTGTGTAGGGTTCTCATGACACTTTTCCAATTTATTCCACAACTCATATGCATTTTTATAATTCCCTACATCACTCAAAATATTAGTAGGCAAAATATTGACCAAAATGTTGATTACCTTCTCATTGGCCCTCGCTTGTTCTTGTTACTCATTGGTCCAATACCTAAGCCGGAGCTTCTTTCCATGCTTGTCCTTAGGAGTCTCAAATGGTTCCTCTAGCACCATTATGCACTCCCAATCCATGCCGAGCCACATCTTCATCCTAGCTCTCCAATAATCAAAATCTTCATGCTCGTATGGTGGTGATGAGTTTATATCTTCCCCAAGATTGTCTTCCATCGTTCCTCTAGCTTTGCTTTGCTCCCTTGGCGGTTATTCCAATCAAGAGTGGTCCTGGCTCTGATACCAACTGATGGATCATTTTTTGTGTGCTAGAGGGGGGTGAATAACACTTTTTCGTTTTGAATCTCTTCACCTACGTTGTTAGTTACATAGTGGAAACAATAATATGTAAAATAAATATGAATACAATGATAACAACCTGATTTACTTGGTATCCACCCCGGACGGGTGACTAATCCAAGAATCCTTCGGTGGATCAACCCCCGGATAACCTCTGGCTAGATCTGTCGCTCCTTATGGGTGGAGAAACCTCGCCACAAGACTTCGGACGCTCTCTGATCACAAAAGACTACTAACTCACTTTACCCAAGCGAGTTTCATCAAGCGAGATAGTAGGAAACGAGCCCCTTTAAATAGGGCTCGAATCTGAAACAGCCGCTACCAGTCGACTGCCCCTGGGGCAATCGACTGGTCCCACTCAGATTCGACCGTTACAGTACAACGTTCAAATCTTTCAGCTGTTCCAGTCAACACCAGTCGACTGCCCCAGAGGCAGTCGACTGGTACACACCTATGCCTAGGGTTTTACTCCCGAGTACAAGTCTCTCTGCACTCAAATCCTCCCGACTTAGCCCCTAAGTACACATACTCATACTCAGACCCTTACAACTCAGTTGGCTCTTCACCAGTAGTCTTGAATGTTGCTTTCACGCCCTCTTCATCTTCGGCCCTCGTCCCTCGGATGCACACGCAAACCTCCAGCTTGCCTCCATGCCATCCATCACGTACGCCTCGAAGTCTGCATCCCTCGGATCATCATCTCTGCTATCCAACGGTCCCTCGGATGCGCACACAAGCCTCCACCTTGTCTCCATGCCATCCTTCACCTGAAGACATCAACCAAGTTCATGTGTACCTATACACCTGCACACTTATGTACACATATGAGAACAACACAAATCCTAACTCAACCATATTGCCCACACATCAAAATATCATGATCCTCCAGATCATCTCAGGGTCGATTGCCCCAACAATAAAAACTCATAAAATATCATGAAAGCGTAAGCAAATGTATCATACATGACTTGAAAATAAACATGAAAGTGGCACAAGGGCTAAAGCCCCAAAGTAACGAAATATTACAATCCCAAAATGAAAAAGTGTTTGAGAGATAAAAATAACATCTAGGCAGCACACTCTCAACACTCAAGCCATCAAATCAAATCTACTGCATGTCGTCATCTGGAGGAGGAGGAGGAGGGGCCTGATACATGAGATGCAACTGTTGTATCATCGCGTACATCTCATCCTGCTGTCGCTGGAACCCCTGACAGAACTGTGTGAGGCCATGCACCTCCTCCTGAATGGCAGTCTGTGTCTGCTGAAAGCCCCTCTGCTGCTGCTAAAAATCATGGAAGTCCTCCCAGAGGTCATGAACCTCAGACTGGAGCTGGGAGAACTGCTCTTGTGAAACTCCACTAGCGGGTTGCTCATCAGAACTGGAGGACTCAGGGCGCTGCCTCCAAACTATCTCCCCCTGCCTGCACTCAATCCCTGCCAAGGACAACTGGCGTGTGTCAATCTGATCATAGTCCTTGGATAAGTGACGTACCTGACCACTAGTCGTGCATATACCACTAGACTCGAAGAACTTGGTCAGGACATGGCAAAACAGCATGTAGATCTTCCCATTCACACTCTAGGAAAAATGAACAATAGATGTAAAAACATGCAGAGTGATGTCAATGTCTAACTGATGGACCCAAAATAGATGTCATGAATGTGGGTCTCAAATTTAAAAATTTATAAAGCTGAAAACCCTTTGGCTAACAAAGGTGCTTCAAACTGATTTTATTGATTGTAAAATATTTTTAGAGGCACCTAAAATTGATGTTGTTTGTTATGATGAATCCCTTGATACATCTTTTGTGGATATGGATTGTAAATTTTTTTTAGAAGTGCCCCAAATTGATGTTGTTTGTTATGATGAATCTTTTGATACATCTTTTGTGGATATGGATTGTGAAAAATTTTTGGAAGAGCGTGAAATTAATGTTGTTTATTGTGATGAATCTCTTGCTATATCTTATGCTGAAGTTGAGTGTGAAAAACTCATGGAGGTACCCATGGTTGATTTTTTAGGTTGTGATGCATGTCTTGCTACATCTTATTTAGAAATTGATTGTGAAAATTCCATTGAGGTACCTAGTGTTGATGTTATTTGTTCTGATGAATTACTGGACACATCTTATGCAGATATTGACGGTGAAAAACTAATAGAGATACCCAAGATAGATTTTATTGGATTTGATGCATACCTCGATTCTTTTTATATAGTGATTGATGGTATTACACTTCTTGCTTATCCTGCACGCTTGAGAGAGGTATTACATGGTTTTGCAGGTTCTCGAAGGCTTCTAGAATGGGTACTGAAACTTAATAGCCTACAACCTCCCGGAAGGACTCCTAGGGGGCATGAAGTGGGAGGGGTCGAGTTCACTTTGATTTTTAATTATCTACCCCACGAAGATGCTTGTGCTAAATTGTCAAGGGAGAAATCCGTGCACTACGAGATTGACTACTTGAGAATAATTCTCCCAAGATGGATGCTACGTGCTCTTTACCCTATTTGAAGGGGAGTTATTTTCTTCTTACGCTCCTATTTCATTGTGAATATCATTTTCATGTTTTCAAGTAGTAATCATTCTTTTTAAATGAGTTCTTGCTAATAAATATTTGTGTAACGACCCGGAAAATTTTCTTAATATTTTTTTAAAATATTAAGCATGTCTAGATAATTTTCCGAGGGATCTAGAAATATTAACACGAATTTTAGCCTAGAAATCCATACCTTTTCCATTTAAATTGAGGAAATGGGCACTAATGGGCCTTAAATGGGCTTTCTAGTGCCATGATTATTGGTGAATTTTAGGTAAAAATTTATAGAAATATAAAGGGATTTTAATGGGAAATATTAACATAATTATGGGGGGATTTTTAGGGGATTTTCGAATATTAGAAAAAATAAAATGGAAAATTAATGCATGCACCAAGGATTCGAACCTTGGACCTCTTGTACAACCATGCATGCTCTAACCAATTCACCTAGCAAGGGAGTGCTATGAGGAAATGAAGTGGATTATGGTTAAGGCTTAGGGGGAAATGAAGAGACACCATGACTCTTCACTTACCCTCCTTAATGTGTTATAAAGAAGGGGGTTTGGGAGTTACCTTCTTCCTTCCATCAATTTCATTTTTCTTCCTCCTCCTCCCTCATCCTAGCCGAAACCTCAAGGAAAGGTTCTCCCTTGGAAAAGCTCCACAAGAAGGTCTCATCACCAAGATCTAAAGGTTTTCCAAGGCTACAAGGGCAAGGGGGTTCAAGTGTCCAAGGGATTTACAATTTTCTTCTCTTTTAAGGTCTAAAAATCAAGATCAACCAAGGTAAGACTCCCTCACCTGTGGTATAATAGTTCCTTTGGGATTTTTAGCATAATATAAAGTTGGTTTTGAGTTTGATGTTGAGAAAACTATGCCTTGGACCCCTATCATATTCGGCCACCATGGGTTTTGAATCCATAATGATGTTAAAAATCTAAATCATATTTTCTAATGTGTTATCATGATGAATATGGAATAAATATAATTTTTGGGGAATTTTTGGAGTACCCTAAAGACCCCTTAGGGTTTGGGACTCTCACCATGACTCTTTGGTTAGGATTGGGCCTAACCTTTCAAGTATGTACTTTGGGTATCCCCATGATTCAAAAGGGGGTTTAAAGTGAATTGGGTGAATTTTCTCAAGGTCTTGTGACCCTTGTAAGTTTCGGCCAAGAAGGGTCTAGGGCAAAAAGGTTAGGACTACCCTCAAGCAAGGGTCCTAATGGCCCTATGGTAGGGTATGGTTGGTGTTTAATGTTTGATTGGGGTTTTTATGGAATTTTTCCATGCCCCCATGGCCTTGTAGGGTTTCGGATAGCCCAAGGAAGGAGGGCTAAAGGTTAGGGATAACCCTAATCATGAGCTCTAATGGCTCCCCATGGTCTTATGAGTAATGTATGATTGTTTCTTTACTTTATGCTATCTTACATGTTAATTGAATGATGGAACCCTTCCCTATAGGTTTTGGCCAAACAAGGAATTTAGGGTTTGGATGGAGTTAGGGTTTGAAGAATGATGGTTTGTGGTTTATTATGAAGTATATATAAAGGTTCAAGCATGTGGTAGAAATTAAGTTACCCATAACCCTAACTCTAAGCACCATGTTTCATGTTTGTATGTTTATGATTGGATGTCATGCTTAATAGGGTTTATTTATGAATGTCTTATGTCCTATGCCATGTACTTGAATGGTAGGTAGTATGTTTATGGAAGTCCTACTCATGCATGCTTGAGATAGATTTCATGCTTATGTATGAAATGCAATGTTTACCTTAAGCATCATGATCATGCAAGTTCTATGGATTAGGATAAATGTCTATGCAAGCATGTCCTGTTCAATGAATATAATGCAATGCTTACCTTATATGCCATGATTATGCAAGCATTAGGAATAAGAATGATGTTTATGTAAATAGGCCATGTTCTATGAATGAAGATGCATGTTATGATTATAATGAAGATGCATGTTATGTTTATGAATGAAAGTGCATGCTATGTTTTATGAATAAAGATGCACGACATGTTATGAATGACGACACGGTCGATGGTTGATGGTACGACGGTACGACGGTCATGAGACCGGTAAATGGGCCGGTAAATGGACCGGTAGACGGGCCGGGTTGTTACACATGCCATGTTTATGAATGAAGATGAATGCCATGATTATGAATGAAGGTGCATGCAATGTTTATGAATGAAGATGTATGCCATGTTTTATGAATGATAAAGCATGTAAAGTATTTTACTTTATGAATGAGCTTGTACCGGACCGAAGTATGGGTCCAAGGGATGGGCACCTTAAGAACGCCCCGGTTCTGGACTACCGACTATGCTGTCCATGGTTCTGGCACTACCGAAGATGTGCAACAGGGATGGGCACCTTAAGAACGCCCCGGTTCTGGGACTACCGACTATGCTGTCCTTACCCTAGTAGGTCGGGGCTCGCTACCTCGTATTTACTTAGGGATGCACGCTTCTGATGTATGTATGTGGTACAAGCCGGGTGTAACGCCCGCCCTTATATCTACTCTCGGGGCGGGGTTACGTACATTCAATCATATAGTAATATTTTTTTTTCTATCTTCTAGCATGGCATTAAAACAACAATGCAAGGGCTAAGGACTGAGCATGCTTGTTTAACTATCAAAGTCATTCTATAATATGATAAGTTCACTAGTAATGTAACTTAGAACATAATCAAGTATAAGAGACCTCCAAGGGTAACGACTATCATGCCATGTCAATCCTAATCACTAACACTTATTGTCAAGGAAACATAAACATAAACATGATAAAGTAGATATAGAAATATTTCTTTCCCGAGCCACCACCCCACACATCTTCAGCCTTCCTGCCTCTTCCTTTAGTTCATGCCATCATGAAGAAAATTATCACACATACATACTCTAAGTCTCAAAAGTCTTCTCATGTATCAAGGAAAGAACCAAGGCCTTCCCCTAAGGGGGGTGGCCGAAACATACAAAGGGGAAGAAGTCCCCATTTCCTAAAACAATCAAGGAGAAAACATACTATAACTATTACACTGCAGGCGAGGGGATACTTACCTCCTTTCGCTTGATTTCTACTTCTCTAAGATCTTAAGGTGCCCTTGGTTGAAGGAAGGTGAGTATTTCCCTTATTTACCTTCTCTTAGCAATCTTGGCCCTAGTAGAAGGCAAGAACCTTAAAGGGTTCTTCTTCCTTCCAATTCCCTAGGGTTAAAACCCTAGGGTTTACTTTTCGAAAATGGAGAGGGAGAAGAAGAGAATTTCGGTGATGAGGGGAGGAAGAAGAAGAGAAAGAGGAAGTTATTCCAACTTCCCTTATTTATACTTTTCTCATGAAAAGATATGTCTCTTCACCTCCCTAGCTTTTAACAAGCATGTTTCTTATTCCCTCTACAAGAAACATTGCTTGGTTTATTGGTTATGACATGGTGAGTGCAACTAGGAGGTTCAAGGTTCAATCCTTGCTTCCTCCTTTTTATCACATTTTGCACTAATCCATATCAAAGCCCATTAAGCCAAGCCCATCATGAAATTTCATAATATTAATTATATTCCATGATTTCACAATATTTTCATAATATTTCATGATAATATTTCATATTTATGAATTCATATATTTCATAATATTCTATGATAATATATCATGAATTTCATAATATTTCATATTTATAAATTCATAATATTTCATGATACTATTTCATGAATTCCATAATATTTCATATTTATGAATTCATAATATTTCATGATAATATTTCATATTTATGAATTCATATATTTCATAATATTCTATGATATATATCCTGAATTTCATAATATTTCATATTTATGAATTCATAATATTTCATAATATTTCATGATACTATTTCATGAATTCCATAATATTTCATATTTATGAATTCATAATATTTCATGATAATATTTCATATGGGAAATTTTGGGGCGTTACACCGGGGACCCCCAATGATGTTATGATGATGTTTAAGTATTTAAAAGTATGTTTTAAAAGTTAAGCATCCTTATGTATATGCATTAGACTCATGCATTCATGTATTGCATTATGCCATGATAGTAATGTCTTATACTTATGTCTCATGTCAAGAAATATGCATGATAGTAAAAGATTTATGCTTAGGGCTATGATAAGAAGATGCCCATATGATATGATAGAAAGCATGCCTGTGTTTATGCCATACCGGTTAGTTCATGCTTTATGTTTATGTTTATGCCATGTATCACGTCAAGTAAGAATGTTTAGTTTATGTTTATGTTTATGCCATGTATCACGTCAAGTAAGAATGTTTAGTTTATGTTTATGTCTATGTCATGTATTATGCCATGCTAAGTTGAATTATGTTTACGTCTATGTCATGTATTATGCCATGCTAAATTGAATTATGTTTACGTCTATGTCATGTATTATGCCATGCTAAATTGAATTATGTTTATGTCTATGTCATGTATTATGTCATGCTAAGTTGAATTATGTTCATGTATGATGCCATGCTAATTTATGCCATGTTTATGCCATGTATCATGTCATGTATTATGTCATGCTAAGTTGAATTATGTTCATGTTATGTCATGTATCATGCCATGTGAGTTTATTTATATTTATGTTTAAGCATAAAGCTATGTTTATGTTTCACGTCCTTATGATTAAGTGATGAATGGTTTTAGTGAGTAGGAAAGAGTCTTACTAAGTCTGTGTGCTTATAGTCTTATTTCCTTATACCGCAGATCACGCAAAGGGACTGTAAGGAAGCAGCAGGAGGGCAAGAATGCATGTGTGTGGTAGTGACTTGGCCAAGAAAATAATATGTTTACTTGTTTTATGCTAGAACTTTACCTTTACTACTTATGTGCTTGAATGGTGACTTATGGAACTCTATGACATGATGCTAAGTATGATATGATGCTAAGTACGAAGTTAATATGCCAAGTTCCCATGTCATTATGTTAGGAATGGTAGTAGGGCATGTATGTGTAAGTCTTAAAGTTATCCCGCTGCCTTATGATGTCTACATGCCCTAAGTATGTTAACGTAATGCCGCTTTATGAAAAGAAAAAAAAAAGTGGGCGTTACAGTTTGCGTAGAGTAGGATGCATAAAAGTCATTGTAGATATCATGTTAGTCATTTGGCATTTTGTTTCTTACGTGACTAGAAATAAATGTATTCATTTAGATTTCCTTATATCATTTTAGAGTCTCTTGAATGTAAATTAAATATGGTTGTCAAAACTTAGGATTTAAGCCATTGGATGAAAATTCTTGGTTGCTTGAGTACTTCTTAGTATTGGATTCTGAATTGATGAGTTGAGATGAATTATTTTTACCTAGTAAGGGATTGGCCAAATTTTTTGTGATACACACATGTGATTGTACTATAGACATTGCGTAGGTTCTTTCAAAGCTATATTTCTATGATTGGACCACATTTATATAGGTAAATCACTTTGTTCATTTTCTTATATCATTTTTGCAATTGCCTTGTTGATACACTCTTAGTCCACATTTCCCTTCCCTTTTTTTCATGTTCATCATAATATTTTGCATGGACTTGGATACCTTAATGTTTCTTAGTGTTATTTTGCCCGAGACGGACAAAAGTTTAAGTGTGGGGGAGGATGCAAGCATACTATCATTAGAAGTAAAAATGTGCCAAAAAAAAACAAATAAACAAAAAGAAAAAAAACTGTGTGAGCTGTTTCAAAAAAAAAAGCTGGAAAATAATTGACGCATTGAATTTTCACAGTTCTTCAATTCCTACTCCACCACAACCATGATACATGCAAGATAAATCAAAAGAAATAGGCAAAGTGCATTGGGATACATTTTTGAGTGTCCAAGTCTTCCACTTTTCTTAATTTTTCCACACTTTCTTATCATGCTATATTTCTTCTCCATGTGTCCTTATCATATTATTTTCTTTGCTTTGCCATATCTTTTTGTCATATCATGCTCTTTATTGTTGTTATTGTGATTCATGAGTATCAAGTCCCTCAATTTTCTATTTCATCTCTATCATTGCCTATATCTTCTTTAACTTGTTTGAATAAGCTTATGTAGGTGTGGATCCAATTCATGAATAATGGTGGAGAGTAGATAATAAGCAAGCCTATGGTAGTGCAAAAAGCATGTGTGTTTGAGTGAGCTCCACTTTCATCATGAACTTAGAATTCAAGAAGAGAGCCACCAAAACTTCCCTTGAAAGGCTTAGTGAGTTAAATTCATCTCAATGAATCATGAAGGATGAAAATGCTAAATTGTTGATTTAAGAACAAGTCTCTAGTCCATTGAGCTTAGATTTTTGAGAATTGATAACCTTAGGTAATTTTCTTTCAGTTGCTTCTAACTATGATTGAGAATAATCTAGGGGGATACATCCTAGGTTTACCAGTTGACTTGTGCGAGACGCCCAAGAATAAGTGTGGGGGAGTTTGATAACCATCATTTTGTTGATTATTTTCGGCTCTAAAATCCATGTTTGATCCACATTTTATATGCTTAAGTTTACAATTGTATTAGGTTTCATGTATTCCCTTCATTTTGGCTTTTAATGCTAATCTTTGTATATTTGAGATATTTTTGGCACTAAATTTGAATATCATTTTGTAGGCTCCAATTGATCATGGACTTAGATCAAATTGGGTCAGACTTGAGTCAGGATTGGATCCAGATCAAAAGGATCAAGCATCGGATTAATAGGAGCCGTCCATTCCAGAGAACGGCTAGATCTGAGCCATCGGTCAACTTCTGGTCGATCCGAGTCCAAGATAGAATCAATCATGACCAGAGATCAAGATCTGAAAATTTCAGCTAAATCGGAAGTGATCTGACCGTTGGATCGAGCTCAAATGTTCTAGAACATCCATTCAAGAAAAAGGAAGATCTGGACCATCCACCACTGATCTAGTTAATCCGAGATGGGGATAGGTAGATCAGGGCCATTGATTGGGATCTGTGGAGTTTGGTTCAGATCTGAAGAGATCCGACCGTTGAATGAAGCCAAATCGATCTCAACCGTCCGTTGTTAAATTCCTTCTGAGTTGTGAGTTCTGGGCTGAGGCTGGGTCAAACCAAAGCTGAATCAGACTGCTAGGCCGAACTCAACTGGGTTGATTGAGGCTGACCGAACTCAACTGGCTGAGTTGGCCGAACCAAGGCTGAGCCGAACCAAAGGGCTGAGGCTGATCAAACTTAGATGCTGGGTTAACCGAAACTCAAATGCTGGGCTGAACTCAGAATAGGGCTTCGCTGACCAAACCCACGTGCAGCCAGGGATCAAAAAGGGTAGAATCGCGCGAGCTAGGGCAGAGGGCAGAGGCAACACACACAGACGAGTTTGAGGGGTTCCCGACATCTTCTTCTTCCATTCGCCTTCTCCTCCAGCCATTGCATAGCTAGGGCTCAGGGGTCCTGAACCTAGCTGGCCGGAGTTCCATCACCACCATCTTCATCGCCGCTGCATGCTAGGGTTAGGGGTTCCAATCCTAGCCGACCGGAGATTGAATCGATCAGTTTGAGGGGTTCCCGACTCGATCCGATCAACTCCATCCACTTCCCTCCATCCTCGCCATCTCACTCTCGTATGTGGTTGCTCGGGAGCGACGATCCATCCACCGTCGTTAGCCATCAGATCTTCTTCCGCAGCTTCCACTTCACTGCTCGAATGGGGTTCCTTCGCAGCATTCATTCGATCCAATTATCTAGCAGTTTTTCATCAGCAGATCCATTTCCTTCATAGCCGAATTCTTTCCAGCAAATTTCTTCATGCCCAGCAGTTCATTAGTTCCTTCCCAGTGGATTTCATTCACAGTTTCCTACTTCGTAGCATTTCCAGCTTCATTTTCCTTCACAGCAATTCAGTTTTCACAGCAATTCAATCTTCACATGCAATTCAGTTTTCTTCTTCACGGCAGTAGCTTGTTCATAGCATTTCTAGTAGCTCTTCAGCATTTCGAGCAACAACTTCTTCATAGTTTCAATTTCAACAATTGATCCGATCCAGCAGATGTTCTTCTTCACAGCTTTGCTTGCCCAGCAGCTCCTTCAGCAAATTTTATTCCATATGAACCTTAGATTTTACTCACGTGTTGATTGTGTTGATGTTTGATGCGTTTGTGATTGACTATTAAGAGTTTGTATTGGATAGATCTTTTCCACATCAATTGGCACGTACTCGATCAATTTTTAGCATGTCTATCATGTGTTCGATTAAATGCTTCTTAGATCAGTTAATTTCAATTGGAATGTTTCTTAGTTGATTAAATCTTGTTTGGTATTGCTCTTCCATTATTTTAAGTTCCATGTCTTCATTACCTGCAATTAAGTTAGGAGATTAAATCTTTTTGTCATATCATGTTCTTTTTGTTCCGTGTCTAGTTTGTTGATGTCTAATTTCTAGTTATCATTTTCTTTGCTGCAATTGTAGTTAGGATTAATTAGATTTCATTACCTGCACTGTGTTTCTTTAATTAGAACAAGATTTCATACCTGCTTGCTATTTCTTTTCGTAGTCTTACTGTTCAAACCCAAACCCCAGTTTGATATCCAAAACCCAAAAGCAATAAAATACGATTCTGAGAATTATCATGCACCGACTACATTCGTTGGGAGACGACTCGAGTTATTCTATGCTACATTAGTTTAGAGGAGTTCGATACTTAAATTGTATTCGAAACCGTGACATGACTAAAACGGTTATCAAAGTTGGCGTCGTTGCCGGAGAGTGTAGTGGTGCTTGATAATTATATCTTTTGATTCTATTCTTGATTGCTTTATCTTTTGTATACGGTTGCTGCCATTTTGTTTGCTTTGTGACAAGACTGCCAGTTCAAAATGTTTTCATCTACTTACCAGCAGTTGTCTCAACAATTTCAACAGCAGAACCAATATTTTCAGCAGTCCCAATCAAATTTTCAACAACCAAGTTATCAATTTCAACAAGGGCAGCCACAATGTCATCCTTTTCAACAATTTCAGCAGCCCTATTCAGATTTGCAGCAGTACCAAAATTTCAATCAACCACCACAGTAATTTCAGCCACAATTTCAGCAAGGTCATCTATCCTTTCCACCAAACGATCAGAATTTTCAGCCACCATTTCAGAGTTTTCAATTCCAGAATCAGAATTTTCAGCAGCAAATCCAATCTTTCAACCAACAATTTCAGCCCTATGATCAGAGTTTTCATAATCATAATTTTCAGCAATCTCCACAAAGTTGTGAACCAAGTTTTCAGCAATTTAATCAGCCTATTCAACCATTTCATCAACCCCCACAGTCTCAATTTCAGAATTCACAGCCTACTTACAGTTTTGAGCAACCTTATGTCACATTTCAAGACCAACAGGAGATCTACACCAGGCTTCAAGACATGGTAAGACGCCTTGAACAATG
The DNA here is from genome assembly GCA_024364735.1 of Boesenbergia rotunda. NCBI lineage: Eukaryota > Viridiplantae > Streptophyta > Magnoliopsida > Zingiberales > Zingiberaceae > Boesenbergia > Boesenbergia rotunda. Next base: position 625,940 of record JAGFNQ010002157.1, on the reverse strand, counting down.
GGTTGATCAAATGAATTATACAGAAGCCGAAAGATCAGGACAATTATCTCCTCATGCTACTCAGGATTTTAAAGGGTAAGACTGTGAACTAACTTGGAGGTTGGTGGAAGAAGAAGAAGAAGTCATCAAAATCAGGAAACCTACAGCATGCATTCCTCCTGAAGTTCTTGTTCAAAATTCATTTCCAAATTTTTCAGCTGAAGAAGAGGATTCTGAAGCACTATAGGACCCTTCTCATCTTTTATTTTGTGATGATAGTGTTATTGATGGTCCTAATTTTTCTAATATTGTTGCTGCAGAAATTACTGAAGAAGCATGCATAGGAGATGATTCTACAGGTGTAGGGGATTGCACTAAGCCCCAGGGACCACCAGCAGTGATGGATACATTAGAAGATTCAGAGGACAAACCAGGAAGTGTAGGGACTTGCATGGCGAAAGCAAGAACCCAAGAATCACCAGAACCTGAACCTGAAAAAGAGATTGCTCATTACCAGGAGGAACTAATAATTACATCTACTCTTATAGAACCTCCAGGTATTCTTCAGTAAGATCAGGTAAATATTCCTCCTATTTCTTCTAAAGATTGCATAGAGGTGCTTCAAACTGATTTTATTGATTGTAAAACATTTTTAGAGGCACCTAAAATTGATCTTGTTTGTTATGATGAATCCCTTGATACATCTTTTGTGGATATGGATTGTAAATTTTTTTTGAAGTGCCCCAAATTGATGTTGTTTGTTATGATGAATCTTTTGATACATCATTTGTGGATATGGATTGTGAAAAATTTTAGAAGAGCCTGAAATTAATGTTGTTTATTGCGATGAATCTCTTGCTATATGTTATGCTGAAGATGAGTGTGAAAAACTCATGGAGGTACCTATGGTTGATTTTTTAGGTTGTGATGCATGTCTTGCTACATCTTATTTAGAAATTGATTGTGAAAATTCCATTGAGGTACCTAGTGTTGATGTTATTTGTTCTGATGAATTACTGGACACATCTTATGCAGATATTGACGGTGAAAAACTAATAGAGGTACCCAAGATAGATTTTATTGGATTTGATGCATACCTCGATTCTTTTTATATAGAGATTGATGGTATTACACTTCTTGCTTACCCTGCACGCTTGAGAGAGGTATTACATGGTTTTGCAGGTTCTCGAAGGCTTCTAGAATGGGTACTGAAACTTAATAGCCTACAACCTCCCGGAAGGACTCCTAGGGGGCATGCAGTGGGAGGGGTCGAGTTCACTTTGATTTTTAATTATCTACCCCATGATGATGCTTGTGCTAAATTGTCAAGGGAGAAATCCGTGCACTACGAGATTGACTACTTGAGAATAATTCTCCCAAGATGGATGCTACGTGCTCTTTAGCCTATTTGAAGGGGAGTTATTTTCTTCTTACCCTCCTATTTCATTGTGAATATCATTTTCATGTTTTCAAGTAGTAATCATTCTTTTCAACTGAGTTCTTGCTAATAAATGTTTGCGTAGAGTAGGATGCATAAAAGTCATTGTAGATATCATGTTAGTCATTTGGCATTTTGTTTCTTGCGTGACTAGAAATAAATGTATTCATCTAGATTTCCTTATATCATTTTAGAGTCTCTTGAAAGCAAATTAAATTTGGTTGTCAAAACTTAGGATTTAAGCCATTGGATGAAAATTCTTGATTGATTGAGTATTTCTTAGTATTGGATTCTGAATTGATGAGTTGAGATGAATTCTTTTTACCTAGTGAGGGATTGGCCAAATTTTTTGTGATACACACATGTGATTGTACTCTAGAACTTGCTTAGGTTCTTTCAAAGCTATATTTCTATGATTGGACCACATTTATAGAGGTAAATCACTTTGTTCCTTTTCTTATATCATTTTTGCAATTGCCTTGTTGATACACTCTTAGTCCACATTTCCCTTCCCTTTTTTTCATGTTCATCATAATATTTTGCATGGACTTGGATACCTTAATGTTTCTTAGTGTTATTTTGCCCGAGACGGATAAAAGTTTAAGTGTGGGGAGGATGAAAGCATACTATCATTAGAAGTAAAAATGTGCCAAAAAAACAAATAAACAAAAAGAAAAAAAAACTGTGTGAGCTGTTTCAAAAAAAAAAGCTGGAAAATAATTGACACATTGAATTTTCACAGTTCTTCAATTCCTATTCCACCACAACCATGATACATGCAAGATAACTCAAAAGAAATGGGCAAAGTGCATTGGGATACATTTTTGAGTGTCCAAGTCTTCCACTTTCCTTAATTTTTCCACACTTTCTTATCATGCTATATTTCTTCTCCATGTGTCCTTATCATATTATTTTCTTTGCTTTGCCATATCTTTTTGTCATATCATGCTCTTTATTTTTTTTTATTGTGATTCATGAGTATCAAGTCCCTCAATTTTCTATTTCATCTCTATCATTGCCTATATCTTCTTTAACTTGTTTGAATAAGCTTTTGTAGGTGTGGATCCAATTCATGAATAATGGTGGAGAGTAGATAATAAGCAAGCCTATGGTAGTGCAAAAAGCATGTGTGTTTGAGTGAGCTCCACTTTCATCATGAACTTAGAATTCAAGAAGAGAGCCACCAAAACTTCCCTTGAAAGGCTTAGTGAGTTAAATTCATCTCAATGAATCATGAAGGATGAAAATGCTAAATTGTTGATTTAAGGACAAGTCTCTAATCCATTGAGCTTAGATTTTTGAGAATTGATAACCTTAGGTAATTTTCTTTCAGTTGCTTCTAACTATGATTGAGAATAATCTAGGGGGATACATCCTAGGTTTACCAGTTGACTTGTGCGAGACGCCCAAGAATAAGTGTGGGGGAGTTTGATAACCATCATTTTGTTGATTATTTTCGGCTCTAAAATCCATGTTTGATCCACATTTTATATGCTTAAGTTTACAATTGTATTAGGTTTCATGTATTCCCTTCATTTTGGCTTTTAATGCTAATCTTTGTATATTTGGGATATTTTTGGCACTAAATTTGAATATCATTTTGTAGGCTCCAATTGATCATGGACCTAGATCAAATTGGGTCAGACTTGAGTCAGGATTGGATCCAGATCAAAAGGATCAAGCATCGGATTAATAGGAGCCGTCCATTCCAGAGAACGGCTAGATCTGAGCCATCGGTCAACTTCTGATCGATCCGAGTCCAAGATAGAATCAATCATGACCAGAGATCAAGATCTGAAAATTTCAGCCAAATCGGAAGTGATCTGACCGTTGGATCGAGCTCAAGATGTTCTAGACCATCCATTCAAGAAAAAGGATGATCTGGACCATCCACCATTGATCTAGGTAATCCGAGCTGGGGATAGGTAGATCAAGGCCATTGATTGTGATCTGTGGAGTTTGGTTCAAATCTGAAGAGATCCGACCGTTGGATGAAGCCAAATCGATCTCAGCCGTCCGTTGTTAAATTCCTTCTGAGCTGTGAGTTCTGGGCTGAGGCTGGGTCAAACCAAAGCTGAATCAGACTGCTGGGCCGACCTCAACTGGGTTGATTGAGGCTGACCGAACTCAACTGGCTGAGTTGGCCGAACCAAGGCTGAGTCGAACCAAAGGGCTGAGGCTGATCAAACTCAGATGCTAGGTTAACCGAAACTCAAATGCTGGGCTGAACTCAGAATAGGGCTTGGCTGACCGAACCCACGCATAGCCAGGTATCAAAAAGGGCAGAATCGCGCGAGCTAGGGCAGAGGGCAAAGGCGACACACACAGACGAGTTTGAGGGGTTCCCGACATCTTCTTCTTCCATTCGCCTTCTCCTCCGGCCATTGCACAACTAGGGCTCAGGGGTTCCAATCCTAGCCGACCGGAGATTGAATCGATCAGTTTGAGGGGTTCCCGACTCGATCCGATCAACTCCATCCACTTCCCTCCATCCTCGCCATCTCACTCTCGTATGCGGTTGCTCGGGAGCGACGATCCATCCACCGCCGTTAGCCATCAGATCTTCTTCCGTAGCTTCCTCTTCACTGCTCGAATGGGGTTCCTTCGCAGCATTCATCCGATCCAATTATCCAGCAGTTTTTCATCAGCAGATCCATTTCCTTCATAGCCGAATTCTTTCCAGCAAATTTCTTCATGCCCAGCAGTTCATTAGTTCCTTCCCAGTGGATTTCATTCACAGTTTCCTACTTCGTAGCATTTCCAGCTTCATTTTCCTTCACAGCAATTCAGTTTTTCACAGCAATTGAGTCTTCACATGCAATTCAGTTTTCTTCTTCACGGCAGTAGCTTATTCATAACATTTCTAGTAGCTCTTCAGCATTTCGAGCAACAACTTCTTCACAGTTTCAATTTCAGCAATTGATCCGATCCAGCAGATGTTCTTCTTCACAGCTTTGCTTGCCCAGCAGCTCCTTCAGTAAATTTTATTCCATATGAACCTTAGATTTTACTCACGTGTTGATTGTGTTGATGTTTGATGCGTTTGTGATTGACTATTAAGAGTTTGTATTGGATAGATCTTTTCCACATCAATTGGCACGTACTCGAATCAATTTTTAGCATGTCTATCATGTGTTCGATTAAATGCTTCTTAGATCAGTTAATTTCAATTGGAATGTTTCTTAGTTGATTAAATCTTGTTTTGTATTGCTCTTCCATTGTTTTAAGTTTCATGTCTTCATTACCTGCAATTAAGTTAGGAGATTAAATCTTTTTGTCATATCATGTTCTTTTTGTTCCGTGTCTAGTTTGTTGATGTCTAATTTCTAGTTATCATTTTCTTTGCTGCAATTGTAGTTAGGATTAATTAGATTTCATTACCTGCACTGTGTTTCTTTAATTAGAACTAGATTTCATACCTGCTTGCTATTTCTTTTCGTAGTCTTACTGTTCAAACCTAAACCCCAGTTTGATATCCAAAACCCAAAAGTAATAAAATACGATTCTGAGAATTATCATGCACCGACTACATTCGTTGGGAGACGACTCGAGTTACTCTATGCTACATTAGTTTAGAGGAGTTTGATACTTAAATTGTATTCGAAACCGTGACACGACTGAAACGGTTATCAAATTTGGCGTCGTTGTCGGGGAGTGTAGTGGTGCTTGATAATTATATCTTTTGATTCTATTCTTGATTACTTTATCTTTTGTATACGGTTGCTGCCATTTTGTTTGCTTTGTGACAGGACTACCAGTTCAAAATGTTTTCATCTACTTACCAGCAGTTGTGTCAACAATTTCAACAGCAGAACCAATATTTTCAGCAGTCCCAATCAAATATTCAACAACCAAGTTATCAATTTCAACAAGGGCAGCCACAATGTCATCCTTTTCAACAATTTCAGCAGCCCTATTCAGATTTGCAGCAGTACCAAAATTTTAATCAACCACCACAGCCATTTCAGCCACAATTTCAGCAAGATCAGCTATCCTTTCCACCAAACGATCAGAATTTTCAGCCACCATTTCAGAGTTTTCAATTCCAGAATCAGAATTTTCAGCAGCAAATCCAATCTTTCAACCAACAATTTCAGCCCTATGATCAGAGTTTTCATAATCATAATTTTCAGCAATCTCCACCAAGTTGTGAACCAAATTTTCAGCAATTTAATCAGCCTATTCAACCATTTCATCAACCCCCACAGTCTCAATTTCAGAATTCACAGCCTACTTACAGTTTTGAGCAACCTTATGTCACATTTCAAGACCAACAGGAGATCTACACTAGGCTTCAAGACATGGTAAGATGCCTTGAACACTGGGTTGATCAAATGAATCATACAGAAGCCGAAAGATCAGGACAATTATCTCCTCATGCTACTCAGGATTTTAAAGGGTATGACTGTGAACTAACTTGGAGGTTGGTGGAAGAAGAAGAAGAAGTCATCAAAATCAGGAAACCTACAGCATGCATTCCTCCTGAAGTTCTTGTTCAAAATTCATTTCCAAATTTTTCAGCTGAAGAAGAGGATTCTGAAGCACTATAGGACCCTTCTCATCTTTTATTTTTTGATGATAGTGTTATTGATGGTCCTAATTTTTCTAATATTATTGTTGCAGAAATTACTGAAAAAGCATGCATAGGAGATGATTCTACAGGTGTAGGGGATTGCACTAAGCCCCAAGGACCACCAGCAGTGATGGATACATTAGACGATTCAGAGGACAAACCAGGAAGTGTAGGGACTTGCATGGCGAAAGCAAGAACCCAAGAATCACCAGAACCTGAATCCTCAAAGTCTTCTTGATTGTCGTGGATCTCTTGTTGAACTTGAAACATAGCATTAGGTTGCTCAAGATTATAAGTAGGCTGTGAATTCTGAAATTGAAATTGTTGGGGCTGATCAAATGATTGATTTGGCTGTTGGAATTGCTGAAAATTTGGCTGGAAGCTTTGTTGGAATTGCTGAGAATTGTAGCTCTGGAAATTCTAAAGTTGAGGTTGAAATTGTTGTGGTGAGGGCCTAAATTGAGTGGGTTGGAAATTCTGATTGTATGATTGAAAACTTTGTTGATTAGGATTGTAACCTTGCTGAAAATTTTGGAATTATGGTTGAAATTGCTGTGGTGGCTGATTCCAAAGTTGGTTTTGTTGACAATTCGTATAAGACTGCTGAAATTGTTGAAATTAAGGTTGAAACTGACAATTTGGTTGCTGGTAATCGTGATAAGGCTGGAATGGTTGAAAATTTTGTTGAAAATTCTGGAATTGGGAATAAGGTTGCTGAGAATTCTGACAAGGCTGCTGAAAACTCTGAAAATACTGATATTCTGCCATGGAACTTCTTGAATGAATAGAACAAATTTTCAATAACTTCTCAAACTCTCAAGATCACCTCCTGCAGTCCTGGCCACAAACAAACAAAAATGGCAGCGAATGTATAGAAAAAGATAAAGCAATGATAACATAATCAAAGAATATAAATATTAAACACAAGCTCAAATTAAACAAACTCAACTAGTTATTCCCCAGCAACGATGCCAAAAATTTGATGGACCCAAAATGGATGTCATGAATGTGGGTCTCAAATTTAGAAATTTATAAAGCTGAAAACCCTTTGGCTAACAAAGATAAAAAAAGTAGTAGAGGGGCCTCAGGTCATATTTTTTTCCAAGGACTAGTTGAATGAATATTTAATTCGAGCTTGTAGGTTTATTTGTCGTTTGGTGTTTGGGTTTTATAGATAAAATGAGGTTTTTGTGATAAGGAATTGACAATATGAAATAGCAATTCAGAACAAAGTAGAATTAACTAAGCAAGGTAATGAATTAAGAAGTTGCACGAACTAAACTTAAAGAACTTAACGAAATGAGCAACTAAACAATTAAAGCCAAACTAGAGAATTGAACATAAAGAGCTAATTGCATGAAAGAAATTGCAGATTAAAGAAAACTAGAGCAAATCTTGGCTTATGCACATGGATTGAAGTGTAATGGAAACAATTATAACAACTTGAAGAAAATAAATGCTTGGAACAAAATTACCCTAAATTAAACACCAAATCAGTTTATCACAAGACTTCCCTTTGCCGTCACACAAAGGATGAGCTATGAACCCCCTAGTTCAAAGATCAACGAAGAAGAAGAAACTTCCTAGCTCAATTCTGGTTCTGCTCTTCCTGATCGGTCAACCGACCAATCAGGTCAACCTCTGATCGTTCACTGGACCGATCAGAGTCCTCTCTGTCCGATCAACCCGATCGGTCAGTAGCTGAAAGCGATTCCCGAACTCTCCCTTCTCAATCGGTTGGACGACGATCGGACTCAGAATCCATCAAAACGCTTCGAGAACCCCTCTCAACGCTTCAACAGCTCCGGCCGAGGAGATCCAGTGATCGACAATGGATCAATCAGTGAAAACAAGGCTCTGGTGACACCCTCACCCGAACTCCTCCAGCTGCGAGAAATCGTTAGCAAATATGAACTGGAAACCTTACCTCTGCGATCTGAGATCTTGAAGACAAACGAATTGATGCGGCCGCGCGATCTAAGGAAGAAAACTGATGAAGAAATGATGAAGAACGAAGAAGAAAACTGTGATCTGAAAAATACTCTGCTACTGGCGAAAACGCGACGCGATGACCAGCGGAAGAGGAAGAGGGAATTTCCCGATCTCATCCAACGGTCGGATCTTCTCCGATCAAGCCCAAACTCTCCAGATCTTGATCAAAGGCTAGGATGTGCTCCTCAGTAGCTCGGATCTACCAGATTTGCAATGGATGGCTTAGATTGCCCTGATCTTCGAATGGACGACCTAGATCCTCTCGTGCTTGATCAAACGGCTGAATTAACTCTGATTTGGATGAAATTTTCAGATCTTGATCTGTGGTCACGATTAGCTCTATCTTGAACTCGGATTGACCAGAAGTTGACCGATGGCTTAGATCTAGCCGTTCTTTGATCGGACGGCTCATATTAATCCAAGGCTTGATCGTTTTGATCCGGATCCAATTCTGGCTCAAGTTTGGTCCAATCTGATCTAGGTCCATGGTCATTTGAAGCCTACAAAATTAGATTCACATTTTAGTGCCAAATAATCTCAAATATACAAAGATTTGAATTAAAAAACCAAAATAGAGGAAATACATGAAACCTAACATAAATGCAAACTTAAGCATATAAAAGTGGATCAAAACATGGATTTGAGAGCCTAAATTCATCAGCAAAATGGTAGTTATCACTAACCTCCTCTCTCTAGGCGTACATTATCACCAAGTGCGGTAGTCAAATCCTTGCCCACACCTTGGTAACAATGGGTAGTATGCACTCTTCGACAATTTTATATAAGACATTGCTAAATGGACTCATTTTCTGAGCGTTGAAGATACGCTCTGTAATACATCGATGTCTTGTAAAATAATACATGTGAATTTGATCAATAGTAACACCAGGGAGAGTAAGGGGCTCAACAACCTTTGGGAAATATGTGAATGCATAGTTGAATGCTCTACACCCCAAAAATGCACCTAAAACTGTGGATGAGAAGGGAATGGTGACTCCTGCCACCATGGACTCATAGAGGTCATTATCGGAATTGATGCATGTGAGGTTTGCGTAGAATTCTTTACACATGTCAATGTTTACATCATGCTGACAATACACTAATCGTCCTAGACCAAAATGGGTAATCATTTCAGAGATATGAGGCGCATTCTCCCGGAAGTATGCTCGGTTGAGATACCGGTAATTCATCAATACAAACTCATTCTCTTCAAATCTCTGTAGACACTCATTGGGCCGGAATCGATGCGCATTCGGGTTTACCAAACCTTGCTGGGATGATCCCTCACCCCTTGACCTTTTATGTGTCATCCTAACATATACCATACCAATGCATGTACCCATACCATCCCATAACAAGAGGAAACAAGGAAAAACACGCAAAATAGACCACATTAGTTTCAAATCCTGACTTGAATGGGAAAAATCAAACTATACAAAGTATTACCGTTTCCCCAATCGCTTCATGGTGAGGCTTGATGGAGATCAACTTGAAAAGAGAAGTTCTACTAACCCTAGATGTAGATCCGAGGTAGGAGGAGGCTAAGAGGGTGTTTTTAGGACGTGGGAGGGCCTTAGAACAGGAGAGGAGGTTGGGGAGAAGAGTGTTCACAGGGGGTGGCACGCAAAACCCTAGGTTTAGGCCATCCTCGCGCGGCTGTTCCTACTTACAACCCTGCGTACCAGTCGACTGCCCCTGGGACAGTCGACTGCGAAACTGAACAGAGACTTCAGTCGACTGCCTCATGGGCAGTCGACTGGTAATGTGAATTTCCCAATTTCGAGTTTACACTAGACCAATCGACTGGTTCTGAACCAGTCGACTGATACTTACATTTCAGTATTCCAGTCCTAAATTCAGAAATGCCTAATTCATTCCAAAAATCTCCAAAAAATCTAAAATTTCGTGGAGAGTTTTGGGGAGCCTATGTCTACTTGAGAAAAATATGTATTCAAACAAATCTACTCTAGATCCCAAGATTGGCATGAAATTCAAGACTACCTAAATTGTGTCATTAACTCTTGTCCAAAAGTTCTAATTTCGGCCTCATCTTGATGCCTCTTCCCATACATAATCACATTACATTCCTAGCACCAATTTATATGACATTTACATATTAAAAACCTATTTTCTCCCAATATGATCCTATTTTCATCTTTTCCTCCATAAATCTTCTTTTAATGTACCAATTTCCTAGGATTAAGACTCACCTTAGTCTTCCAACCCTTTTAGCACATTCCATAGTTCATCTAATTTCCTAGGAGAAGTCCTCCTGAGATCCATTGATCATGGATCCCATTTTGACCTCTAGAGCTTTCCCTTGAGCTCCTAGTCCTAGTCACCTCCCTAGTGTTGGGACCGAGTGCATGTTGACATGGATGCGGGTTCGAAATTTCAAAATTAATTACGTGCAGCGAAAGGTTTAGCATAAATAATTTCTCTAAATCATTTAACCACACATCTAAGCATGCAAGTTTATCTTGTGTAGACATGATCATATATTTAAAATTTTGCAGAAACATAAACTAATTTACGTATTACCTTGCGTAACTCGAAGGAAGGGACGAGATCCAACCGTAAGCGTCCCTTGGAAGCTCCGCCTCTATTCGCGTCCATGCCGAGTATCTTCGGGATGACTTCACAAATCCACAAGTTTCGTGTTCTCGAGAACTACTAGATTCTCCGAGAACGCGACGAGAAAAACCAAGAGAGAAGTCGAAAGACTAACCACAAAAGGATGGCCGGAATCAAAATTCCGGCGAAGCAAAAGAAGAGGCTTGCAGCAAAAAGGATCCTTGCGGCAAACTCTAATTTCGGCAGCACCTTCTTCCGGCCAAGAGATGGCCGGAGCTTCCTTCTCCGGCAGCAGGTGGTGGTCGGCAGGGAAAGGGCAGGGGCGGCCAGCTGGTGCTCCTTCTTGGGGCTGGTTGGCGCACGGCAAGAAGGGGAGAAGAGAAGGAGAGAAAGAGAGGGAGAGAGCCTATTCCTTCATCTCTATGATTATCACCCAAGCCTTGCCTTGGGTCCTTTATATAGTGGTCTCTCAACCATCAAGCCTCTCAAATATGGAATAACTTATTCCATCATGCCAAGTTTGATTTTATATCATGGTTAAAATCATATTTTAATTCATGATAAAAATCAATCAAGTCTCTTCTCTCTTATGGAATAAATTTCCTTATCATGGTAAATCAATCCATGATTGATTTTATAAAATAAACCAATCCATGGTTCATTTTAATTTCCATGAAAAATAAACCAAACCTTGGTTTAAAAATTTATATCATCCATAATTTTATAAAACAAACCACACTTGGTTTATTTTATAAATTGAACCAAAAACTTGGTTCTCTCCCTTTGTTGTGGCCGGCCAAGCAAAGAGGATGGAGACCCTCTTTGGCCGGCCCATCCAAGCCAACCCCAATGAATTAAACTTATTTAATTCATCTATTAAGACTTCAAAAGACTTAGCCATTTTACGCTTCCGATGCGTCTCTGAAAAATTCAGATTCGACTTATCGTTTGGCTCAACCAAACCTAATCTCTCTTGATTGGAAAATCTAAATTTCAACTCGTTTTAAATCCCTCGGATTACTCGTAGTGCGTGTGACTAAATAGGCTTTCGATTTATATTGGCCGTCTATAATTAATCAATTATAGAACGATCATGAGTGGCACCTAGTAGTACATCATGATCCCCAATTAATCGAAAGATCAACGGTTGACCTCAGAAACAATTCTGAAATCCTTCAGCAGCTATAATGAATCGTGCCCCATTCCCTTCACCATCTTATACCCACTTGGTTCAGGACATGGTCTATGTGTGTCAGTCCCCACTAGGCTGACTACGTCACTCCTAGCCCAAGTAACGTGTAACGACCCACCTTCTAGTACACTAAGTTTTAAGGCGGATCGCTACGTAAATATATATATCTAACTGATTTCTGACTGAGTAACTTAGGAATTTCAACAACGATATGTAAAAGCATAAACATAAACGTGTCAAGTTTACATCAACTTCTTATTGAAACCATTCATTATTCATATCTAAGGGCATTCATAGCTACTACATGTCATTCTATATGGTGCATATCTCTTAAAACAAGCATATCCTAAGTATTTAGCATGTAGATCAAAAGTATCAAGTTCTTATCTCTAAAGCTTAAGCATGGATTTGAATTACCATATTACAAGTAGTAACTCATATCATTCAACATTCGCTAAACAAGTATTAACACAGGTAAATAAACTACTTTAATATACTAGGCACCACAAATAACGAGTCTAAACAGGTTAATACATGGTTCTCATAATATATCGCGAAATAACTAAAGAAGCATAAACAAGAAAACTAAAGAAGCATACTAGGCACCACGAATACAAGTCTAATTATGTTCATACATGGTTCACATAATATATTGTGGAATAACTAAAGAAGCATAAAAAAAGGGTTATTCTATGCTTTGCAAGTTCCGAAGACTTTTATTCCAACTCCACCATCACACACACTTTGCATCAAGCCCGCCGCCTCCGCTACTAGTGCTTTCCTTTACCTGTATCTGCAGTATAAGGAAATGCAAACTAATAAGCATAAAGCTTAGTAAGTACCATCTAGCCTCACAAAACTATGAAAACTCGAATCATGCTTTTGGAAAACATGTTATGCACATACATGCTCATATCCATAAGTAATCATGCTAGGCTCATGCTAAAATACATATCATAGAATGTCATGGCATATAACTGAGACAGGACACATACTGAACTAAAACTGAAAAGTAAGCTATAGCATGACATACATATCTGAACTGGAACGGAACTAACTAACATAAAACTAATTATTAACTTCACCACATGCTAATATGAATTTCTGACAACTAAATACATATAGTAGGTGAAAGTAATAATCAACTGCTGTGGGCCCGGCAATGTACCAACTGTGCGCGCATCCCTAATAAACCCGAGGTAGCAAATCCCGAATCCATTAGGGTTCTACTAGGTTATCTAAACCTAAGGGCAACTAGGAGCCCATCCCATACTAGATTATCTAAACCTAGAGGCAACTTGGAGCCTATCCCTGGACCGGAGTTCGGTACAATGCCACTGAAAATAAAATAGTCCTTTATACTTTTCTTTCCTTTTCTAATTCTTGCTTTTACTAGGTTATCTAAACCTAGAGGCAACTTGGAGCCTATCCCTGGACCTTGGTCTCAATCATAAACTGGGGCAAGAATTTCTATTCTTTAATGCTTTCTATAGCATTAACTGAACTGAACATTTTAACAATCACCTAACGTGCGTGCTTGTTCATAATTTACGATTTCTAATCGTAGAACATACATATAAGGAGATAAAGCATACGGAAAGTCGACCGAAACTACTTATACTGCAGGTGAGGGGTACTTACTTCCTGCGCTTGTTCTTACGACTCTAAAGCGTAGGTTTTTGGGAAAAGGAACGATCCTTAGAGTTTTGGAGAGCTTCTAACGGAGAATTCTTCCTCGGAGAGATTCCCTAACGTAGCCTCCTTCTTAAATCCTTTGGATCTTCCCTTGGTTCGCGCGCGCGGGAGAGAGAGCGAGAGGAGAGGTCGTGTGCGTGAGGGAGGGCGTCGGCGTCGCTGGGTTGGGAGAAAATTAACCTAAAACTCGTAACTCCCTCTTTTATACTTATGGGGGGCGAATTTAACTAATTCTACCTTATCTATTGTTTCCCTTAATCTATTTCAACAAAACCAAATCGCTCTCTTGGTAAGTCCATTCCTCTCTCACACCTTAGGTTTAGGGATCAAATCCCACTTAAACTTTTTTTTCCTTTTTATCCCTTTTTGTCACTTTCGTTTATGGAAAAATTCTATAAAAATATCCATAAATTCGGAATAAATTCTAAGATATTTCTAAAATTAGTTTTGAGAATTTTCGGGCGTTACAATCCCCCATAACTTATAAAAAGTTCGTCCTCGAACTTAAAACAACTCTGGGTATTTCTGTCTCATGCTGTCCTCTGGTTCCCATGTTGCCTCTTCTACTCTGTGATTTTGCCATATGACTTTCACTAATGGTACCTCCTTGTTTCGCAATTCCTTAACTGCTCGGTCTATTATCTGAATAGGTCGACTATCATAACTGAGATCTTCGCGAACTTGTACCGTCTGTGGCTCTATCACCTGGGTGGCATCTGGGATATGCTTCTTCAGCATGGAAACATGAAATACATTGTGGATAGCTGACATCTCCTGAGGTAGCTCCAACTCAAAAGCTACTTTGCCAACTCTTCTAGTGATGGGGTATGGTCCTACATATCTGGGACTTAGCTTGCCCTTCTTCCCAAAACGCATTACTCCCTTCATGGGAGCCACCCTGAGGAACACTGAATCCCCAACTTCAAACTCTAATGGTCTGCGCCGTGTATCAGCATAGCTCTTCTGGCGGCTTTGAGCTGTTTCTATTCTCTGGCGGATCTGCTGTATGGCTACGGTGGTATCATCTATAAGATCTGTCTGTAGGCCTAACTCTTGCCTCTCACCACCCTCGTACCAGCAGATAGGAGATCTACACCTCCGCCCATATAAAGCCTCATAGGGTGTCATGCCGATAGTGGCCTGATAACTATTGTTGTAGGCGAATTCTGCTAAGCACAGGTATCTGCACCAACTGCCCTTGAAATCTAGAGCACAAGCTCTGAGCATATCTTCTAGTACTTGATTAACTCTCTCTGTCTGACCATCTGTCTGAGGATGGAAAGCTGTGCTAAACTTCAGTTTGGTGCCTAGTGCTGTCTGTACGCACTCCCAGAAGTGTGAAGTGAACCTACTGTCCCTATCTGAGATGATAGTCCTAGGGACCCCATGTAGTCTGACGATCTCCTTGAGGTATAACTGAGCTAGCTGTTCCATGGAATAAGAGATCCTGATAGCTAGGAAGTGGGTAGACTTAGTCAATCTGTCTACTATTACCCAGATTGCATCATATCCATTCGTGGTTCTGGGTAGTCCCACTATAAAATCCATGGAAATATCTTCCCATTTCCATTCTGGAATCTGAATAGGCTGCAGAACTCCACCTGGTCTCTGATGTTCTGCCTTGACTCTTTGGCATGTCAGACAGGTACTGACATATCTGGCAATGTCTCTCTTCATCCCAGGCCACCAAAAACGTCCCCTGAGGTCTTGGTACATTTTGGTGGAACCAGGATGCATTGCATAAGGAGATCTATGTGCGTCTTCTAGGATCTTCCTTCGAAGCTCTTCTTGGTTCGGAACACATAAGCGGTCACCGTAGTGCAGTGTCCCATTATCTGATAGGCGAAATTCTCCATTTTCGGCTTCTGCTATCCCCTGCTTGATTTTCTGAAGGTCAGGATCTTGATCCTGTGCTGTCTGGATGTCTTCAATCAGGGTTGACACTAATGTCAAAGTGGAGAGCTGCCCAACTAAAATTTCCAGTCCGAACTCTATTAACTCTTTCCGAATGGGCTGTGACATCGTGGACAAAGCTAGTAGGGTGGCACTAAATTTCCTGCTAAGCGTGTCTGCCACCTTATTAGCTTTACCTGGGTGGTAGAGGATGTCAATGTCATAATCCTTGACCAGCTCAAGCCATTTGCGTTGCCTCATGTTCAGATCCTTCTGAGTAAAGAAATACTTCAGACTCTGATGATCTGTTAAAATCCTACACTGAGCTCCGTATACGTAATGCCTCCAGATCTTGAGAGCAAACACTACTGCAGCTAGCTCAAGGTCATGAGTAGGGTAGTTCTTTTCATAATCCTTGAGTTGTCTAGAGGCATAGGTGATAACCTTGCCATTCTGCATCAGCATTGCTCCAAGTCCTAATTTAGAAGCATCACTATATATGTCAAAGCTGTCAGTGGTCTCTGGAAGAGTCAGGATGGGAGCACTAGTCAATCTTCTCTTTAATTCTGTAAAACTGTTCTCGCAGTCCTCTGTCCACTGAAACTTCCTGTTCTTCCTGGTAAGAGCTGTCAGTGGGGAGGTTATTCTGGAGAAATCTTCTACAAACATACTGTAGTAACCGGCTAGGCCCAGAAAACTTCTGATCTCACTGGCATTCTTCGGTCTAACCCAGTTACTTACTGCTTCTATTTTGCTGGGGTCTACCATCACACCATCCTTAGAGATGATGTGACCCAGAAAAGACACCTGATCGAGCCAAAACTCACATTTTGAGAATTTTGCATACAGTTGGCTCTGCTGAAGAATCTGCAATACTGTCCTGAGATGTTCAGCATGTTCCTCCTGAGTTCCTGAGTAGATAAGAATGTCATCAATGAAGACGATGACAAACTTATCTAAGTATTCCCGGAATACTCTGTTCATGAGGTCCATAAATGTCGCTGGAGCATTTGTGACCCCAAAAGGCATGACTACAAACTCGTAGTGCCCATATCTGGTTCTGAAAGCTGTCTTCGGAATATCACCCTCTCTGACTTTGACCTGGTGATAGCCGGATCTCAAATCTATCTTTGAGAAGACTGTGGATCCCTTTAGCTGGTCGAACAAATCATCGATCCTGGGTAGAGGGTACCGGTTCTTGACGGTGACTTGATTCAGAGCCCGGTAATCTATACACAGGCGCATGGACCCGTCTTTCTTCTTCACGAACAACACTGGAGCTCCCCAAGGTGAATGACTAGGGCGTATGAAGCCCTTGTCGAGCAGCTCCTGTAGTTGCTCCCAAAGTTCTCTTAATTCTGCTGGAGCCATACGGTATGGTGCTTTTGAAATGGGGTTGGTACCTGGAATGAGATCTATCTCAAACTCTATCTCCCTGTCTGGTGCTAAGCCTGGTAACTCGTCAGGGAAGACTGCTGGGTAGTCACATACCACTGGGACCTCTTCTAGCTTTTGGTCCTTGACTTGTTCGGCATGGACTACATGTGCTAGAAATCCAGCACATCCTGTACTCAGTAGTTTCCGTGCTTTCATGGCGGAGAGAAATTTCTTGGCCTTCTTCTTCGGTTCTCCGATGTATTCAAACTGCTCTCCTGTCTCTGGTTGGAATACAACTTTCCTTTTTCGGCACTCTATAGAAGCGCCGTATTTGCTCAGGAAGTCCATCCCAAAAATGACATCATAGTCGGACATATTCAGTATTACCAGATCACAGTAGAGCTCCCTGTCTGAGATGCCGACTGGTATGGCACGGAGCCAGTGTGTGGATGCCATGATGTCTCCGGAGGGCAGGGTAGTCAGAAACTGACCACTAAGTACGTCCGGAGGTATTGCTAGTTTTTCGGCGAATGCCCTGGATACATATGAATGGGTTGCCCCAGTATCGAAAAGTACAGATGCATGCAGGTTTAAAATACTAATCTGACCTGTAACAACTGTAGAGGCGGTGGCTACATCCTCTCTGGTCAGTGAGAAAACCCGTGCATTTGTAGTCGCCGGTGGAGCCTCTAATCTGCCTTGATTGATCTGAGGACCCTCTAGTGCCGTCTGCATCAGGTGAAGCTGAGCTGGCTTACCTCCATACTGAATAGGCTGTGGGGGAGGTAAGTTGGCCTTGTTAGGGCATTGCTTGGCCATATGCCCTTCCTGACCACAGGTGTAGCACCCTCGTGTGCCCAGGCGGCAGACTCCTGAGTGCTGTCTCCCACAGTTGGAACAAGTGGGATACTTGGTTTGCTTATTGGCTGGCTCCCCTTTTGGATTGTTCCACTGCTTTCTTTTGCCTTGATTCTTTCCTTTCCAGTTAGAGTTGGAGCCCTGGGGTTTCTGAGTTCCTATGCTACTGCCTTGGCCCTTATTCTCTGTCACGACTGTCTTCTGCTGCCGCATGTTGTTCAGGTAATGCTCGGTGATCAGAGCACTGCTCACTAGTTCTTCTGAGGTTTGCGGCCTATGGATGCCGCTGGCCACATTCAGTGCTATCTCTGGCCTTAGCATTTTGAGCATTAGCCTGACTCGCTCTCGTTCGGTGCTGACTAATTCGGGACACAGACGCGCCAACCTGTTGAATCTCTTCACGGCTTCCTCTACTGATAGGTCGCCCTGCCGAAATTCCGTGAACTCGTCGTAGTGGCGGTTTGTGACCCGCATGTGGAAGAATTCTTCAAAGAACTCTTCTTCAAAGCTAGCCCAGGTCATCTGATTGACTGGGCGTTTTATCTTGATACGCTCCCACCACATACGTGCGTCTCCGGCTAGGCAGAAGGAGGCGCACTTTACTTTCTCATGCTCTGGCCAGTCTAGGAGCTCCATGGTACTCTCCAGGGTCTTGAACCAAGCTTGGGCATCCCATGGTTCACTGGTGCCTGAGAAGGTCCCTGGCTTGATCTTCTGCCACTGGATCAGATAAGCTTCCCTTTTTGCCCCTGTTGCTGGGGCTACTGGCATGTCTGGTGGGACCGGCGCCACAGGTGGAACCTCCGTCACTATCGGCGTCTCCACCTGGGGCTCTGGGGTAACAGTGGGAGTAGCCTGCTGATTAGCTGTTAGAGCAGCAATTACTTGCTGCTGTTCCGCTACTTGTCTCTGTAGTTGTGCTACTACCTCTGTCAGGTCCGCTGGGGGCACTGAGTGGTCTGCCTCCTGCTGAGGCTCAGTAACTGGTGCTCTTCTAACTGAGCGTCCTCTTGCCATTATCTAAAATAGAGGAGGATCATACAATTCATATTTTAATTCTAAAACATGCTATCAGATATAAACTAAGGTATTAAACATGCTTCCGTTAAATGTAAACAAGAACTGACTAGAAACAGATAGCATGAATAACATGAAAATACTATAAATCTGAAAGCAAGAAAATATAGTAATGTGAGAGATACTCTTACTTAGAAGCTGCAGGTCTGATGCTGATGTGTGTGAGGAGAAAAGATGGAACTTGCTCTGATACCACTCTGTAACGACCCACCTTCTAGTACACTAAGCTTTAAGGCGGATCGCTACGTAAATATATATATCTAACTGATTTCTGACTGAGTAACTTAGGAATTTCAACAACGATATGTAAAAGCATAAACATAAACGTGCCAAGTTTGCATCAACTTCTTATTGAAACCATTCATTATTCATATCTAAGGGCATTCTTAGCTACTACATGTCATTCTATATGGTGCATATATCTTAAAACAAGCATATCCTAAGTATTTAGCATGTAGATCAAAAGTATCAAGTTCTTATCTCTAAAGCTTAAGCATGGATTTGAATTACCATATTACAAGTAGTAACTCATATCATTCAACATTCGCTAAGCAAGTATTAACACAGGTAAATAAACTACTTTAATATACTAGGCACCACAAATAACGAGTCTAAACAGGTTAATACATGGTTCTCATAATATATCGCGAAATAACTAAAGAAGCATAAACAAGAAAACTAAAGAAGCATACTAGGCACCACGAATACAAGTCTAATTAAGTTCATACATGGTTCACATAATATATTGCGGAATAACTAAAGAAGCATAAAAAAAGGTTATTCTATGCTTTGCAAGTTCCGAAGACTTTTATTCCAACTCCACCATCACACACACTTTGCATCAAGCCCGCCGCCTCCGCTACTAGTGCTTTCCTTTACCTGTATCTGCAGTATAAGGAAATGCAAACTAATAAGCATAAAGCTTAGTAAGTACCATCTAGCCTCACAAAACTATGAAAACTCGAATCATGCTTTTGGAAAACATGTTATGCACATACATGCTCATATCCATAAGTAATCATGCTAGGCTCATGCTAAAATACATATCATAGAATGTCATGGCATATAACTGAGACAGGACACATACTTAACTAAAACTGAAAAGTAAGCTATAGCATGGCATACATATCTGAACTGGAACTGAACTAACTAACATAAAACTAATTATTAACTTCACCACATGCTAATATGAATTTCTGACAACTAAATACATATAGTAGGTGAAAGTAATAATCAACTGCTGTGGGCCCGGCAATGTACCAACTGTGCGCGCATCCCTAATAAACCCGAGGTAGCAAATCCCGAATCCATTAGGGTTCTACTAGGTTATCTAAACCTAGGGGCAACTAGGAGCCCATCCCATACTAGGTTATCTAAACCTAGAGGCAACTTGGAGCCTATCCCTGGACCGGAGTCCGGTACAATGCCACTGAAAATAAAATAGTCCTTTATACTTTTCTTTCCTTTTCTAATTCTTGCTTTTACTAGGTTATCTAAACCTAGAGGCAACTTGGAGCCTATCCCTGGACCTTGGTCCCAATCATAAACTGGAGCAAGAATTTCTATTCTTTAATGCTTTCTATAGCATTAACTGAACTGAACATTTTAACAAACACCTAACGTGCGTGCTTGTTCATAATTTACGATTTCTAATCGTAGAACATACATATAAGGAGATAAAGCATACGGAAAGTCGACCGAAACTACTTATACTGCAGGTGAGGGGTACTTACTTCCTGCGCTTGTTCTTACGACTCTAAAGCGTAGGTTTTTGGGAAAAGGAACGATCCTTAGAGTTTCGGAGAGCTTCTAACGGAGAATTCTTCCTCGGAGAGATTCCCTAACGTAGCCTCCTTCTTAAATCCTTTGGATCTTCCCTTGGTTCGCGCGCGCGGGAGAGAGAGCGAGAGGAGAGGTCGCGTGCGTGAGGGAGGGCGTCGGCGTCGCTGGGTTGGGAGAAAATTAACCTAAAACTCGTAACTCCCTCTTTTATACTTATGGGGGCGAATTTAACTAATTCTACCTTATCTATTGTTTCCCTTAATCTATTTCAACAAAACCAAATCGCTCTCTTGGTAAGTCCATTCCTCTCTCACACCTTAGGTTTAGGGATCAAATCCCACTTAAACGTTTTTTTCCTTTTTATCCCTTTTTGTCACTTTCGTTTATGGAAAAATTCTATAAAAATATCCATAAATTCGGAATAAATTCTAAGATATTTCTAAAATTAGTTTTGAGAATTTTCGGGCGTTACATAACGTTTTCTCGTCCTACGGATTCTAATTACTCTCATGTATTTAAGAGATTCATACTCTGAACATGTCATGCTCTGGCCAGAGGCTTCGAGTAACAATCTGACGATAGGCCTCGGGTGTACATCTCCTCGCAAGGAGTGGTGAATCCTTTGTAGGTTGTTCAAACATCTTCGGGCACTTCGGCTTATACCCAATCATCCTGGGTCCACACCTCCTTGGAGATGCTTGCTTAAGATGTCAAAGTATAACTATCCATGACTAAGATGACTTGAACACCGCAAGTCAAAGGAACATCAAACTTATGCTGCAGTAAGAACTTCACTGACATATCTATATGTAGACTACCATATGAAGTTTTACAGCCAGTCACTCCAATGAACTAGTTCCCTTAACTAGCATTCATGTTTATCTCCGGACATCTCAATGTCACCAGCCAGTGAGAATCAGCTGATTAGAGAATAACCCATGCTAGTCTCAACAAAATTGATAGTGTCCGTATTTATCAATTCATCGACTAGGGACAATTTCAATACTTCACAATTGCACATGCAAAGATAATCACTAGTTCCTTTACTTATGCAATAGCTCCATTGTTGTCGCAGTAAACCGGTATTGCTTCATCAATGGTTGGAACCACACCAAGTTCTGAGACAAACTTTTGATCCAGACTGCTTCCTTTGCTGCTTCCGAAGCTGCAATATATTCCACTTCCATGGTAGAATCCGCTACGGTGTCTTGCTTGGAACTCTTCCAACTTATTGTGCCTCCATTCAAAATAAATACGTATCCGGACTGAGATTTGGAGTCATCCTTATCTGTCTGGAAACTGGCATCTGTATACCCACGTATTACCGTATCACCTTCTCCATATATTAGGAACACATCCTTAGTGTTTCTTAAGTACTTGAGGATTGTCTTGACAGCCGCCCAATGATCCATTCCTGGATCAGACTGGTATCTGCTTTTGACGCTCAGAGCATACGATACATCGGGCCTAGTACATAACATAACATACATGATAGATCCTATCGCGGATGCATAAGGAATCTTATTCATGCAAAGCCTCTCGTCTTCTTGCACGGACACATAGACTTCGAAAGGTTGATCCCATGCCTGATCGGAAGGTAACCTTTCTTGGATTCCGACATGCTAAACCTTTCTAGCACTCGGTCTATATATGTAGACTGCGAAAGACCAAGCAACCGTTTTGATCTATCTCTATAGATTCTAATCCCAAGGATATAGGTTGCTTCTCCCAGGTCTTTCATGGAGAAAGTTTTGGATAACCAAATTTTAACTGACTGTAAGAATGATATATCGTTTTCTATAAGTAATATGTCATCGACATATAATACTAGGAATACGACTGCACTCCCTCTAACCTTCTTGTACACACAAGGTTCGTCAGGATTTTGTGAGAAATCAAACTCTTTGATTGTCTCATCAAAACGGATGTTCCAGCTCCTGGATGCTTGCTTTAGTCCATATATGGATCGTCGAAGCTTGCATACTTTGGTTTTATTAACCGATGTGAAACCTTCAGGTTGTATCGTGTATGTAACGACCCGGCCCATTTGGCGGCCCATTCGGCGACCCCTTATTTTTCTTATGGTCGTCGACCGTCGACCATGTCGTTACCATACTAGGTCTTCCCACCGCCTGGTCGGTGGATTTTTGCCTTACCAGGATTCGAACCCTAGACCCAGGCTTAACCAATTGAGCCTAGGTCAATTTAGCTCAATTTGTTACCAGGATTCATAAAGAACTAGACTTAAGCCTGGGTCTAGGGTTCGAATCCTGGGAAGGCAAAAATCCTCCGACCAGGCGGTGGAAGACCTAGTATGGTAACGACACGGTCGACGGTCGACAACCATAAGAAAAATAAGGGGTCGTCGAATGGGCCACCGAATGGGCCGCCAAATTGGTCGGGTCATTACAATGTATACATCCTCAAGTAGGTTTCCATTAAGGAAAGCTGTTATCACATCCATTTTCCATATCTCATAATCATAATGAGCTGCTATGGCCAGGAGCATCCGAATGGATTTAAGCATAGCTACTGGCGAATAGGTTTCGTCATAATCAATTCCTTGTTTCTGACGATATCCTTTTGCCACTAATCTAGCCTTAAAGGTAACAACATTACCTTCCATGTCGGTTTTCTTCTTGAAAACTCACTTGCACCCTATGGGCTTAATCCCTTCAGGTGGGTTAACCAAGTCCCATACTTGATTTTTGTACATGGAATCCATTTCCGACTTCATGGCTTCAAGCCATTTATCCCTTTCTAAATTTTTCAGATCATCTTCATAACTGATAGGTTCGTCATAATTAATGATTAACACGTCGTTCGATTCACTTATGAGAAATCCGTATCTCTCTGGAATATTGCATGTCCTATCAGACCTACGAAGAAGTGGTGTTGTTTTAGGTTCAACTGATAGCTCATCATTATGAGTTATTGGTTGTGGGTCTAGACTAGGTGTCTCTGTAATGTCTATTGGAGTTTCTTGAACTTCTTCAAGTTCAATGCTACTCCCACTGTTTTCTTGTAAAAGAAATTTTTTTTCTAGAAATACAGCATGCCTTGAAACAGACACCTTTTGTTCCAATGGATGATAGAATTGGTAACCCTTCGTTTCCTTAGGGTATCCAATAAATAGACATTTATCAGACTTAGCATCCAATTTGTCTGATACAGTCCGCTTTACATAAGCAGGACAACCCCATATCTTTAGGTGAGATAAATGAGGTTTCTTACTATTTCACGTCTCATATGGAGTAGTAGAGACTACCTTGGTCAGGACTCTGTTTAGTAAGTAAACAGCTGTCTTAACCGCATAGCCCCAAAAGGATTTTGGAAGAGTTGCATGATTCATCATAGATCTAATCATGTCCATCAAGGTTCGGTTACACCTCTCAGATATACCATTATGCTGTGTTGTATATGGCGGAGTCCATTGAGACAATATCCCATGTCCCTAAGATAATCTTGAAACTCTTGACTTAAGTATTCACCACCCCGATCGGATCGAAGTATCTTAATACTTTTGCCAAGTTGTTTCTCTACTTCACTTCTGAACTCTTTGAATTTCTCAAAAGCTTCAGATTTGTGTTTTATTAAGAACACATACCCGAATCGTGAGTGATCATCGATAAAGGTAATGAAGTAGCTATAGCCTCCTTGTGCAAGAGTTGACATTGGTCCACATACATCAGTATGTATTAGACCAAGCAATTCTTCCACTGGTTTACCTTTTCCGGAAAAAGGTAATTTGGTCATCTTGCCTTTTAAGCATGATTCTCATGTATCAAATGAACCGAGTTCAAATGATTCTAGAATTCCACATCGGTGTAATTTGGTCATGTGTTTCTTACTTACATGGCCAAGACGACAATGCCACGTATAGGAGTCTATTTGATTATCTATTCGAGCATGTTTGTTGCTAACTTCGATATTGAAAATGTCACCAGATAAATCTAACGTGTAGATACCATTGCATAAAGTTCTGGTCCCATAAAGAACACCATTTAAAGTTATGTAATAGCAATTGTTACTAAAAATTAAATGATAACCCTTTTCATTCAAGCATGAAATAGATACAATGTTCTTTATTAACGAAGGAACAAAATAACAATTATCCAATTCTAAGACATGTCCAGTAGGGAGCTTTAGCAAATATGTTCCGATGGCAACAGCAGCAATCTTTGCTCCATTTCCAACTCGCAAATTCGCTTCTCCGTTAACGAGTCTTCTTCTATTCCTTAGCCCCTGTATGTCATTATATATGTGAGCTACACCCAGTATCAAGTACCCAGGTGTCCGAGGAAATAGAGTGACATTCAATAACGAAGATACCTGAAGAGGATGGGGCATCGGATGCCTTTTTCTTCAAGGACTCAAGATAAACCTTGCAGATTCTTCGCCAGTGGTCCTCCTTGCCGCAGTGATGGCAAGTGCCTTTTGGTGTCTTTTCAATCTTTTTGGCCTTTTTCTTCCTTCCCTTATTTTGTTCTTTGGGCTTCCTCTTAGAGCCTTTCTTTGAGGAACCAACTAACAGTACCGTCTTCTGATCCTGCTTTACAGAAGGCTCTACAGTCTTCAGCAGGTTAAGCAACTCAGGAATAGTAGTCTCCAGTTTATTCATCCGATAGTTCATCACAAACTGTGAGTAACTCTTGGGCAAACAATGCAGAATTAAGTCAATACTTAGTTCGTGATCCATTGCAAATCCGAGTGTGCCTAGTCGCTCAATGTACCCCAACATCTTCAACACAAACTGTGAAACAGAAGTGTCTTCCTGCATCTTAGAGGTGAAGAGGAGTCTGGAGACCTCAAACCTTTCGATCTCGCCTGCTCGTCAAACAGCTCATGAAGATGGAAGACGATGGTATGAGCATCCATATGCTCATGCTGCTTTTGTAGCTCAGGTATCATAGCGGCCAGCATGATGCAACTCGCAAGTTCAGAATCGGCCACATGTTTCTGATAGGCCACTAACTGGTCTAGAGTTGCATCTTCAGGAGGATGGTTGGGAAGTTGTTCTTCAAGGACATAAGCACGCTTTTCTGCCTTGAGGACTATCCTCAGGTTTCGAAGCCAGTCCATGAAGTTTGGTCCAGTCAGCTTATTGGTGTCCAAAATGGAACGCAAATTCAGAGAAGACATGATCAGGTGATTATCCTAGAAATACAAATTGAGATTATGTGATGAGAATGATAAAGAATGCATCAATATACATTAATTAAATCCTATTTATTTTTCGAATTGAATAACCCTTTTTATCAATTCGGGAGATCGTAGCAACATCTCCAAATAGGTTGATATCCAACCATAGATAAGAACAACCATGGCTAGAGTCCATCAAGTTATTCTTAGCTATGAAGGTAGGTAATTATACATATGTAACTATCACATTATGCTATCAACTAATTGAATGTTTGCATAAATCATTGGGTTGTTAACTCATTAACAAGTATGCAACAATATACATAGCACCCAACTGCACCTCTCTTTACATCGACCTTGGATGTGGCACAACAAATCGATACTCCAAGCTTAAGGCTGACCCATTAATCAAGAAATAGTTTTAATATGGTTGGAGCTCATTCAACCGTTTAGTCAGGCTTGGATGTGTCCAACAACCAAAACTAAGGATTGACCTCTGACTCCAACAATATTAATCATAAACTAATTCCAGGGTTTGAACATGTTGAGGTTCGAGCCGGGCATGGATGTGTCCATCAACCCAAACGAGAAACAAAACTCCGGTTCTAACCATATTAATGGAAGGTGTTGACCTTAATATTTTGTAAGGGGTTTTGAGTCTCATCTTTTTCTTTTATGCACATTCATGATATATAATTATGTCATGTTCTAACGATTTCCTTAATAAAGTATGTATGTGACTTAATTTATCAAGTCTCATTAATTGAATTAGGAACCGGATTTCCTAATTCTAATTTCATACTTTATTCAAGGAATTGTTTTGAGAAATAATTTCCTGAATTATCATAATTAATTTCAGAAATAATATGTTTAAGACTTTGATTTCTCTAAATCAAATCTTATTAATTTAAGAGACAGATTCCCTTAATTCAACCACATATTATTTTCATAAAAATCTTATTTAAGGAAATATACTCTATAGGAAACAATTTTCCTAATTAATTTTGGAGACAATAATATGTAAGAGCATCACCTCATAAATCAAATAAGGAAATTATTGTTTGAGAATCACCTCAAAAATTTCCAAGATTTGATCACATATTTTATTTATGGAAAATTAATATCAATAACTTAATTTGGATGGCTCCCCGAGGCTCAATCCAAATTAAACATTTGTCAATTTAAATTCAATTTAGGAAATTTAATTATAACAACTAACTTTAAATTAGACGGCTCCCCGAGGCTCAATCCAAAATAAAGAATTTTGTAAATAATTTAATTTCTAATTATAAATTTAAATGCCAATTAATATTCCCATAATTTGTCTAGACTTCCTTGAAAAAAAGTGCCCAAAATTGCGAGCTTTCCATAAATGGAAAGTTTCCAAAAATAAAAGGTTTTCAGAATAATTGTAAGTTTCTGGTACAAAAAAAACTTACGTTTTTCCAAAATTAGAAATTTTCCAAAATAGAAAATTTCCAAAATTGGAAAGTTTCCAAAAATGGAAAGTTTTCACAATTATCATAAAATTTCAGAAACAGAGATATTTCAAAAGTTTGCGAAATTTCATGAGGATTTCCATACTTTGAAATTCCTAAATCGAAAATTTACCATAATTGGAAAGTTTTCATAATTGAAAATTTTTCAAAATTGAGATCATGATAAAGCTTTCCGTAAAACAATTATACGATTATGTCGAACACAAACCTTGGCTCTGATACCACTGTTGGGACTGGGTGCATGTTGACATGGATGCGGGTTCGTAATTTCAAAATTAATTACGTGCAGCGGAAGGTTTAGCATAAATAATTTCTCTAAATCATTTAACCACACATCTAAGCATGCAAGTTTATCTTGTTTAGACATGATCATATATTTAAAATTTTGCAGAAACATAAACTAATTTACGTATTACCTCGCGTAACTCGAAAGAAGGGACGAGATCCAACCGTAAGCGTCCCTTGGAAGCTCCGCCTCTATTCGCGTCCACGCCGAGTATCTTCGGGATGACTTCGCAAAGCCACGAGTTTCGTGTTCTCGAGAACTACTAGATTCTCCGAGAACGCAACGAGAAAAACCAAGAGAGAAGTCGAAAGACTAACCACATGTAACGCCCGCCCCTTTTCCTAGGGTTCA
Source organism: Boesenbergia rotunda (assembly GCA_024364735.1). NCBI lineage: Eukaryota > Viridiplantae > Streptophyta > Magnoliopsida > Zingiberales > Zingiberaceae > Boesenbergia > Boesenbergia rotunda. The sequence goes on along the minus strand of JAGFNQ010002157.1, from coordinate 598,232 downwards.
TCATCTGGGCGGTGCGTTACTCATTACACTCATACTTAACTCTTAATCATTTACTTAACATAAGGATCGTAATCATGCAGCGGAATTTAAAACGTTATTATAATCATATGCAGTCAAGGTAACATTAAGTCATAAACATATTTTCTTCTTAGACTTTAGGAAAAGTAGTTCCATCGGCCAAGTCACCACCACACACATCCGGACCTTCCTGCAGCTTCCTCTTTCCTTAGACATTTCCATATTGATCTGCAACATAAGAACATGACTTATAAGCACATAGGCTTAGTAAGACTCTTTCCTACTCACTTAAAACCATACATTTGCATTCAGCCCATCAATACATATCGTAAGGTAGCAATCATAGGGCATGCATGGCATTTAACATAATCATGAAGCATACATGGCATTTAACATAACTTTAAGCATTCTTAATCATAACCTATAACTTTCTTAGCATGAGTATTAACGATCATATGCATTATCATGAAGGATGCTTTTTGAAATACGTATAGTAAGTAATACTTTAAAATAGGCATTCATTCATTCTTAGGATCCCTGGCTTGTACCCATTCATTCATTTTGCGCACATATACCCCTGTAGGGGCCATTCTAGGCTTACTATCTTTCAGCCTAGGGACAGCTTCGGTAGTCCAGAACCGTTAGGCAGCTACGGTAGCCCAGAACCGTGGACAGCTTCGGTAGTCCAGAACCGTGGATCTTTTCCAAGATCCGGTACAAGCCATACTTTTTAAGGTAAAATACATACATGCATTCTTTCTTTTTCATTCTTTCTTTCTTTCTTTCTTTCCTAAAGGATGTACATAGTATACATGAAGCATATCCTTTCTTCCTTATTCATATCCTTTCTTTATGGTCATTCAATCATTCATAGCATAACATGGAGCATTTCAATCATACATAGCATAACATGAAACATGGGATTCATTCATATTCATAGCATGGCATGAAGCATATAAAACTTAGCATTCCTTCCTTATCCATATCATTTCCCTATTCATATTATTTCAGCATTCGTAGCCTTAGGAACCTCTTATCCCCTTTCAAAGTCACCCTTCCATACTGTTCAATTGCATATAGGGAAATAGCTTAAAAATATATGCGCTATGCTAGTTTTATCACATCATAGGGGAGTCTCATGGCATAAAACTCACTAAACAATTGTTTAGGTGCATCATTTGTAACTTTACTTGGGTTAACATCGAATTCGGAATCTGCACACACACCTGATCGGTCACCAGACCGATCAGAGTGTAGCGTGATCGGTCTGGGGACCGATCAGGGTGCATCCTGATCGGTCACCTTGACCGATCAGGGTGTGTTCTGATCGGTCTGGTGACCGATCAGGGCACTCGATACAGTGGTATAACACCGAATCGTTCAGAATACTTCTTCTTCCCTTCTTTCCATACAACATCCCTACACGACATAACTTTTCTTCCGTTCTTTCATTCATGTATCATGGAGAAATCTGTTTCATTCTTTTCACGGATCATCATAAACAACATAAGGAATCATAAAAATGCATTCGGAACCATTACGTTGCAGGTGAGGGAGTCTTACCTCTGGTTTTCCTTGCTCAGAATCGTAGAGTCCGTGGCTCTTCAAAAGGGAAGTCCTACTGCCTCTCTGGTGACTCACGGCAAGGAGAAAGTTCTCCTGGGGCTCTCGGCAAGGAGGGAGAAAGGAGAGGGAGGAGAAAATCACTCGGTGGGAGAAAAAAAAAGAAAAAGAGTACGTGAGTGTCTCTTTTATAGGGAGTGAAGAGGTGAAGCGACGACAAGCAGTTTCGTGCGTCCCTTCATTGCATCCCTTTACTTCTTTTCTCTTTATCTACCATTTCCAATCTCCTCTTAACAGCATTCCTTCCTAGGTGGATTGGTTACGTGGGCTTTGCTTCATCGTTGAGGTCCTGGGTTCAATCCTGAACCTTGGCACCTCCCGAAGCCTATCAAGAGAGTGCATCATGCATATCATTAATCATTATTCATCATTTTATCATTTTATTTATGATCATATGTTTAAGAAAAATTTGGGGCGTTACAATCCACCCTCCCTTATGAGAAGTTCGTCCTCGAACTTACAATAACTCAGGGTATTTTCGTCTCATATCGTCCTCCCGTTCCCAGGTAACTTCTTCAGATTGTTGACTTTGCCACAAGACTTGACTAAGGGCACTTCCTTATTCCTTAGTCTTTTGACATCGCGATCCAGGATTCGAATGGGCTTGCTTTCATAACATAGGTTCTCCTGGATCGGCACAACCTGCGGCTCAATCACTTTGTCTGTGCTGGAAATGCACTTTCTGAGCGTCGACACGTGGAATACGTTGTGGATAGCAGACATCTCCTGAGGTAGCTCGAGCTCATAAGCCACCTTGCCCACTCTGTTTAGAATCTTGTACGGTCCCACATATCGCGGACTAAGTTTTCCTTTCTTCCCAAATCGCATTACTCCTTTCATAGGAGCTACTCGGAGGAATACCCAATTTCCGACGTCGAACTCTAAAGGTCTACGTCTCTGATCCGCATAGCTTTTCTGCCGGCTCTGGGCAGTCTCTATTTTCTGGCGGATGTTCCGTATTGTTCGGGTGGTGTCGTCGATGAACTCTGTCTGGAGTCCCATCTCCTTCTTTTCGCCACCCTCGTACCAACAGATTGGAGACCTGCATCTCCTTCCATATAATGCTTCATATGGTGCCATTCCGATAGTAGCTTGGTAGCTATTATTGTAAGCGAACTCTGCTAAACATAATATCGGCACCAGCTTCCTTTGAAATCCAGGGCACAAGCTCGTAGCATGTCTTCCAGTACTTGGTTCACTCTCTCCGTTTGCCCATCAGTCTGGGGATGAAAGGCGGTACTGAAATGTAGCTTCATGCCGAGAGCTTTATGAACACATTTCCAAAATTGTGAGGTAAAGCGACCATCCCGATCTGAAATGATGGTCTTGGGAATGCCATGCAACCTGATGATCTCCTTAACATACAATTGGGCAAGTTGCTCAATTGAATATGTCATTCTGATTGCTAGGAAATGAGCTGACTTCGTCAATCGGTCGACGATAACCCATATAGCGTCGTATCCATTTGTAGTCCTGGGAAGACCTGAGATGAAGTCCATAGAAATGTCTTCCCATTTCCATTCTGGAATTTGGATTGGTTGTAGAACTCCTCCAGGCCTTTGGTGCTCTACTTTGACTTGCGGCAGGTCAGACAGGTACTGACATGCTGGGCTACATTCCTCTTCATACCAGACCACCAAAACTTCATCTTTAGATCTTGGTACATTTTGGTGGATCCCGGATGCATAGAGTAGGGGGTTCCGTGAGCCTCTTCCAAAATTTTCCCCTTCAGCTCCGGATCGCGAGGGATACAAAGTCGATCCCTAAGATATAATATTCCATTATTAGCGATACGAAAACCTTCGCCCTTGCCTTCAAAGATTTTCTGTTTAATCCTTTGGAGATTGGGATCTCCATTTTGTTTTTCCAGTATGTCGTCGAATAGTGCTGGTATAATTGCCAGGGCCGAAAGTCGTCCGGAAATGATCTCGATCCCGTAGCTCATAATTTCCTTCTCCAGCGGTCGGATAATACGGACAAAGACATTAAGGTGGCACTAGACTTCCTGCTGAGTGCATCAGCCACCTTGTTTGCTTTGCCTGGGTGATAGAGGATCTCGCAATCATAGTCTTTTNGGTCCTTCTGAGTGAAGAAATATTGCAGACTCTGGTGATCTGTATAAATCTTGCACTGTGCTCCATATAGATAGTGTCTCCAAATTTTTAGAGCAAAGACCACAGCTGCTAATTCTAAGTCGTGGAGTGGGATAATTCTTTTCATGTTCCTTCAGTTGTCTGGAGGCATAGGCAATGACTTTACCATTCTGCATCAGTACAGCTCCAAGTCCCAATTTGGAGGCATCGCTGTACATATCGAATTCTCTGTCGTCGTCCGGAAGAGTTAGGATTGGAGCACTCGTAAGTCTTCTTTTCAGCTCAAGAAACTCTTTTCGCACTCTTCGGTCCATGCATATTTCTGGTCCTTTTGGTGAGGACCGTCATCGGTGCCGCGATTCTAGAGAAGTCTTCTACAAATTTCCGGTAATATCCCGCTAATCCGAGAAAACTTCTGACATCGGCTAGCATTCTTGGGCCTGCTCCAGTTACTTACGGCCTCGATCTTCCTTGGGTCAACCATATTCCATCCTTGGAAATAATATGACCGAGAAAGGACACTTGGTCCAGCCAGAATTCACATTTGGAGAATTTGGCATATAATTGATTTTCCCGAAGAATCTGTAGTACTATCTTCAGGTGCTCGGCATGCTCTTCATGATTTCTCGAGTAGATAAGGATATCGTCGATGAAGACGATCACAAACTTGTCTAGGAAAGTCGAGAATACCCGATTCATCAGGTCCATAAACATTGCGGGAGCATTGGTTACTCCAAAGGGCATGACGACGAACTCATAATGTCCGTATCTAGTCCGGAAAGCCGTCTTTGGAATATCGTCTGGTCTTACTTTCACTTGATGGTAGCCAGATCTGAGATCAATCTTCGAAAAGACGGTAGCTCCCTTCAGTTGGTCGAATAGGTCGTCAATCCTTGGAAGGGGGTACTTGTTCTTGATTGTTACGTTGTTTAGCGCTCTGTAGTCTATACACAGGCGCATAGTGCCGTCCTTCTTCTTGACGAATAATACCGGAGCTCCCCATGGAGAGTGACTAGGGCGGATAAGTCCCTTGTCGAGTAGCTCCTGTAGTTGTCCTTGTAGTTCTTTTAATTCAGTTGGTGCCATTCGGTAGGGTGCCTTGGAGATCGGATTTGTACCCGGAACCAACTCGATTCCAAACTCAACCTCTCTGTCAGGGGCTAATCCTGGTAACTCCTCGGGGAATACTTCTGGATAATGGCACACTACCCTAACATCATTCAGCTTCTGGTCCGTTGTCTGGTCTGTACTAACCACATGGGCTAGCCAACCGGCGTATCCCTTGTCCAACATCTTCCGCGCCTTGAGAGCCGATAAGAATTTTCCAATTCTTTTCCTTGGCTCTCCAATAAATTCGAACCTGGGTCCAGCTTCGGGATGGAATACCACTTTGCGTTTACGGCACTCGATGGAAGCGCCGTACTTGCTGAGGAAATCCATACCCAGTATAACATCAAAGTCTTGCATGTCGAGTACTATCAGGTCGCAATAAAGTTCCTTTTCTGCGACCCTGATTGGTACGTCCCGCAACTGGTAGTTGGATGCCATTGTTTCTCCCGAAGGTAGAGTTGTTAAAAATTTGTAATCTAGGACTCGTAAAGGTATGTCTATCTTCTTAGCACATATCGTCGAAACATAGGAATGCGTTGCTCCAGTATCAAATAAAGCAGTAGCATGCTGACTGTAAATAATTATCTGACCTGTGACAACGGTGGAAGCATTCGCCGCATCCTCCTTCGTAAGTGAGAATACCCTGGCATTCGTAGTAACAGGCGGGGTCTCCAATAGGCCTTGACTGAATTGAGGATCCCCTAGTGCGGATTGCATATGGTGCAGTTGTGCAGGAGCATTCCGATACTGTATCTGCTGTTGAGCAGCGGCCAGGGCATTGGCAGGACAGGTTTTGACCCTGTGTCCCTCTTGTCCGCATATGTAACACTTGTTGGTACCCATACGACATTCCCCTGGGTGCATGTTTCCACACTTGGCGCATGGGGGGTACTTGGGCTTCTTATTCGTCGGGTCGCCTTTAGAATTGTTCCATTTTCTTGTACCCGTATACTGAGTCTTCTGACCTCCTGAGGAAGCCTGGCTCTTGCTTTCAGTTGGCATCTTCCTTTGCTGAATAATGTTGTTCCGGTAGTGTTCAGTGATCAACGCACTGCTGAACAATTCCTCGGCGGTCTGTGGTCTGTTAACTCCGCCGGCCACGTTCAGAGCTATCTCTGGTCGTAACATCTTCAGCATAAGGCGAACCCTTTCTTTCTCTGTCTTGACCAATTCAGGGCATAGGCGGGCCAGACGATTGAATCTTTTGACGGCTTCACTAACGGATAGGTCGCCTTGTCGGAATTCCGTGAACTCGTCATAATGTTTGTTGGTGACCCGCATATGGAAGAATTCCTCAAAGAATTCCGTCTCGAAGTCCGTCCACTTCATTAGGTTTACTGGTCTCTTAGCCTTGATTCTCTCCCACCACATTCTGGCATCGCCAGAAAGGCAGAATGATGCACATTTTATCTTTTCGTGCTCCGGCCAATCCAGTAGTTCCATAGTACTTTCCATAGTTCTAAACCAGGCCTGTGCATCCCATGGTTCGCAAGTACCCGAGAAGGATTCCGGCTTCAGCCTCTGCCACTGGATTAAGTAGGCCTCCGGTCGCATTCCAGTGGCAGGGCCTGTCGGAGGTACTGGCGTAATTGGGGTTGCTGTAGGTATCACCGTTTGGTTAGGTGGTGGAGGGACAGTGTTTCCCTGCAGAGCCATCAGGGTGTTGATGGTTTGCTGTTGTTCAGCGAACTGTCGCTGGAGCTCTGCGACTACGTGCGTCAGATCCGGCTGGGGTGCGGTTTCGTTTGTCCGGGTACTTCTCCTAGCCATGTTATCTCTCTGGAATAATTAAATAAGTTAGTGTAAGATCATTTACTATTGTCATTGTTTTCATGTATATATACACATGCATTCGTATCAGTTTCATTACTAGGTGAGGTAAGGTACTACCCTACATTTCCATTGGTAAATTAATCCTTCATCAAAATAGTGCAAGCATTTTATTTCTTTATTAGTTCGTAAATCATATAATATTACTTAACGAACTAGAGGGGCTAACATTATTCCCATAATAAAGAATATCATGGCAAGATTCGTCTCCCTCTCGTTCATCCATGGTTCTACTGGTTCAGGGTCTTCTACAGATTCTACTGGTTCTTCTTCTTCTTCCAGTATATCTAGATCCTCCTCGTCTATCTCGGGGTCCTCCTCGACATTCCCGATTTCTTCGGGATCTTCGTCGTACTCCTCGAATTCCCCGATCATCTCGGGATCTTCCTCGAATTCCTCGTTCATTTCCTACTCATATACATGTATCTTAAATCGTGGCTACCATAAGGTATCTTCCTAATTTTCAAGGTAAAATCATGCTTCCTTTATACATGTTATGAATCCTATTTGCATACTTAGGTTATCATATCATGGGTCGTATTTGCATAATTGAGCTATTAACAAAATCATGAAACAAGCAAACATGAAATAAAGTAAACATGGAATAAGGTATACATAGAATTTCTTACTTGGAAGCGGCAGGAGGTAGGCTGGATGTGTGTGTAGTGAGATGGAACTTGCTCTGATACCAAACTGTAACGCCCGCCCCTTTTCCTAGGGTTCATCATCTGGGCGGTGCGTTACTCATTACACTCATACTTAACTCTTAATCATTTACTTAACATAAGGATCGTAATCATGCAGCGGAATTTAAAACGTTATTATAATCATATGCAGTCAAGGTAACATTAAGTCATAAACATATTTTCTTCTTAGACTTTAGGAAAAGTAGTTCCATCGGCCAAGTCACCACCACACACATCCGGACCTTCCTGCAGCTTCCTCTTTCCTTAGACATTTCCATATTGATCTGCAACATAAGAACATGACTTATAAGCACATAGGCTTAGTAAGACTCTTTCCTACTCACTTAAAACCATACATTTGCATTCAGCCCATCAATACATATCGTAAGGTAGCAATCATAGGGCATGCATGGCATTTAACATAATCATGAAGCATACATGGCATTTAACATAACTTTAAGCATTCTTAATCATAACCTATAACTTTCTTAGCATGAGTATTAACGATCATATGCATTATCATGAAGGATGCTTTTTGAAATACGTATAGTAAGTAATACTTTAAAATAGGCATTCATTCATTCTTAGGATCCCTGGCTTGTACCCATTCATTCATTTTGCGCACATATACCCCTGCAGGGGCCATTCTAGGCTTACTATCTTTCAGCCTAGGGACAGCTTCGGTAGTCCAGAACCGTTAGGCAGCTACGGTAGCCCAGAACCGTGGACAGCTTCGGTAGTCCAGAACCGTTAGGCAGCTACGGTAGCCCAGAACCGTGGACAGCTTCGGTAGTCCAGAACCGTGGATCTTTTCCAAGATCCGGTACAAGCCATACTTTTTAAGGTAAAATACATACATGCATTCTTTCTTTTTCATTCTTTCTTTCTTTCTTTCTTTCCTAAAGGATGTACATAGTATACATGAAGCATATCCTTTCTTCCTTATTCATATCCTTTCTTTATGGTCATTCAATCATTCATAGCATAACATGGAGCATTTCAATCATACATAGCATAACATGAAACATGGGATTCATTCATATTCATAGCATGGCATGAAGCATATAAAACTTAGCATTCCTTCCTTATCCATATCATTTCCCTATTCATATTATTTCAGCATTCGTAGCCTTAGGAACCTCTTATCCCCTTTCAAAGTCACCCTTCCATACTGTTCAATTGCATATAGGGAAATAGCTTAAAAATATATGCGCTATGCTAGTTTTATCACATCATAGGGGAGTCTCATGGCATAAAACTCACTAAACATTTGTTTAGGTGCATCATTTGTAACTTTACTTGGGTTAACATCGAATTCGGAATCTGCACACACACCTGATCGGTCACCAGACCGATCAGAGTGTAGCGTGATCGGTCTGGGGACCGATCAGGGTGCATCCTGATCGGTCACCTTGACCGATCAGGGTGTGTCCTGATCGGTCTGGTGACCGATCAGGGCACTCGATACAGTGGTATAACACCGAATCGTTCAGAATACTTCTTCTTCCCTTCTTTCCATACAACATCCCTACACGACATAACTTTTCTTCCGTTCTTTCATTCATGTATCATGGAGAAATCTGTTTCATTCTTTTCACGGATCATCATAAACAACATAAGGAATCATAAAAATGCATTCGGAACCATTACGTTGCAGGTGAGGGAGTCTTACCTCTGGTTTTCCTTGCTCAGAATCGTAGAGTCCGTGGCTCTTCAAGAGGGAAGTCCTACTGCCTCTCTGGTGACTCACGGCAAGGAGAAAGTTCTCCTGGGGCTCTCGGCAAGGAGGGAGAAAGGAGAGGGAGGAGAAAATCACTCGGTGGGAGAAAAAAGAAAAAGAGTACGTAAGTGTCTCTTTTATAGGGAGTGAAGAGGTGAAGCGACGACAAGCAGTTTCGTGCGTCCCTTCATTGCATCCCTTTACTTCTTTTCTCTTTATCTACCATTTCCAATCTCCTCTTAACAGCATTCCTTCCTAGGTGGATTGGTTACGTGGGCTTTGCTTCATCCTTGAGGTCCTGGGTTCAATCCTGAACCTTGGCACCTCCCGAAGCCTATCAAGAGAGTGCATCATGCATATCATTAATCATTATTCATCATTTTATCATTTTATTTATGATCATATGTTTAAGAAAAATTTGGGGCGTTACAGGAGCAATCCAGAGAACCCTCCAACTTGCTCAGGTGGATGAAAAATGGCATACAAGAGTGATTCGATCAGGCGAATGGCAGAGCTGGTGAAACCGTCACTTTGCTCTGTTCAGCGGCGAAATTGAATGAAATCCTCACGGAGACAAAGTCTCGATGATCTAGAACTCGATCCAAGGTTGGAATCAATGCGGTCGCGCGATCAGATGAGAAGAATTGAAGAAGAACTGTGAAGAACGCGAAGAATGCTAAGCTGCGGCGAAGACGCGACAGATCTGATCGGGGAAGGAGACCGTTTATATAGTTTGGAAATGGACGGCTGTGATTCTCTTTACTCCATCCAACTGCTGGATCTCTTCAGATTTGAACCAAACCTTCCAGATCTTGATCTAGGGTCAAGATCTGCCTCTCAGTAACTCGGATCTTCCAGATTTGCAACGGATGGCTCAGATCTACTTGATCTTTGAATGGACGGTCTAGATCCTCTTGATCTTGATCCAACGGCTGAATGATCTCTGATTTGGATGAAACCTTCAGATCTTGACCTGAGTGCTTGATTAGCTTTAACCCTAGCTCGGATTGCATCAAAAGTTTGTAGATGGCTCAGATCTAGCTGTTTTTGAATCGGACGACCCATATTAGTCTGATGCTTGATCACTCGATCCGGATCCACTTCTGACTCAAGTTTGACCCAGCATGACCTAGGTCCATGATCCTTCCAAGCCTATAAAAGTAGATTAACAATTTAGTGCCAAAATATTTCAAATGTATAAAGATTTCCAATAAAGCCCCAAAATAAAATTAATTAATAGAACCTAGGGTAAATTCAAGATTAAGCAAGCAAAATATGGGTCAAACATGGATTTTAGAACCTGAAATGATCAACAAAATACTACTTATCACTTATCCCAAGACTAAGACTTGGATTAGTAGTCCGGCAGAAAAGAGTAATAAGAAAAAAATCAAGTGGTGTTGCACCAACCTCGATTTACGAGAAAATTATGAACGAAAAAAATATTAAAATTTGAAGAATCCGAAAAAATCGCTCAACTTGTGGTTGCACCAAGTTTGAGCCACCCGCTTTGATACCACTTGTGGGGTCGTTTAGAATCGATAGGGGGGTGAATATCGATCGAATTATTTTTCGAAAAAATGAGAGCAATTACACAGCGGAAAAATTCAATGCTAACACTTCAATTTTTTTGCTTGGTTCGGAGTCGCGGTCGGTTCCTTCTCCAAGGCCCACGGTCCTTGACCGTTTATGTTGGGCAATTCTATATTCCAAGAAAATATTACAACTTTGAATTCGAATACAGAATTTTAAAGAAAATACAGCAATAAGAAACATCTATACCGACCACCGGAGAAGATTGAAAGTCGGAGCCGCGGGTCGTCATTGGTGCTTGAGACTTGAGCACGGAGTGTTTGAAGCAGAGCGCTTGAAAGAATTCATAGAAAGAAGTTGTGTTGTGAAGCAGGGGGGTGAACCCCTTTATATAGTCGATGCTGGGGCGCCTGTGTTGAAGGGGGTGCCTGACACGTGGCTCATTCTGCGAGAACCTCAATCCGCAGGCTTGGCCAGCGCCTATCCCTTCAACTAGGGCGCCTGAGCTGACTGGGGCTCCTGTATGAATACAGGCACCTCATTTGATGACGTGAAGGCTTGCTTTGAGTGGCTTTGGAAACACCCTTGTCTGGGGCGCCTGTATCAACACAGGCGCTTGACTCCATTTAAGCGCCTGGTAGCAAAAACTTCTATCCATTTATTCTTGCAACCAGGGTTAGTTCCAAAACACAAATAACACATAAATGATATAAGTTTAAGCATGATTAACAACCTGAGCTATCTTGGTTCTGACTTTGGGCTTCTGAAATGGAACCCTAGGTCGAACCGACATCTAATGTTCCCTCCTACGGGGAATGCATCCTCACCTACTCCTCTCAGGAGAGTTTACCTGTTTGCCAACCGGCTCCTCCGGTTAGACTTTTGCCCAATCCCCCAGATCAGGTCTTCGTGCCCAGTCCGCGACCATGACTTATTGCCCAGCTTCACTCACCAGGTCTTCGGTGCCCAGTCCATGACCAAGACTTGTTGCCCAGCTTCACTCACCAGGTCTTCGGTGCTCAGTCCATGACCAGGACTTATTGCCCAACCTTATGTCAGGACTTCGTGCCGAGTTGACCTAGGACTTTTCCTGCACACTTGAGTAACGTCGTTAGATTACAACAAACCCTTAACTTATGAAGCCTTTGCCATTATCAAAACATGAGTTTGATCTTGGTGATTCCGGCACCAACAACTCTAAGATGTTTTATTGTAGGAGGTTTACCAAACCACAACTCATGAGGTGTTTTGTTCAAAAACCTATGTATTAAAGTCCTATTTTGCACATAACATGCCATATTAATTACTTCGGCCCATAGATAGTATTTATTTAACATACTCCTAGGCCTCTTGTAAGACTTTATTCTTTCTCTCAACAACCCCATTTTATTGTGGTATCCTAGGGGTAGAGAATTCATGCTTATATCCATTTTGTGAGCACAAGTTTTCAAATCTTTCATTTTCAAATTCACCTCTATGATCACTTCTTAGTCTATTGATTTTCAAATTTTTCTCATTTTCTACTCTTCTATAAAAAGCAATCAATGTTTCTAAGGTATGATCCTTATGCTTCAAGAAAAACACCCAAGTATATCTAGTGAAATCATCTATCATGACTAAACAGTATCTACTATCATTCAAGGAGACATGTTTACTACTATCAAACAAATCCATATGCAATAGTTCCAATGCGGTAGACGTACTTAAATTTGTTTTACCTTTGTGGGTAGCCTTGGTTTGCTTACCCATTTGACATGCGTCACATAATTTGTCCTTTTGAAACTTCAATTTTGGCAATCCTTGCACCAACCCGTTCTTTGATAGTCTTTTGATGTGTCTCATGTTGGTGTGAGCAAGTCTCCGATGCCAAAGCCAAGTCTCTTCCTCTTTAGACATGAAACACTTAGCAAACACATTAGTAGCACCAAATAGTTCAACTTGGTAAATGTTTTCCTTTCTATGACCAATAAGCATGATAGTGTTTAGTTCACTATACTTAATTAGACATTGAGATGAGTAAAACTCAACTCTATATCCTGAGTCATATAGTTGACTAACACTAAGAAGATTGAAAGTCATACCTTTCACTAATAGAACATTCCTAATTATAAATTATTCAGAAATTTTAATATTTCCTATTCTAATAACTTTCAGTTCACCACTATTACCAAAGGACCTTTATTTTTGTTCTTGAGTGATGAAAATTTTGATGAGTCTCCCGTCATGTGCCTAGAGCATCCACTATCAATAAACCATATTGTTGGATGCTCCCCCTTGATGCATGCCTGTTCAAATGCGATGAACTAAATGTTTTGGTACCCAAATGTTGGGTCTAATAGCATCTATAACATATTGCTTGGGTACCCAAGCTTGTACAGTTTTAACCTTTGAAACATGATTTCTACTAACAAGGGACATAAAGTTAACTTCCTTATCCTTTGATTTATACCCTAATCCTGCCTTGTTATAAACTGTCCGTTGATTTCCTAATATCATGTCCAAATATTTAGAGCTTGAGGTAAATTTTTCCAAAAAACTTCTAAGATCCTCTACTTGCAATTTCAAGAATGCATTTTCTTTTTCAAGTTCATCACTTTTAGAATTAGCAACTTCATGATGTGTACATGCTTCACATGGCATAGTATCAATTTCGAGTAATTTCATCTTATTTTGTAGTTCTTTAACTTTAACTTTTGATCTAGATAAAGCATTTGTCAAGCATGCAATAGTAGCATAGAGTTTATTTAATTTAGAAGAAGTTTCCTCATCATCACTAGATGATGACTCGCTTGAAGACTCAACTTTATCTTCATGGTTTTCCTCATCTTCACTACTTTCAACATCTTTAAAGTCATGAGAGCCACATGTCTTGAAGTCTTTCTCCCAATTTCTTCATCTAATGAGCTAGATGAAGAATCATCCCATGTAGTTTTCAAGGCCTTCTTTTTCTTTGTCTTATCATCCTTTCTTTTTAACTCAGGGCAATCGGCTTTGATGTGACCTTTTTTACTGCACTCAAAACAAATTGCATCAGTCTTTGCTTTTGATCTAATCAGAGACTTACCCTTTTTCTTGTTATTAAGGAACATTGTCTTGACATCTTTCTTGTTGAACTTCCTAGATCGTCTCATCATCTTCCGGACAAAGTTTGCCATCTCACTTGATGCTAGCTCCTCATCGCTATCACTATCGCTATCTTGCTTGGATTCGGATGAGGAGGATTATTCCTTCTTCTCCTTCTTCTTCTCTTTATTTTTCTTCTTGCTTCTTTCACCTGCAACCAAAGCTATACCTTTCTCCTTATGACTTGTATTAGCTTGTTCATGCAGTTCTAGCTCACAAAATAGTTCATCTAACTTAACAATTGATAAATCCCTTGAAACCTTATAGGCATCAACAATTGATAACCATAATGATTTTTTTGGGTAGGATTTTAGTGCATACCTGATGAGGTCCCGATTTTCCACACTTTCTCCAACTGAATGAAGACCATTTAAAAGCTCCTTGAATCTCCCATGTAATTGACTTACCGTTTCTCCTTCCTTCATTACAAAGTTTTGCAATTGATTTATAAGAAGGTCCCTTTTGACAATTCTTGTGCCTTCATTTAGCTCAATAAGCATATCCCACAATTCTTTAGCACTCTTGAATGGACCGACCTTGTTTAGTTGTTCCGAGCTCAAACCACATTGAAGAGTTATAGTAGCTTTAGCATTTGTTTGCGCCTTCATCTTTTGCTCAACTGCCCATTTTGATGATACCAGAATTTTCCCATCTTGTGTTGGTGCAATAAAACCCTCAGTGATGGAAAACCAATTATCAATTTCAGTCATGAGATAATTCTCCATGCGACTCTTCCAATATACGAAATTGTTCCATTCATAGTAGGGTGGTTGTGTAGTGCAGTGACCCTCTTTCAAAGACATCCTCGCAACTCAACCACTTGCTTCTTTGTGTGTGAGTCCTCCGAAGCAACCTCGCTCTGATACTACTTGTTAGGACCGATAGAGCTAGGAGGGGGGGGGGTGAATAGCTCGCTTCAGATGGTTTTTCTTCTTCACAGCAGAAACTAGAAGCCAACCACCTCCAAATACAATGCTAACGCTTTGATTTATTTGGTCTCCACCTCCTTGAGGTGACTAATCCAAGGGTCCACACGAGCGATCACAAATTTCACTATGAAACCTCCTTCTCGGAACAAACCGAAGGTGGAGAAACCCTTTTACAACAACCTTGAAAGCTTTCACGAAAAGAACAACAAGAAGGAGAAGAAAAAGAGAAATATTACAATCTAGGCTTGATTCTCCTTCCCTTGGTTGCTTGAAGATGGTGTTGAAAGCTTGAGCAAAGAACTTGAGCACCCAGCTGATCAGAATCGCAATGGAACAGTAGTGTTTACTTTTTGCTTCGCCACCTGCTTTTAACAGTCTTCTCTACTTCTTTGTGGCGTCACAAATCGATTGGTGAAAACTCCAATCGATTACCATATATTTTTTTTGATGAAAGGTAAATAATATCATCAAACAAAATGACACAACTCTCTATGTGCCCTATGAATATCTAATTGTTTCTGACGAATTGTCAGATCCAAATAGATATCCTGGGATAATACACAAGTGTACGCTCATGATTACCAACCCTAAAGAAAATCCCAACCATCAATGAAAAACCCCCAACTGTCATGTGTTTCCATATACTATCCAAGCTATGTCCTGCCACCCATTCACTGGCACTGCTTCCAGTCTATGCCACCAAACCCTTCAGTTTAATATAACGTGCACATCTTCCCATTTTAATTGCTGTCCACTACTGTAGCTGTAGTTGGTCCAACCTGTTGCTTGAACCACCATACCACCAATCCTTTGCCATGCGCAATACTAATGCTACTGCTATTGTACGCACAACTTCCAGCTTTTCTCCAGATATTGATGCCAAAATTAAGCAAACCCGTTGTACACTTTTGGCAAGTGACTAGACATAACCGGATTTGATACGTCTTTACCATAGTCGATACTATGGACTAGATAGGCCTATGGTGGACCTATTCACCCAAAAAGGCTTTTTGGCAAAACCTCAGCCATCAACGGATTTGATGCGTCTTTACCGTAACCGTTTGTACGGACTAGATAGACCTATGGTGGATCTATGCACCCTTGTAGGCTTTTTGGCAAAACCTCAGCCATCTACGGATTTGATTTGTCCTTACAGTAGCCGTTTGCTACGGACTAGATAGATCAATCAAGGTAGATCTATTCAACATTCATAATCAATGCGGAATCCAAACATGATCAAAAAAACAAATCACAGTCAATCCAGCCAAATCAATCCACTCCTAGTCAATCCATGTGTAGCTACCTTCATCAGAGCCTGCACTGCACAAAACACATTTGTAACGACCCGTAAAATTTTCTCAATATTTTCTTTAAAATATTGATCATGCCTAGATAGATTCTCGAGGAACATAGAGATACTAGTATGAACCTTAGCATGATTATCCATGATTTTCCCATATAGATTAAGAAGCTAAGTAATAATGGCCCTTACAAGGGCCCTTCTAATACCATGGCCATTAAGGGACCTTAGGTAAAATTTTATCATGAATGGAAATGATTTCAATTAGAAATATTAACATGAGCCTTAGTGGGCTCTTATATGGGCCTTGGCAAAAAAATAATTATAAAAGTAATAAAAAGAAGTGCATGCACCAAGGATTAAACCTTGGACCTAGTGTATCACCATGCATATACTAACCAATTCACCTAGCAAGGGAGTGCTAGTAGAGAATGAAGAGGATTTTAGTTAAGGCTTAAGGAAGTGAAGGGTCACCATGAGAAGAGGCACCATGCCCCTTCACTTGCCTCTTTGCTTAGTATATAAGAGAGGGATGGGAAATGAAGAGATAACTTGGCACTTAAGTTATAGCTTCTCCTCCTCTTCTCTTCCATCAAAGCTTCCTTCTCTCCTTCTTCCTCCTCCTAGCCGAAACCCACAAGGGGTTTTCTCCCTTGGAAAAGCTTCACAAGGAGACTCTCTCTTGAAGATCCAAGGCTTCCTACAAGGCTATAAGGGCTAGGGGTGATCAAGGGACAACAAGGTCTTCATCCTCTTCTCTATTTAGGGTCTATAACAAAGACACCAAGTGTAAGACTCCCTCACCTATGGTATAATTGTTTTCCTTGATGTCTATCATGATTTAAGTTTGTGTTTAGGATCTTAGTTGAGAAAACCATGAGGCTTGGGTCCTAGGGTTTTGACCAAGCCTTGTATTTAGGTTTGGGGATGATGTAAACCCTCACTCATGCTCCCTAATGTTTTCTTATGATAAATAAAGAATAAATTATGACTTGGGGAAATTTTGTAGCACCTTAAAGCCCTATACAAGTTTCGGCCACCAACATGTTTTCATAGTTAGGATTGGATCTAACTCTCTAATAATATTTCTTATGTTTTCTCATGATGCAAGGGATGTTAATGGTGATTTATGTGAATTTTTACATGCCTTATGACCCTTGTAAGTTTCAGCCAAGTTAGGTTATGGGGCAAGGAGTTAGGGCTAACTCCAAGCAAAGGTTCTAATGGTTTCCTATGGTGTTGTATGTAAGGTATTAGATGTAAATTGGGAAGTGTATGAATTTTTCATGTACTTGGGACCCTATAGGGTTTCGGCCAAGGTCAATTTGTAGGGCTCAAACTTAGGGTTAGCCCTAATCATGGGTTCTAATGGCTTCCTATGGCATAGTATGTAATGTATGAGTTTTCTTCACTTATGGTATCTTATATGTTAGGATCCCTCTTCTTCCAACTTTCGGCCAAGCACCCCAGTTAGGGTTTAGGTTGAGTTAGGGTTTCAAGAATACTTGTTTATGGCTTATTATGATGTACATATATAGGTTCAAGCATGTGGTATGAATTTTATGTTACCTAAAACCCTAACCTTAAGTGCTATGCTTCATGATTTTGTATGTTTATGTTAGATACCATGTTTAGTAGGTTTCATTCATGAATGATTTCTAAGCCATGAACACGTGTTATGAAGAAGGTATCATGATTGTGTAAAATGATGCATATTTTAAGTTAAACGCATATGATAACTATATGGTTAAGTAGACCTATGCATGTTCTATGTTGAATGCCATGAACCTAGATAGTATGTATCATGTTCATATGAATCCTACCCATGCACGCTTATGATAGGTACTATGATTATGTATGCTAAGTGACATGTACTATGTATGAAATGCATGCTTACCTTACGTACCATGATCATGCAAGCTTTATGAATTAAGATGATGTTTATGCCTTAAGGCATAATTATGTATGTATGTCATGTCTTATGAATGAAGATGATGAATGAAGATAATGTTTATGCCTTGAGGGCATAATGATGTTATGAATTAAGTATGAATGATGAAATGCCAAGTATGCTTTATGTCATGCTTCATGTAATAAGGATATGTTTATGTCTTTAAGTATGGTATGTATGTTCTATAAATGATGAAGCATGTGAAGTTATTTTACTTTATGAATGGGCTTGTACCGGACCGAAGTAAGGGTCCAAGGGATGGGCACCTTAAGAACGCCTCGGTTCTGGACTACCATAGTTGTCCACGGTTCTGGGACTACCGTAGCTGTCCAACAGGGATGACACCTTAAGAACACCTCAGTTTTTGGAACTACTGTAACTGTTCCTACCCTAGTAGGTCGAGACTAGCTACCTCGTATTTACTTAGGGATGCACGCATATGATGTATGTATGTGGTACAAGCCGGGGACCCCCATGATGTTATGATTATGTTTAAGTATCTATAATTATGGTTTTCAAATAAGCATCCTTATGTTATATGCATTTGACTCATGCATCCATTCATGTTATGCATCCATGCCATGTTAAGTATTTCATATGTTTATGTTTATGCCAAGAACCATGCCATGTTAAGTATTTTATATGTTTATGTTTATGCCAAGAACCATGTCATGTTAAGTATTTCATATGTTTATGTTTATGCTAAGAACCATGCCATGTTAAGTATTTCATATGTTTATGTTTATGCCAAAAACCATGTCATGTTAAGTATTTCATATGTTTATGTTTATGCCAAGAACCATGCCATGTTAAGTGTTTCATATGTTTATGTTTATGCCAAGAATCATGCCATGTTAAGTATTTCATATGTTTATGTTTATGCCAAGAACCATGCCATGTTAAGTATTTCATATGTTTATGTCTATGACAAGAACCATGCCATGTTGTTATGTTATGACAAGAATCATGCTATGTTAAGTGTTTTATATGCCTATGTTTTGTATCAAGAACTTTTATAGGTTAAGAATGTTATATGTTTTATGTTATGCAATGTATGGTTTTAGTGAGTAGGAAAGAGTCTTACTAAGCCTATGTGCTTATAGTTTTACTTTCTTATACTGCAGATCAAACAAGAGGATAGTAGGGGAAGCAGCAGGAGGGGCAAGAGTGTGTGTGTGGCAGTGACATGGCAAGAGAAAAGAAAAGTTTTTAATGTCTATACTCTGTCACGTGTTCGATATTTTGCGAGTCTCATGCTATACTTATAATGGTTTTGTTAAAAAAAATATGCACTTGCTCCTTATGTTCCCTAATGGATGACTTATGTAACTTTATATCAGGATGCTAACTATGATGTTAATATGCTAAGTTACCATGTCACTATGTTTAGGAATGATAGTTGAGACATGTATACATGATTCAAGTATTAGTTGCATGAGTTAAACGCATATGTATAAAGTTTTAAATGCTTCCGCGGCAGATATTCATATGCCTGTATGTATATTAGCGTAACGCCGTCTCTCGCCACACCGTAAGGTCTGGAAAAAAAAGACAAGCGTTACAAAACACATTAGCATCACAGCACATACAATCAGGCCAGACAAACACAGCCAACACTCAGCCAATCCAATGCAACGTTGGTCCAGCTGACCAAGTCCAATCTAGCAATGCTGGGTCAACCCAAGTGCAACCATCATGTATTCAGCCTGGTCAGCCCAAAATGGAGCTGACCTGGCCCAGGCACCAAGCCCAGTCCTGATCCACGTTTTTTTTAAAGCACACCCTTTGTATACAATCACTCAACCCTCCCTTTGTATACAATCACTCAGCCCTGTGACTCTCAACCCTGTATCTCACCCTCATGCACAACTCCTTGTCTCAGACTACAGCAGTCCCTTATCTCCCAATCTCCCTCTGTGAGTCAAGGACCTGATACACTACTACCTGAACCTTCTTGAGTATTGCCTCTAGATCCAGTCGGCCACCCTCAAATCTGCAATGATTCCGCGCCTGCTAGACGTAATAAGCTAGCGCCGCTACGGCTAGGTGTCGTGCCTGCACCAACCGACTCCTGCCCCGGTACTGTCTGATGAATACTCTGAACATCCTCCGGTAGGTACTCATGTCCGGAGTCATCTGTAGCCATGAACGGATGCGACTCCATAACTGGTCTACCGGCGGGCACCTGAAAAAAATATGCTCCTGGGTCTCTGCATCCTCCCGGCATATGGAACAGATCCCGGCCTCCTCCCTCAAGTATGTCAGACGATTAGCAGTACGTAACCTACGGTGTGCCAGTAGCCAGAAAGTGAAGGAGTGATTCGGGTGCACATATTTCTTCCATACCATCCTAGCCCATGGTTTCCGCTCCCCTGCCATACGGAAGAAATCATATACCATCGTAATCCCTCTATGGTGCTGCCGATGCAACTCAAACCAGCCACTCAAGCTCTGCTGCGCTAGCACCTCCGACCCACTGTGTGCAACTGTCCGATCTCTGATCTGACACAGCCTTTTAATAAGAGGGGAATCTGTCTGTTTCACCTGCCACTGCCAAATATCTAAATGCTGTAGATAAGTGTGATGTACCCATCTGATCCATAACATATCCTGCTTCTCTTGGATTCTCCAAAGCACCTTGGCCAAAAGAGCATCATTCCAAGCTTTGAGGTCCCTGAAACCTAGTCCTCCCTCCTCCTTGGGCTTACACATCTCCAACCAAGCAATAGGAGGGTGTTTTGATGTCCATAAGAACCCCTGGCATAGACTATATATCTTGTCAATCACTCTTGAGGGCAGTAGCAGAATCGATAACCAACAACACTCCACCCCTTGCAATACCGATCTGATCAACTGAGCTTTGCCTGCATGAGTCAACGTATTCTTCGACCAAGCATTAACTTTTTTTGCCAAGGTATCCATCAGTGGTGCATAATCCGCTATCCTGAGCTTCGCTGATGCTAGGGGAATCCCTAAGTACTGGAAGGGCATCATGCCACTCTGAAATCCAGTAAGTCCAAGCATTGCCGCTCTGGTACTCACATCCACACCTGCTATGTACATTTTGACATACCCAGATCGGCTCTTAGGCCCTCCATCTGCCCAAACTCCTCAAGGCAACGCATAAGTGTCGCTACTAATGCCACGCCACCTCTAGAGAAAAGTAATAAATCATCTGCGTAAGCAATGTGCGCTATCCGCAACTCTGCACATCTCGAATGGAAGTGGAAGTCTGACCTTCTGGCTTGCTGACATAGCAATCTAGCCATATACTCCATACAAATCCTAAATAGATATGGAGAAAGTGGATCACCTGTTGGGTATGGCTTGGTGGGTTTCCTAAGCGGATACCTGGTCGATCCGAGAGACCTCTCTATGCCTACGTATTAAAAAATTTAATCTGAATAGAGAGTCGTTTCCCATCGACCATCTCGTGCCGTATCGAACGATTCAAATTACAACTTAGCCAATTACCAAAATTGGTCTTGCAATTTGCTCGACCGTTCGACCGCGGAAAAGGCGACGAGTTGATCGCCGGCTTTTGTGTCTATGGTCGGGTCCAGTTAAATAATTATTGACTATGATTCGCAATCAAAATAATTAAATAACAAACATGAAATGACGAGGCAAATAAGTAAGGCACAAAATACGAACATAAGGAGCCAGGGAAGAATATACCTTCCGTTACCTTACGATCTTATACCGTATGACCCTCCCTCTTGGACGTCGTGTGGGCGACGATCTACCAAGACCTGTGGCCACTAAGTTGATCCCTTCTCTTTGCGCCAACCAATCCCTAACCAAAAGGATGCTGTCGGCCGCTCCTAGGAAATAATAATCCAAACACAAATCCTACTATTCCTCTCCTCCATTGTCGACGCCTTAGCAACTTGTCTCCTTCTCCATGAATCACTCCGGCAAGGTTTTGCTCCCTTGAGGAAAATTGCTTTTCTTCCCTTGAGCAACAAGCGAAGATGTCGTGAACCAGTTTGCTTGGAGAAGCAAACTCACGCTTGGAGAAACAAGTTGCTGTTCTGCTCCAAGAAAATTGCCGAGACAATTTTCTCCCTTCAGACAATTTTCTCCCTCAAGAAATTGCTGCCGAGACAAATTTTCTCCCTTGCCTCAAGAAATTGCCGTAAGGCAATTGTCTTCTTCACCTCCAAGAAAATTGCCTCATCTAATTATCTTCCTCAGGAAAATTGCCTTCAGGCGATTGTCTTCTCTGAGGATTAATTGGCGTGAGGCAATTTAATTGCCTTGAGGAATTGCTGTGAGCGAGGCCTCGCAATTAAACTGCCGCGAGGCAATTAAAATTGCATGCCTTGCAATTAAACTGCCGTGAGGCAATTTTAATTGCCTTGGAAACCGTGCCTTGGCAATTAAATTGGAGGCTCACGTCGAGAATGCCAAGAGGCAATTCTAATTGCGTTGGAATCCGTACCTGGCAAAATTAATTGCCATCTACTCCAAGCAATTTAAGCCGTTGCCACCGTGAGCGTGGAGAAGAAATTTCTCCATCTAGAATCGCCGCCGCACACAGAGGGAGGGAGAGAGAGAGAGAGGAGAGAAAAGGAGAGACTAGGGTTTCTGGTGATCTATTGGATTAATCATCAACTTGGTTCTATGCCACCATGGGGAATTTATAGGGCTACGATAGGGACTATGAGGAGGAGTTGGATCTTGGCCTGCTAATGGACCCGGTCCATTAATGAGGATCCATTCCACTAAAGGGCCCTCATTGAATTACCTCACCAACTCCCATATTTACATATGGGCTCCACTTATTACAAGTCGTCCATCTCCCCGTGTTTAAGATTTCGAATGTCCGTTAATTAATTAAATTACTGACAATTTAAATTAATTAACTTCTGGATCCTTGATTAGTACCACTCGACCTTATCATCATGCCGGATCAAATTCACCTGCAGGGTTTAGCATGATGAACCTTTCGAGCTCATCAAGGGGGCATCATCATCCTGACTCACCAGGACACGGATTCCGTCAATAATCATCGGCACATCATATTATTAATATTATCTCCCAACTTACCGGGCTTATCGATCTAACAGAATAGATCTCGCCCATTGGTAAATCAAAGAAATAATAATTAATAATATATGCCCGATATTATTTCGGGATTAAGGGATCGTACTTCATAATAATATCTTGAGGTCCTATCCAATTATCGAGTCAGTACAAATTGGATAACCTCGGGTTTTGGTCCTACCCAATGTACTCAAAGCACACTAGTGTAATTCTATGGTCAAGACCAACCACACCTAATTACACTACAACCATCCCGATGGGTTGTTCAATTCCATCTCGGTTGTGGGCCTCTATTTATGCTAAGGAACCGATAACATGATCTTCCGTGTGACACCACACACCATGTTATCTACAATGCAAAACAATGGGGCTTCGTGTATGTACTAATATAAACAGACACCTAGTGTGGTTGTGATTCTCTTTTCAAAATAAAGATGTTCATATATATAAAAGAAGCATGTCTTTCAGTATACACATCTATCAATCTCCCACTTATACTTAAAGACTTTGCTGCCCTTAAAATATCATACATCTGACTCCCTGATCCTTCACATGCCTAAAGCTCTCGCTATCAAGGCCTCAGTGAAAAGATCTCACAGGTTGTCTTCTGATGTAATCTAGCAACTATAGCTTTTCCTCTCCTGGGAGGCACTTGCGCTCTATGTGTTTACTCGCCTGATGGGCTTGTGATTCCTTCGAGTTTGCAACTGCACCATTTGTTTATCACAACAGAATGTGATAGCTTTGAGCAAACCAGGAATCACATCGAAGTCCATCTTGAGGTTCCTGAACCATATAGTTTCCTTTTGGCTGTCACAAAGACTGCCACATTCTTAGCTTTCATGGTGGAGTCCATCACGCAGTCGCTGAGCGACACTCCTCCAACTATGGTTCTACCTCCTAAAAGTAAACACAAAAACCCCGAGGAATATTTACGTTTGCCCTTATCTGACTGGAAGTCTGTATCCGTATAACCCATAGGGAATTGGTCTACCCAGTAAACCAGCTTATAATCCTTAGTCCTTCTCAGGCACTAATATAAACTTTTGTAGGACCGGTGCCGTCAATAGAGGGGGGGTGAATATCGACCGTGAAAATCTTTCGTGGAAATCTCGTAATACTTTCGTTCTAGACTCAGAGTATTAGTAGCACAGCGGAAAAGTAAAAACAGAAAAATAAATGCAATACAGAAGGACACGCGGGATTAATTTACTTGGTTCCCGACCCCCCTGGGTCAGTACGTCCAAGGCCTATGTACTCGGCGTGAGTCCACTATTGGTCTCCTTTCCGAAATTTCCGGAGGCGGAGAAAACCTGTCTTACAGTTTGATTTACAAGCAAGAGGATAAATAAACTTTAATTGCAGAATTTAAATCAAACCAAAACAACTTGTGTCGAAGCGTCAGCCGATCTGGACCTCCGAAGTGCTGCGCACTTCCTCCTGGAGCCTCCCGGTCGTAGAGCCTCGTCTTTAGCGCGTTGTCGTCGGTCGGAATGATCAAAATGGCTCTGGAATGTTGTGTCTGAAGAAGAGGGGTCGAAGCCCCTTATATAGGCCTCCTGGGGGCGCCCTGGACGCTAGGGGCGCCCCGAAAGACTCGGTCAAACTTTATCCCTGCGCCTACCTCGCCGCAGCTGATAACAGCTTTGACCAGGGCGCCCCGGACCTTCCGGGCACCCATCTTGAGCCCAGTCAGTGCTTATCCACTGCTTCTGACTCGCAGCAACGAAACAGTGTTGACCAGGGCGCCCCGGATGTTCCGGGCGCCCCGCATGACACCTGTTCTGCCTGTTTCAACGAACTGTTGTTTTCCTCTTTAGCTCAGGGCGCCCTGGCTGTTGAGGGCGCCCTGGCTGATGGGAGCGCCCTCCCTGCTGAGGGCGCCCTCCTTAAAGCCTGCAAACTAGTTGCTTTGTCTCCGGTTCTTGTTACCTGCAAGTTACACAAACACAAAGCATATACATATAATATTAGGCTTAAGGACTTGGTTCGGACTTCAGATTTGCACGAAACCCTAGGTCGAATCGGCACGAGTTCCCACCCCCGGGAACGCGCCCTTCACCTACTCCTTTCAGGAGACGGTTGCCACCCAGTCCTTCGGATGGACTTTTCCTTAGCTTCCGATACTCCCGGACCTCGAGACGCCCAAACCCTGACCCGTCTCTACTCCTGTCCTTAGTCATCGCTCAGCTAAGTTGCTCAGTCCCTTGGACCAAGACTTCATTCCCTAGCAATCCTTCGTCAGGTGCCTAGCAGTCCTTCGCCAGGACTTCATTCCCTAGCAGTCCTTCGCCAGGTGCCTAGCAGCCCTTCTCTAGGTCTTTTATGCCTAGCAGCCCTTTGCTAGGTGCCTAACAGCCCTTCGCTAGGTCTTCTATGCCTAGCAGCCCTTCGCTAGGTCTTCTATGCCTAGCAGCCCTTCGCTAGGTGCCTAGAAGCCCTTCGCTAGGTCTTAGGGTTTCGATACCTAGCAGCCCTTCGCTAGGTGCCCAGCAGCCCTTCGCTGGGACTTAGGGTTTCGATGCCTAGATTAACTAGGACTTTTTCAGCTTTGGTTACTTCACTTTTGCTCCCTTTTGTCTATTCATTGTATCACTAACTTAAGTGTATTGTCAACCATTAAAACACTTAAAGAGGAATATCATTGATGCAACTTGCACCAACAACTTTTACCACAATCCAATTTCCTTGACCTGGGTTACTCTGATATCTGCTAACCATGCTCACGACAAAGCAAATATCCAGTCTCGTTTTTAGCATACAAGAGGCTTCCTATAGCCGATACTAAAGGAACCGCCATTACCTGCTCTATCTCCTTTGATAATCTAAACATATCTCCTTAGATAGAGTAGCTCCACAACTGAAAAGTACAAAACTTTTCTTGGAGGTTTCTATACTAAAACGAGTTAAGACACTATCTCTGTATAAAGCTTAGGATAAGCACTACATCCTTCTTGGTGATCCCTTAGAACTTTGATCGCCAAGGATGTGTCATGCATCTCCTAAGTCCTTCATATCATCTGTTTGGACAACCATACCCTTACGTCTGATAATACTTTGTTATTGTTGCCAACTAACAAAATATTTTCTACGTATAGTACAAGAATACCACTATTTTCTGTCACAATTCTTACATACACAAATCTCATCCGTCCTTTGAACAAATCCATATAACTGGATTTATCTCTTCAAAGCGGATGTTCCTTGTCATAGGTTTAGGGATCATGATTCATGGTCGCCAGGGATCAAGTCCAAAGACTCTCCCAAGAACATGAATTCTGTAGGTTGACTAACAATGCTCCCACTATGACAGGGCACTATCTGTGTATCTTCTGTGACACGCGGTGCAGTGACTTATGATATTTCCTCTTGTACAGTTGGTACTAAGGTCGGAACATCCTCTCTTAATTCTTCAAGAACTAGTCTACTCATGGGTTTATGGTTCATCACATAGTCTTATTCTAAGAATCTGATATTCGTCCCAACGATTACCCTCTGATCCTTAGAACTATGGAACCACCTTTCGTTCTTCTACGATAGCCTACGAACAAGCACACGAGATTCCAATCTTATCAGTATCCCCTCTCAGCTCATATATATGCTGAGCTATCCCATGTCCGAAGATGTCTTAGACTTGGCTTTCGCCCAGTCTACTCTTCTTTGGAAGTAGGAGGCACTGACCTAGATGGTATCAAGTATATACGCTATCGTTTCCAGAGCATATCCCCAGAACGAATCTGACAACTCGGAGCAGCTCATCATTGTCCTAACCCTCTCCATAAGAGCTCTTTTCCTTCGCTCTGCTGCACCGTTCTATTGGGGTGTACCGGCTGCAGTCAATTGGGATTGAATCCCAGTATCTGATAAGTAAGTCCTAATCTTTCCCAAGAGGTACTCATCACCACGATCCAATCGTAGTGTCTTGATACTGTTACCTTGATGTTTCTCCATAATCGTCTTGAATTCTTTGAACTAATCAAAGATTCAGACTTGCGGCCATCAAGTAAACGCATATCCATAACTTTGAATATTCGTCTCATGAAGTATTCAAAGCTACCTCTATCCTGGATAGGCATAGGACCACACTAAACAGAATGAACCATGTCTAACATATCTTTGGCTCTATACCCCTCGGCCTTGAAATGCCTCTTGGTCGTCTTACCTTTCAAGTAAGATTCAAAGGTTGGGATGTCTCCCACCACCAATGAACCCAAGGGCCCATTGGCTATCAACCTTTGAAACCTACTAAGATTAATAAGACCAAGCCTTAGACGCCAAAGGTATATTTGGTTCATCTCGGAAGGAACCTTTCTCCTACTTTGGTTAGATGATGAGCTATTAGTTACTATTTTCATCATGGAAGACTTTGGTTCTAATATGTACCAATTGCCTATCAATGTACCTGAATAGATAATCTTTCTATTCCACTTTTCATAAAAAGCAATAGAATTTCATTTACTTCAGAAACTGAACCAGAGTTCTTTCTAAATATTAGGTATATAAAAGCAATCTTAAAACCAAAACTTTATTTTCTAAAGACAAATAAATAACTCCCACTGCAATAGTAACCACCTCCGTAGCATTTCCCATGTAGACGGTTTTCTTTTTTTTCTTTAGCTAGTCGTGGGGCTTCCTGGAACCCCTGCAAAGAATTGCAGACATGCGTAGTGGCATTCGTATCTACCCACCAGGTATTGGTAGATAACTCCGCTAAGCATGTTACAACGACAAAAGAAAAAGATATACTTTTGTCTTGATGACGAGGACAGTTCGCCTTCTAATGTCCAATGAAGTACTTGCCTTTCGGCTTCTTCTCTCTAGTCCTTGGTCCTTACTATGCTGCTACCTTCTTGAACCCACCTTGTTTCTTCTTCTTCCTGCCTTTCGGCACAGAAGTAGAAACCTTCTGAGTTCCCAAGGTTTGCAGGTTCTGATGAAAGAGCCCTTCTGCCACCTGGAGTTCTCCCAGGAGTTCCCTCAATGTATACTCATGCTTATTCATGTTATAGTTGAGCCGGAACTGCTCAAAACTCTTAGGCATAGATTGGAGTATTATATCGACCTGGGATTCCCCGTCGATAGATCCTCCAAGAACCTCAATCTTATTGAGGTGGGCCATTATCTTTAGGACATGATCCCTCACGGGTGTCCCTTCGACCATAGTGGTCGTCATCAGATTCTTTATCGCTAGCTGCCTAGCGGCACGACTCTGGTGCCTGAAAAGCTCCTGAAGGTTCAGCATCATATCACAAGCAGTGGGCATGGCCTGATGCTGATGTTGCAATACATTCGACATGGATGCCAGAATGTAACACCGCACCATCTCATCTGCCTTAACTCATTTCTTGTAATGCTCCTTCTGCCCTTCACCAGAATTGTCGCTAGGCTTATCAGGACATTTTCCGGTGAGCACAAATTTGTACTCTTCAGCTGTAAGGACAATGTCAAGGCTTATTTTCCTGTCTATGTAGTTGGGGCTAGTAAATCTATTTTCCTTAAGTATTGTAGCTAGTGGGTTAAAGGTTATTTTGAAAATCCTGAGAATCACAACTCACACTACTTTAGAAATCGAAAATAAATTGATTCCTCACAACAATAAATTTTCGAAATCAACCAACACCTCTAAACACCGAGAAATTCGCATGCCACGATGGTGTGGACGTATACGAATTTCCACATTCGTAAGAGGAGGTTTTACCCATTAATCTTACTATCTTGTCAACCTAACTTTTTGACAAGTAAGATTAATAGTTGGTCCACTTCGGCTCTGCAAAATAATAGCAGTGACTCCGATGGGGAGGATACTATTATTCACATCTAAGTGTTCACCATTACACGACACTAAGAAAATTATCTTTGATTATGTGCCTTCCGATGGGGAAGTACACACGCTCTTTAACTCTTTTCTATAGTCTTTTCCGACCCAGTGATCCGCAGAACAAATCCATCCGATGGGGAGGAAGGCACTCAGAGCCAACACGCAGACTTGTTCGCATCACTTATCGGATTGTAATGGAAGCCATGGGACCCTTAGGGTCCCTCTCCCACTTAGTAATTTATTACGAGGAATTTTAACTAGCACATTCACACAACAAGCACATAACCAACATATGAAAAATAGGAAATCCTAGATTTTCCAACTTTCATGGCCTTGGTCTCCAATGCGCCTCCAGTCGTGTCGACACCTTGTCAACCCCGAGGATTTATTAATTACAACAATTTGCAAAACCATTCACACAATCATTATTTGGCCATGACAAGTTGGAATCTCGTGCCTGCAACACAAAGTTATCCTACGCACATCCACATATCATCCAGCTAAATAAAATATATGAAAATGCAAAAAATTAACTAATCCTCAAACACACAAAGCCGGAAACCTCAGCTCTGATACCAATTGTTGGGTATGGCTTGGTGGGTTTCCTAAGCGGATACCTGGTCGATCCGAGAGACCTCTCTATGCCTACGTATTAAAAAATTTAATCTGAATAGAGAGTCGTTTCCCATCAACCGTCTCGTGCCGTATCGAACGATTCAAATTGCAACTTAGCCAATTACCAAAATTGGTCTTGCAATTTGCTCGACCGTTCGATCGCGGAAAAGGCGACGAGTTGATCGCCGGCTTTTGTGTCTATGGTCGGGGTCCAGTTAAATAATTATTGACTATGATTCGCAATCAAAATAATTAAATAACAAACATGAAATGACGAGGCAAATAAGTAAGGCACAAAATACGAACATAAGGAGCCAGGGAAGAATATACCTTCCGTTACCTTACGATCTTCTACCGTATGACCCTCCCCTCTTGGACGTCGTGTGGGCGACGATCTACCAAGACCTGTGGCCACTAAGTTGATCCCTTCTCTTTGCGCCAACCAATCCCTAACCAAAAGGATGTTGTCGGCCGCTCCTAGGAAATAATAATCCAAACACAAATCCTACTATTCCTCTCCTCCATCGTCGACGCCTTAGCAACTTGTCTCCTTCTCCATGAATCACTCCGGCAAGGTTTTGCTCCCTTGAGGAAAATTGCTTTTCCTCCCTTGAGCAACAAGCGAAGATGCCGTGAACCAGTTTGCTTGGAGAAGCAAACTCACGCTTGGAGAAACAAGTTGCTGTTCTGCTCCAAGAAAATTGCCGAGACAATTTTCTCCCTTCAGACAATTTTCTCCCTCAAGAAATTGCTGCCGAGACAAATTTTCTCCCTTGCCTCAAGAAATTGCCGTAAGGCAATTGTCTTCTTCACCTCCAAGAAAATTTCCTCATCTAATTATCTTCCTCAGGAAAATTGCCTTCAGGCGATTGTCTTCTCTGAGGATTAATTGGCGTGAGGCAATTTAATTGCCTTGAGGAATTGCTGTGAGCAAGGCCTCGCAATTAAACTGCCGCGAGGCAATTAAAATTGCATGCCTTGCAATTAAACTGCCGTGAGGCAATTTTAATTGCCTTGGAAACCGTGCCTTGGCAATTAAATTGGAGGCTCACGTCGAGAATGCCAAGATGCAATTCTAATTGCGTTGGAATCCGTACCTGGCAAAATTAATTGCCATCTACTCCAAGCAATTTAAGCCGTTGCCACCGTGAGCGTGGAGAAGAAATTTCTCCATCTAGAATCGCCGCCGCACACAGAGGGAGGGAGAGAGAGAGAGGAGAGAAAAGGAGAGACTAGGGTTTCTGGTGATCTATTGGATTAATCATCAACTTGGTTCTATGCCACCATGGGGAATTTATAGGGCTACGATAGGGACCATGAGGAGGAGTTGGATCTTGGCCTGCTAATGGACCCGGTCCATTAATGAGGATCCATTCCACTAAAGGGCCCTCATTGAATTACCTCACCAACTCCCATATTTACATATGGGCTCCACTTATTACAAGTCGTCCATCCCCCCGTGTTTAAGATTTCGAATGCCCGTTAATTAATTAAATTACTGACAATTTAAATTAATTAACTTCTGGATCCTTGATTAGTACCACTCGACCTTATCATCATGCCGGATCAAATTCACCTGCAGGGTTTAGCATGATGAACCTTTCGAGCTCATCAAGGGGGCATCATCATCCTGACTCACCAGGACACGGATTCCGTCAATAATCATCGGCACATCATATTATTAATATTATCTCCCAACTTACCGGGCCTATCGATCTAACAGAATAGATCTCGCCCATTGGTAAATCAAAGAAATAATAATTAATAATATATGCCCGATATTATTTCGGGATTAAGGGATCGTACTTCATAATAATATCTTGAGGTCCTATCCAATTATCGAGTCAGTACAAATTGGATAACCTCGGGTTTTGGTCCTACCCAATGTACTCAAAGCACACTAGTGTAATTCTATGGTCAAGACCAACCACACCTAATTACACTACAATCATCCCGATGGGTTGTCCAATTCCATCTCGGTTGTGGTCCTCTATTTATGCTAAGTAAGGAACCGATAACATGATCTTCCGTGTGACACCACACACCATGTTATCTACAATGCAAAACAATGGGACTTCGTGTATGTACTAATATAAACAGACACCTAGTGTGGTTGTGATTCTCTTTTCAAAATAAAGATGTTCATATATATAAAAGAAGCATGTCTTTCAGTATACACATTTATCATCACCTTGCCGAAGCCCTCGCGCCCCTTTGAAGTGGCCATGCACACTACCATTTATACTGAGTGAATACGATACTGTGGTGATACACTTCCTCACCCAGGCAATGTATGTATCCGGATAGTGCAGCCCCTGAAGCACCTCAAATAGAAAGTTTCAATTAACTGTATCAAATGCCTTCTGAAGATCTACCTTGAGTGTGTATCTAGGTGATATTCTCTTCCTGGTGTAGTTTCTTAGCAACCCCTGAGCTAGGTGTATACTATCAGTTATGGACCTCCCTTTTACAAAAGCTGTCTGTGCCGGGTGGAGGATACGCTCTACCACCACTGCTATCTTCCTTGCTAATAATTTGGATACCACCTTGTAATACACTGAGCAACATGAGATAGGCCTATAGTCTCCAACTTTGCTTGGGTACTCTGTTTTTGGGACTAATGTAATAAGAGAATGGTTCCACATTTTCAATAGTTTACCATTTCTGAAGAACTCAAGCACCGCAGCCACAAAATCCTCACTGATTGTATCCCAAGAGTGCTTGAAAAATTTTGACCCATAACCATCCGGCCCTGGTGCCTTCTGATCTTCAATACTAAGTAAAGCTTGTTTGATTTCTGTAATTGAAGGCTCACTGATCAAGCTTGCTTGCTGCTCCTCTGTGAGCTTCCTACCAAAATCTAAACAATTAGTCTGCAAAGGCTGACGCTGTGTGGCCGATCCCAGCAAGCCCTGATAATACATTAGGAATTCATCTACTACTTCCTCATGGCACTTTGTTGTTTCACCTGATTCTTTTTCTAGCATCACAATTTCCCTCCTCTTGTTGTTCCGCATTACTAGTGCATGAAAATATATGGTGTTCCTGTCAGCTTCTTTGAAGTACTTCAGCTTGGCCTTCTGTGCGCAAAACTGGTAATTTGCGTTACTGAGTTGTGCTGCCAACCGTTGTGCTTGCTGATAATTCTGCTCAAACTACCCACTAGTAAGTCCTGCTTGTTGTATATGCTATAATTCTGCTAATGCTTTGGCTGCCCTTTCCTGTATGTGCTGAAAATGCTGGTGATTAAGCTATTTGAGATCAGATTTCAAGTGCTTAAGCTTCATTTTGAGTCTAAACTGCGTAGTAATCCAACCGCTTGGCAACTGATCAGACACCCAGTTCCTAGCCACTATTGCATGATAATCTGTATGGAGTGTCCACATGTTAAAGAATTTAAATGGCCTCCATCCCAAGTCTCTGCCATCTGTGATAGTAACCAAGCAAGGGGTGTGGTCTGAGTGGTGTCCAGGTGGAAGATAGTTTGCCATGGTCCTAATGTTCTCCTCCAACCATCTTTTGTTGACTAATGCTCTGTCCAGTTTGCAAAAACCCCTACCATTGGACCATGTGTATCTACATCCGACCTGTGGAAGATCTTCTAACGAATTTAGCAAAACAAATTCCTGAAAATCGGCCAACTGGTATGGAGTCATAGCCCTTCCTCCTTCCTTATCTACAGTTGTGAATGGTGTGTTGAAATCTCCCAGCAGCAGCCACGGTATATCTATCACTGCACTAAGTCTGTTTAAGCCCTCCTATAGCTTCCTTCTGCTAGTGATTGTTAGCTGTCCATACACAAATGTAACTCTATACTTTCTCTGAGACATCTGGCACGTCACCATTGTGTGAGCAAATTGTGCATCCCATTCGCTGATTTGCAGAATAACCCTTGAAGAATTCCAGACAAGCATAATTCTGCTGCATGGTGAAT
The DNA here is from genome assembly GCA_024364735.1 of Boesenbergia rotunda. NCBI lineage: Eukaryota > Viridiplantae > Streptophyta > Magnoliopsida > Zingiberales > Zingiberaceae > Boesenbergia > Boesenbergia rotunda. Next base: position 564,900 of record JAGFNQ010002157.1, on the reverse strand, counting down.
CTGAGGTGTTTAGAACATGATGCTGCGTTTCCCAGTGCTGAAATATTCTCCTCTTCATCCTAGTATAAGCCTGTTCAGACAACTTTGTCTCTATAAGCCCCATAACTGCCACCCGATTCTTGTAAAGGAAGCCTTCTACTTCCTTCTGTTTGGGGCCTTGATTAAGGCCCCTTACATTCCATGCTGCAAACTTCATTTTGGTGAGGATGGCCTTGACCGTCTCAGATTTTGTGTTCTGAGGGTGCTAGTTGCCTGGTTACCAACCAAATCTCTGCATCCCTTGCTACCTTCCTTTCTTTGATTAGGTGCCTCTTTTGCTTGCATCCCTTCCTTCTCGTTAAACTTTGCACGCCAAAATTCTGGAGCTGGTAATGCCTTCACCAGTTTAGGCAACCTTGCTGCAGCATTTCTTTGCAAATCCGACTTTCTCTTCGTTGCTTTGGCTCTGGTTTGAACTGTCCAGCCACCACCATCCATATTGCTGTCTGTATCCACTGGCTCTGCACACAATTCCTCTTCTTGTACATAATGATAGTCCTCTTCTGAGCCTACTGATTGCATCTCATCACTACTTGTTTATTTGGAAATCTCATCTAGCTGCTCTATTTCCTCTGCACTTGCTCCTCCTATGCCTTGATCAGTCCCAGTAGATTCTTCCTCCTCCATGCTTGTCTAACTGTGGGTTGACATGTGCGTTCTCCTCATATTGACCACTTAACTGATCATCTTCCTGACCCAATAGATTCCTGTTATCCTGCATACTTGCAACCACACCAGTACCTTCAAGGTTCCTGACTTCTGCTGAAACTCCTACACTTGTTGATGCCTGCATGACAGCTTCATTTGGTCTAGATGCACTGCCCCATTGATTACCTTGCAGATAGTGTGTTGGATCGAGAGAAAACGATAGAGGGGGGGTGAATATCGTAATTCATTTCGGATTGAAAAAGAGAATACGCAGCGGAAAACTTAAAACTAAATCACACACAAACACCAAGATTTTACTTGGTTCGGAGTCGTGGTCGGCTCCTACTCCAAGGCCCACGGTCGTTGACCATTTACTGCGGGCAATTCTATATGTGCGCAAAAAGGTTTACAAACAGATATTACAATTGCAGTATAGTAAACTTAAAAGGACAGCTTTTCGTTACCGACGTCCGGTGTGGAATGTATCTCAGAGCAGAGGGACGTCGTCGGCGCTTGTATCTCGAGTTGGGAGGTTTCCGGAGCAGAGCGCTTGAGCAGAAGAGCGTATTGGCGTTGAAGGAAGTTATTGTTGAAGCCTTGGGGTCGAGGGGCTTTTATAGCCTCCCGGGGCGCCCTAAACGTTGGGCGCCCCCCCCACGTGTCAGTCGATCTGAGCAAGACTCGATCAGCCCTTATCCCTCCAGGATCGGGCTGAGGTTTGACCGGGGGCGCCCGGGATGCAGGGGGCGCCCTGGTTGACTCTTTCAGCGGGCTTCTCGGCTGGATAAGTTTTATCCACTTCGTTAGCTTGAGCCCGGGGCGCCCAAGGCATCCGGGGCGCTCGGGAGCACGGGGGCGCCCGGGAGCACGGGGCGCCCTCCTAGTAAGCTGCCGAAGCGTCTTCTTGCTTAACTTGTTTTGCCTTGACCTTGGGGGCGCCCGGGACCTCTGGGGCGCCCTGCTCAGCTGCTGCCTCTCTCCTTTGAGACGTTCTGAGCTGCAGAAACACGTTCCTTTGGTCCTGCATCCAGGGTTAGTCCAAAACAACACAAAGCAATCAAGTATTAAGTTTATACAGCCTTAGCTGTCTTGGTTCTGACTTTGGGTCTCCAAAATGGAGCCCTAGGTCGAACCGACGCCTACTGTTCCCTCGACGGGGAACGCGTCCTCACCTACTCCTCTCAAGAGAATTTACCTGATGCCAACCGGCTCCTCTGATTGGACTTTTGCCCAGCAGTACTTCGCCAGGTCTTCAGTACCAAGCAATCCTTCGCCTGGTGCCCAGCTGTCCTTCGCCAGATCTTCGGTTCCAAGCAGTCCTTCACCTGGTGCCTAGCAGTCCTTCGCTAGGTCTTTGGTTCCAAGCAGTCCTTCGCCTGGTGCCTAGCAGTCCTTCGCTAGGTCTTCGGTTCCAAGCAGTCCTTCTCCTGGTGCCTAGCAGTCCTTCGCTAGGGCTTTGTATCCTGGCAGTCCTTCGCCAGGTGCCTAGCAGTCCTTCGCTAGGACTTTGTTTCCTGCACACTTAATGAGCATGTTAGATAAACATTACATCATAACTTTTGAACCCTTTTGCCATTATCAAAAGACAGGTTCGACTTGGGTGCTGTCTGCACCAACAATCTCCCCCTTTTTGATTTATGGCAACCCGGTTCAAAAAGTTAAGTTAATCAGAATAGAGGATATAATAGTTTAGTTTCCTCCCCCTGGAAAGAATCTCCCCCTAGGGTTTTCAAAGTTTGGTGGGGTTTAAAAAATTTCTAAGTTAAAATGATGGAATTTATTTTTCAAAACTTAGAACATTTTTCAAACGAAGTTTTAGAAAACTTAACCAAAATTTGGTTAGGCACTTTGGAAAATTTATGCTTTAAAAAAAATTTCCAGTCAAAAGATTTCTAAAACATTTTCTTAAGTTTTAAGTTCTCAAAAAAAAATTTCAATCTCTTTAGTACTTAGAGGATTTACACTGAGAAACTTTTCTATTAGAGAAGTTTAGAAATAAGTACTTAGAGATTTTTGAACATAGCTTAAGTTTAAGTACTTAGAAAATACTTTGAAAACATCTTGGGTCAAGTACTTAGAATCAATTTTGAAAATAACTTAATTATCTTGAAAACAGTTTTGAAAAAGAAATTAGAGTAAGTACTTTTAAATAGTTTTGTCAAAAAACTTAGCTTAAGCTTTTTGAAGAAAGGATAATTGTTTAAATTTTGAAAAAAATTTAAAGCTCTTCTCTCCTTTCCTATCTCTCCCCCTTTGCCATATATCAAAAATAAAGCAATAGAAATAAAAATAAATTGCATGACAAAAGAATGATGTGCTGTACTGAACCAATTCAAGATATAAACTGAACCAAAGCAATTTTAATTATCTCTTTAGGGTCCTATCTAACCCATTTAGCTACTTACTAACTGTTATAAACAGTAGTTTTCGCTAGGGTTAGTCAGGTTAAATGTTCTGTTCAAGTTAGATTTTCTAAACTTGACACTTAACCTGATTGCTGTTTAATTTGTATTTAGTGCCCCAATTACTGCAGATGCACTGATCTACATCTTGAATTAAGGCAAAGACCTAAGCATCTCAACCCATTCTAGGTTATCATTCAAAAGTACCCTAAGGTGCTTGTGAGATGCTGGCTTCTAAATCTATAGGTGCATGCAGTTCTAGGGTTAGGGCCTAGGCTAAGTCCATTTTGCGAAAAAGCCCTAGTTTTGAAGGGGGTAGTTTTTAAAAAAAAAACTAAAAAAATTATTTTAAAAGTGATAAAAAGATTTTTCGAACTAATTTAAAAGCTGATTTTGAAATTAAGTAAAGCAGTTTTGAAATTCTTTTATAAACTGATTTTAAATCAAGTAAAGCAGTAAGAAAATCAAAAGTAAGTAAACCTATTCTACTAAGCATAATCCTAATAAAGATTAGATAATCATGAAAAAGCAAGTAATCAACTCCATAAGTCAGCTGGTATGAGAGAGAACCAGCACAGTCATACAAGTCAAACATGAGTCAACCCTACTAAGTAGGGGCAGTCAAACAGTCATTAGTACAATACTAATCAAATCTAGGAGGAGGGACCAGGATGATCAGAAGAGCCTGGTTGCCACGCTCTGAGTAGTGACATCATCTCAGTGTATCGAGCGTCATCTACTTCTCGATCGGCTCTTCGAGCGTCCATCTAGTCGAAGTGGTAAGCCTTAACCTCCTCTTGGAGACTGTGGAGCTCCGTCTGCATCTGAGTGAAGCGCTGGTCGATGGTCAGCGGTGGTGGCTCGTCTATGTGCTCACGAACCTCGGCTGCCAGATCTACGACATCGACTTCAACCTCCTCATCCGAGTCGATCTGGGGTACGGCTCTCTGACGTCTCCAGGACAAAACCCTGGTACCCGAGACCACTATACCGGCTAGGGAGAAGTTCCTATAACCTATCTCATCGAAGTCAGTCAATGCGGCCATCTCACCCTCGGTGATGTTACAACCGTGATGGTGAAGGATGGAAGTGATGATGTGGCAATAGGGGGTGCGTACCCGCCCCTGAGTGGTAACACTGGACACATATAGGATCGTATGGAATATGTGTAGTCCAATGTCGATATCAAGATGGTGGATAAGTGCATACAGAAGGAAGGTATGAAATGGTCGCATAGTCGCGACGTCCCTAGTGGATAATGGTAAGATGCAGCGGACTAAAACTCTATAAAGAGCATAGTCCTGGACCTGAAGGTCCACAGACTGAAATCGTCTGGCTAAGGGGTTCCTAGCATTCCTATAGAAGTAGGAGTGTAGAGTATCTAGAGTAATGTGAGAGTAAGGAGCATCAAAAGGAGGATCCCTAGGAGGATAGCAGCAAAAGGTGGACTGGGAGAGTCGTAGTCCTAGAAATCGGTTGAGCAGGGAGGGTGTGATTGTCAAGGGCATCCCTTGAACAGTAGTGACAAACATAAGACCATCTTGTCTAACTATGTTATTATAGAATTCTGCACATAGAGATGTGTTGATGGAATGAGTGCAGAATACAAGGTTATCGAGTTGGTAAAAGTTTATAACATTCATTGCCAAGGGACAAGATTGGGTGAAGAATTGTCTATTTAAGTAGCTAGTTTTTATAGGCTTGTATGTCATTCGGGCAAACTTATTACAAAGTTCTAAAGTTGGGAACCTAGGATCGGGACTAGGTTCGATACCGGGGTTTGCTTGGTTTGCTCGGCGTTTTCTAACATTATGAGGTAATTGCATTAAAGAACATTAAAATTAATTTAAATGCAAATAAGATTATACCGGGTGGCAGCTCGGGGAGGCATTGTCGAGGATGAGAGCTTGAGAAGGTTGCAAGATCACTTGAAGGGAGTTGGAGAGGAGAATGATTTTGGGTGTGGCAAGATGAGGAGATTCGGGTGGCCTTTTATAGGCGTTTTGGCTAGGGCGCCTGGGAGCTCCCGGGCGCCCGGGACAGGGCTTCTGCCATTGGCAGTGTCCTAATGCCGTTTGGGGGCGCCCGCGATGTCCTGGGCCCCCCCGGTCAGAGGGAGTTGGCAGCTTTGCTGCTTTGACCAGTCCTGGGGGCACCCCGATTAAGCAAGCTTGGCAGTTTATCTGCCTTGAACGAAGAGAAAGTCATGAGGGGGCGCCCTAGGAGTCACGGGCGCCCGGATTAAGTAGGAAGTGACAACTTTGATGTTTTGTTGACCATTTGACCATGGTTTGATTATTTTGACCGTGATATGACATGATTTGACTGCTTTGACTATGGTTTGACTGCTTTGACCATGGTTTGACTACTTTGACCATGGTTTGACTAGTTTGACCATGGTTTGACTAGTATTAGGTCAATTCCGTTCTAACATGTATTTAAACAATAATGCAGGTATTAACTGAATTAAGTTAAATTTTACCATCTCACCCATTCTAGAGTTGTCAATCACGTTTGCCTTATGGGTTTTGTGAGACAGGTTTGGTAGATAGAATTATTTTGAAAAATTATGATTTATATTTTTTTTAAAAAAATTGAATTAATTTTGAAAACAGTTGATTTTGAGTTTAAAAAAAATGTTTGAATCTACAATTAACTGAAAATTTGTGTTAGATTCGAATTTTACAAAGAATAATTTGAATTTGAATTTCAAAAATTGGCTTCCAGGTCTTGGCGAGGCACTAGGCCTTCTTTGGCCGTAGCCTTATTGGATCATCAACCCTTTCCTTGACAAAGCCTTTTAATGAAATTTCATTTTCAAAATTATTTTTTAAAAAATTCTGGTCTAACTAGTTTGGGTCTTGGATCGGTAGCTTCGGCTAGTTTCACCAGTCTAAAGAGACCAAGTAGAGTATACTTGACCTTATTAGAATTGGCTTCCCTAACGTACTATCATCTCACCGCCACCCAATACTATGTTGTTCAAATTTCAATTAATTGATTGAGTCCTTATTCTAATCATTCCTAAGTCTAAGCATGGTAAATTGCAGGAATTAAATAAACAATCAATCATGCAATTTGCAAACAAAAATTGAATTTTATCTAACAATAAATATTGTTTTTAATTTGGCTCCCCCTGGACTAAAGCCACGATAATGGTTTGGCAAGATGTGAATCTTGTCCTTGGGGATCCAATACTGATTTGATCCAGTTTGTTTGTTCAAGCACAGTTTGGGTACCCATGCCTGAATTTTAGGTCTGGACTGGTTCAGTACAGCATAGTAGGATCTTTGTCTAGATTTGATTCTATAGCCTAGTCCGGATCGATTTAGAACCGACTTCTGTTTTCCAAGAATCATGTCAAGACCCTTGGAACCAGAAGTGAAACGTTCTAAGGCAGCTCTAAGATCCTTAACTTGAGTTTTCAAGAAAGAGTTCTCTGTTTCAAGTTTTTCAACTTGAGCAGAGGTTCCTTCTTGAACCTTCTCAGTTAAGGGTTCAGAGTCTGCTCTCTCTTTCAGGAGTTTTACTTCCTGTCTGAGAGACTCGACTCGGATTTTGGCTTTCGTCAAATCTCGAGAAAGATAAGAAATTAATTCGCATAATTGCATTCTAGAAAAACCACTTACAGTTATTTCGCCATTTTCTGAAAAAGTGAGTTTGCCGTTATCCGGCTCCGATTCTGACTCGGTCTCGATTTCTTCTGAGGCGGTTAGTGCGAGCAGGTTCGACTGTGGGACCTCTTCTTCTTCGGAGGAGGAGGACTCGTCCCACGTTGCCTGAAGTGCCTTCTTCTTTCTTGTCTTCTTTGTTTCCTTCAGGTTGGGGCATTCAGTCTTGTAGTGGCCCTTCTTCTTGCACTCGTAACAGGTCACGTTGGGTTTGTTCTTTTCATTTGAGGGTTCAGCTGGTTCTTCCTTTCTTCAGCTGGCTTTCCTTTTGTTGGTCTGGTTTTTTAGCTCTTTGTAGTAGTCCCGGGCTAGCCAAACCAACTTAGGCCGATTTCCCTCGCTGTCTTTTGAGTCTGTGTCTGAATCAGACTCGGGTGCAGGTTGAGGCTTCTTCTTGGTTGTCTTTCCAGCTTTACTTGCAACAAAGGCAATACCTTTCTCGGCCAGATTGCAGTTAGTCTGTTCATGTAATTCGAGTTCAGAAAAAAGTTTATCTAACTTGATTTTGGAAAGATCCCTAGAAACTTTGTAAGCATCTACCATAGATGCCCACAAGGTGTTTCTTGGGAAAGCGTTAAGGGCGTACCTTATTAGGTCACGGTTTTCTACCTTGTGACCAATGGTGTGTAGACCGTTCATCAGCTCCTGAATTCTGGCGTGGAGCTGAGCTGCTGATTCACCTTCGTTCATCTTGATGGTGTACAGCTTGTTCAGCAGTAGGTCCCTCTTGCTGATTCGGGTGTCGGAGGTTCCTTCATGTAGTTCGATCAGCTTACCCCAGAGTTCTTTGGCGCTGTTGAATGGACCCACTCGGTTCAGCTCCTCTTTTGTTAGGCAGCATTGGAATGTTTGGGTCGCTTTGGCATCGACTTCAATTTTCTTTTTGAGTGCAGCGTCCCATTAAGTGTAAGATTGTTGTACTCCATCAGCATTCCTTGGTATTTCCAGTCCGGACTGGATGATTATCCACATGTCCACCTGAGTTTTCAGGTGGACCTCCATTCTGCTCTTCCAGTAGGAGAAGTCCTCCCCACTGAAGAGCGGTGGTCTTGCGGTGCTGAAGCCTTCTTGCATCCGCCATTAAGGAGTTTATCTGAAAAAGAGAGAAAAGAAAGGAAAACTTTGTCTCAAGACTTGGTCTTGGATTAGTAGTGCGGGATAAAGAAAAAGAATTTTCGAGGGGTGTTGCATCGGTCTCGATTAACGATAAAAATTCAAAAAAGAAGAAAATAATAATTCGAAGAAAATTCGATAAACTCTCAAACTGGTGGTTGCACCAAATTTGAGCTTCCCCGCTCTGATACCACTTGTTGGATCGAGAGAAAACGATAGAGGGGGGTGAATATCGTAAGTCGTTTCGGATTGAAAAAGAGAATACGCAGCGGAAAACTTAAAACTAAATCACACACAAACACCAAGATTTTACTTGGTTCGGAGTCGCGGTCGGCTCCTACTCCAAGGCCCACGGTCGTTGACTGTTTACTACAGGTAATTCTATATATGCGCAAAAAGGTTTACAAACAGATATTACAATTGCAGTATAGTAAACTTAAAAGGACAGCTCTTCGTTACCGACGTCCGGTGTGGAATGTATCTCGGAGCAGAGGGATGTCGTCGGCGCTTGTATCTCGAGTTGGGAGGTTTCCGGAGCAGAGCGCTTGAGCAAAAGAGCGTATTGGCGTTGAAGGAAGTTGTTGTTGAAGCCTTGGGGTCGAGGGGCTTTTTATAGCCTCCCGGGGCGCCCTGAACGTTGGGGGCGCCCCCCAACGTGTCAGCCGATCCGAGCAAGTCTCGGTCAACCCTTATCCCTCCAGGATCAGGCTGAGGTTTGACCGGAGGCGCCCGGGACGCAGGGGGCGCCCTGGTTGACTCTTTCAGCGGGCTTCTTGGCTGGATAAGTTTTATCCACTTCGTTAGCTTGAGCACGGGGCCGCCCGGGAGCACGGGGGCGCCCGGGAGCACGGGGGCGCCCTCCCAGTAAGCTGCCGAAGCGTCTTCTTGCTTAACTTGTTTTGCCTTGACCTTGGGGGCGCCCGGGACCTCCGGGGCGCCCTGCTCAGCTGCTGCCTCTCTCCTTTGAGGCGTTCTGAGCTGCAGAAACACGTTCCTTTGGTCCTGCATCCAGGGTTAGTCCAAAACAACACAAAGCAATCAAGTATTAAGTTTATACAGCCTTAGCTGTCTTGGTTCTGACTTTAGGTCTCCAAAATGGAGCCCTAGGTCGAACCGACGCCTACTATTCCCTCGACGGGGAACGCGTCCTCACCTACTCCTCTCAGGAGAATTTACCTGATGCCAACCGGCTCCTCCGGTTGGACTTTTGCCCAGCAGTCCTTCACCAGGTCTTCAGTACCAAGCAATCCTTCGCCTGGTGCCCAGCTCTCCTTCGCCAGGTCTTCGGTTCCAAGTAGTCATTCGCCTGGTGCCTAGCAGTCCTTCGCTAGGGCTTTGTATCCTGGCAGTCCTTCGCCAGGTGCCTAGCAGTCCTTCGCTAGGACTTTGTTTCCTGCACACTTAATGAGCATGTTAGATAAACATTACATCTTAACTTTTGAACCCTTTTGCCATTATCAAAACACAGGTTCGACTTGGGTGCTGTCTGCACCAACAGATACTTCCCTGATTTTATCGCTCCCACTGTCCTCAATGAATTTGTCATTTCCTGTTTCGAAGAAGGATCTATTAGAGGGATCATAAAATTTATACTCCTTTGATTTCTCAGAGTAACCTACAAAATTACAACTAACAGTTCTTAAGTCCAGTTTCCTTTCATTAGGCTTGTAAGGCCTAGCCTCAGCTGGACAACCCCAGACGTATAAATGTCTAATGCTAGGCTTACTACCCATCCACATCTCAAATGGGGTTTTAGTTGTTGTGTTTGAAAATGACAGCTATCCCCATCGACCGTAATATTCTTCTCCACGGTCGGATCGAACGACTTTAATTTTCTTATCTAGTTGAAGTTAAATTTCAGCTTTGAAAATTTTAAACATATCCAAAGATTGTGACTTCTCATGAATAAGGTACAGATAGCCAAATTTGGAATAGTCGTCTATGAAGCTAATAAAATATATGTGTCCATTCCAAGATGCCTTAGGGAATGGTCCACAAATGCCCGTATGTATTAGCTCCAAAACGTCACTACAACAGCTAGCCCCTTTGTTCCTTTTGTTAGGTGTCTTCTCCTTAATACACTCTATGAAGATATCAAAGTCTGACATGTCAAGGGAATCAAGAATTCCATGTGACATTAACCTTTCTAGGCGTTGTTTGGATATATGCCCTAAACGTCTATGCCACAATATAGAAGAATTCTCGTCAGTCAATTTACATTTCCTACCTATACTATGCATTATTATGTTATCAATCGTAGGAGTAAAGGTGCTCAATTTATAAAGCTTATCAACCAAGGAACCATTACCAATCAAAATTGAATTATAGAAAATACAAAAAATTCAATTTCCAAATGAACAAGAATAACCTGATTTATCCAAATAAGAAGTTGAAATTAAGTTTCATCTGAAAGATAGTACAATGTGTTGGTGCAAGTTGCATCAGTGATGTCCTCCTCTAAGTGTTTCAATGTTTGACAATATACTTAAGTCAGTGATACATTGAACAAGGGAAGGGTTAGTCAAGAAAGATGTAACAAAGTGAACCAAAGTCCTAGTTATCCTAGGCACAAAGTCCTGGTTCATTTGAATTAGGCACTAAGTCCTGATCATGGATTAGGCACTAAGTCCTGACCGAGGGTTGGGCACTGAAGACCTGGTTCGAGGAATTGGGCATGAAGTCCTGGCCGAGGGTTGGGCACCGAAGTCCTGGTTCGAGGAATTGGGCACGAAGGCTAAGTAAAAGTCCACTCGAATGGACTGAGTGGCAACCATCTCTTGAGAGGAGTAGGTTGAAGGTGCATTCCCGGGGGGGGGAACATGGGAACTTGCGTCGGTTCGACCTAGGGTTTCAGGGAAATCCAAAGTCAGAACCATCTCGTTAAGGCTAAGATTGTGTGTATTTGCTTTGTATTTGTGTATCTTGCAGGTATCTTGAATGGAAGACAAAGCAGACAAACAACGCACAAAGCGGCTGGAAGGCTGGCTGCTAGGCGCCCCCATTGAAGGAGGCGCCTAGATGGAGTTGGGCGCCCCCATCATCTAGGGCGCCTCCATTAAAGGAGGCAAAACAGGCTTTCATTCAGGCGCCCCATATGATACAGGCACCCTGGTTGAAAGCTGTATCTGCTACTGCGAGTTCGAAGCAAAGATAAGCTTTGACTAGGTTCATTGAGGCGCCTGGGAGGTCCAGGGCACCCTAGTCAAGAGTTTTATCTGCTGCGGCAAGTTCGGCGCGGAGATGAACTTTGACCAAGCCCTTGGAGGCGCCCCAGTCAACACAGGCGCCCTAATGAAGGCTATAAAAGGGGCTTCGACCCCAAGGCTCAAGACACAACTTTCCGGAACGATTCTCAGCTTCCCAAGTGACGACAAAGCGCTAACGACGAAGCTCTGTGATCAGGAGGCTCCATGAGGAAGTGCGCGGCACTTCGGAGGTCCAGATCGGCCGAGCTTCAAATATTGAAGATATTTCTGAGGATATTCTTGAGGCTATTAAAGATAATGCTGAGGATAACTTTAAGGATATTGAAATGCTTTTAAATGATAATTTAATTATAGATAATGTTAAAGATTATTACAAAATATTAACTAGTGGTCCAAATTACTCCACCTACTTTGAGGATATTGAAGGATGTAATTTTGATGATGAGGAGGAAAAGGAATTATTTGAGATCAAGGTCATAATTAATAAAGTTCACAAAGATTCAAATAAATCAGAATTATTAGAAAAATTTGAAAAGATAAATAAAGAGGAAATAGTAAAGGAATCAGACATTTTTGAATAATGAAAATGATGAAGCTAAACCCACAATTATTATCTAACCCAAAGATGTTGAAATTTAAATCTAATTAAATCTTAACAATTTAAACCTTATTTCAATTTTAAATAATCCTTAATTAATTTAATTTTAAATAATCATTAATTAATTTAATTTTAAATAATCCTTAATTAATTTGATTTTAAATAATCCTTAATTAATTTGATTTTAAATAATCCTTAATTAATTTAATTTTAAAAATACTTAATTAATTTTATTTTAAATAATTCTTAATTAATTTAATTTTAAATAATCCTTAATTATTTTAATTTTAAATAATTCTTAATTAATTTAATTTTAAATAATTCTTAATTAATTCAATTTTAAATAATTCTTAATTAATTCAATTTTAAATAATTCTTAATTAATTCATTTTAAATAATTCTTAATTAATTTAATTTTAAATAATTCTTAATTAATTTAATTTTAAATAATTCTTAATTAATTCAATTTTAAATAATTCTTAATTAATTTAATTTTAAATAATTCTTAATTTATTCAATTTTAGATAATTCTTAATTAATTCAATTTTAAATAATTCTTAATTAATTCAACTTTAAAATTCTTAATTAATTCAACTTTAAATAATTCTTAATTAATAATTCATAATTAATTCAACTTTAATTAATTCCGTCTTAATTTAACTTCAATTAATTAATTTAACTTCAAATTTGTTTCAATTAACTTAACTCTAACTCTTAAATAACTTAAACTCAAATTAAATAAAATCTTACCCAAACCGCAACAATTAAATTTAAAATACTAAATATGTCAAAGTGGGTTGGCATATTCGCGGGTTCATACGACATGTATCAAATCGGGAATTTGATAATCATTAGAAACTTAATAAAATGTCTTGACCTGTTTGAATCATGCATAACTGTCATGCCATGCATATGCAATTTTCTTAAAATATATGTCATGTCATTCATGTTTAATTTTATGCATGATTTAGAACATTTATAGGAAAAGACTTATTAAAACTTGAACAACCTAGTATTAGGTGGAGGTGAGATGATAGTACGTTAGGGAAGCCCTTCTAATAAGGTCAAGTATATACTACTTGGTCTGTTTAGTCTGGTGGAACTAGCCGAAGCTATCGATCCATGACCTAAACTAGTTAGACCAGAATTTTTCAAAAAGTAACTTTGAAAATGAATTTTCGGTAAAAGGCTTTGTCAAGGAAAGGGTTGTTGCTCCAATAAGGCTACGGTCAAAGAAGGCCTTGTGTCTTGCCAAGACCTGGAAGACAATTACTGAAAATCAAATTCAATTTACTGTTTGTTAAATTCAAATCTAACACAAGTTTTGATTAAGTCTTAGATTTAACAATAAATTAAGAAAAATGATTCAAGCATCTCACAATACACCCATAAGGCAACCATGCTTGATTGTACTGAGACATTAGAATGAGTGAGATGTTAAGGACAAATAAATTAAAAAATATTTTTCAAAATTATTAGAATATTTTTCTAAAAATATATTTTCAAAATAGTGCTTCAACATAATAATGTTTTTATGGAATTCATGCTTGTCTGATTGAGTATATATGATAGATTTTCAAAAATTATATTCTTTTGAAAAATTGTTTGGCCTACACAATTAGACACAAGCCTCTTAGGTCAACACTAAAGTCTCCTAATGCACTTAGATAGAGTCAAACGGTGTTGGATCCAGGGGGAGTGTTTTATTCTTTTTAATCTTTAAAAATACTTTTTGAAAATTGTGCTTTAATTACTATCACTTATGTTTTCGAAAAAGCTTATGCTTCAAAAATTATCTTCTTTCCAAATTGTGGTTTCGAAATTTATCTTCCTAAAAATTATTGTTTATTTGATTTTGATAAACCCTAAAAGACACAGAGGAAGGTCTACTTCATGATCTTCAAGGACTCCTAGGATGTGTCAAATTTAGGGGGAGTCTGAGTCAAAAGAAAATTTTCTGGCAAGTTTTTTTGGCAATTATTTATTTTAGAACTATTAGATAATTCTTTTGGTCTGAAACAAACCCTAAGGACTCAGAGGAAAAGTACTTATGGTCAACAAGCTTCCTAGGACTGGATCAAGTTTAGGGGAGGTCAAATTAAAAGAGTTATTAAAAATTTCAAAAATAATATATATTTTCATACACTATATTTTCAAAATCCAGTTGAAAGTATAAGTAATTTGTCTCTCAAAATACTTTTCAAAATTTTTTGGGGCTTATAAAATTGTTTTGAAATACTTTTTGAAATAATATTTACTGGGGTTAGAGAATTTCCAGGACACTTAGGAAAATGTTCTTGTAGTTAACAAGGTTTCCTAGGATTGTGTCAGACTGGAAAGGAAACCAAGTCAAGTAAAATATTATGTTTTAAAAAAAAAATTTAAAAAAACAATATTTTTCGAAGAACTTATATATTCTTCTAAAAAAACTTATGTGTTTCAAACTCATAATATTTTTCAAAGTACTTATGTTTTTCAAGTTCATAATATTTTTCAAAAATAATTATATTGTTTCAAAATAATGCATAATATGTTTCAAATGTACTTGCACTTTTCAAAAGATCAAATATTTTTTCAAAAGTACTTGCAAAATATTCAAAATATTTTTCAAAATGGTTTCAAAAAGGCACCAATGTTCACAAAGTACAAATATTTTTAAGAGTGCAGATGTTTTTCAAAATACTAACATTTTTTTAAAGTGTTCTTCAAAATACACACTTTGTCAAGTGAAAATATTTTTATGAGTGCAAATTGTTTTGAAAAAAAAAATTCTATGCCAATAGTTTTCTAAGGCAAGAATTTTTCCAAAGTTCAAATATTGCCCTACAAACACGAAATATTTTTTTTTTGCACAAGACTTTTCAAAGTGGATTTTTTTTGAGAAATTTAAAGTACTTAGTTTTTTTTAGCTTCTTGCTATGCTTTCAAAAATTACACTAAGTACTTTCAAAAGGAAATCTTTATTCATTGTTGGTGCAAGTGTTTTGGTCGGTTTTTTTTATGTATGACAAAGGGGAGAGGTACGCTTAAGTTAGAAATTTTTTGATTTTTTTTGTCTTCCAGAAGGATCAAAAAGGAAAATCATCAAGATGTGTTCCAAAAAGGGGGAAAGTAAGCTTAAGTTAGAAGTTTTTTTTTCTTTTTTGCTCCCAAATGATCAAAACTTATTTTCAAAACTTAGATCAGTTTTTCAAGGAGTATAATTAGTCCCTTCAGCCAATCTAACTTAAGATATTGTCAAACATCAAAAAGGGGGAGATTGTTGGTGCAAGTTGAATCAGTGATGTCCTACTCTAAGTGTTTCAATGTTTGACAATATACTTAAGTCAGTGATACATTGAACAAGGGAAGGGTTAGTCAAGAAAGGTGTGACAAAGTGAACCAAAGTCCTAGTTATCCTAGGCACGAAGTCCAGGTTCATTTGAATTAGGCACTAAGTCCTGATCATGGATTGGGCACTAAGTCCTGGCCGAGGGTTGGGCACCGAAGACCTGGTTCGAGGAATTAGGCACGAAGTCCTGGCCGAGGGTTGGGCACCGAAGTCCTGGTTCGAGGAATTGGGCATGAAGTCCTGGCCGAGGGTTGGGCACCGAAGTCCTAGACCTAGGATTTGGGAACGAAGTCTTGGTCCAAGGGATGGAGCAACTTAGCTGAGCGATGACTAAGGACAGAAGTAGAGACGGGTCGAGGGTCGGACGTCTTGAGATCCGAGAGAATCGAAGGCTAAGTAAAAGTCCACCCGAATGGACTAGGTGGCAACTGTCTCCCGAGAGGAGTAGGTTGAAGGTGCATTCCCGGGGGTGAGAACTTGCGTCGGTTCGACCTAGGGTTTTGGGGAAATCCGAAGCCAGAACCATCTCGTTAAGGCTAAGATTGTGTGTGTATTTGCTTTGTATTTGTGTATCTTGTAGGTACCTAGAATGGAAGACAAAGCAGGCAAACAACGCACAAAGCGGCTGGAAGGCTGGCTACTAGGCGCTCCCATCATCCAGGGCGCCTCCATTAAAGGAGGCAAAACAGGCTTTCATTCAGGCGCCCCATATGATACAGGCGCCCTGGTTGAAAGTTGTATCTGCTGCTGTGAGTTCGAAGTAGAGATAAGCTTTGACTGGGTTCATTGAGGTGCCTAGGAGGTCCAGGCACCCTGGTCAAGAGTTTCATCTGCTGTGGCAAGTTCGGCACGGAGATGAACTTTGACCAAGCCCTTGGAGGCACCCCAGTCAACACAAGCGCCCTAATGAAGGCTATAAAAGGGGCTTCGACCCCAAGGCTCAAGACACAACTTTCCGGAATGATTCTCAGCTTCCCAAGCGACGACAAAGCGCTAACGACGAAGCTCTGGGACCAGGAGGCTCCAGGAGGAAGTGCGCGGCACTTCGGAGGTCCAGATCGGCCAAGCTTCAACTTTTGTTTGGTTTGAATTTTATGATTCCGCACTTATTTTTTATATATTCTGATTGTAATTTTTGCACTGTAAGACAGGTTTCTCCGCCTCCGGAAAGTCCGGAAAGGAGACCAATAGTGGACGAGTGTTCTCGTGCTTAGGCCTTGGATGTACTGACCCTGGGGGGTTGGGAACCAAGTAAAAAATCTCACGTGCACTGTGTTGCTTATTAGTTCTTTTTGTTTTCCGCTGTGCTACTAACTTTGTGTCCAGAATGAACCGAAAAGTTTTACAAAATTTCCGAAGGTTTTTACGGTCGATATTCACCCCCTCCTCTATCGATGGCACCGGTCCTACACAATGAATGTATTCTCTAAATCCAAATAGACATCAGTTCCTAAATAAAGCCTAAAAATACCAATAGACTTGACTACAACCTTCTTCCCATTCCCCGTATAGATGTATTTATCACCATCAAAAAGAAGTCAGCTCCTATGACAACTCTGCATAGTGACACTTATGTGAGTAGTAGCACCAGTATCTATACACCAAGTGTCAATGGGTACAATAGCTAAATTGAGTTTGGAACTAACAAAGTTGAGATGTTTGTCTCCAGAATCTACAGTTTGCTTTTTTTCCTTTGTTATTGATCATCTTTCGCTTCTTACTCATACTTTGAGAACCAGATGCTAAGTGAGCACTCTCAGATATCTCAATCTTTAGTCTCCCCTCCTCTTGCACGCATTGAGCAATGAACTTATTCAATGGCCAGTTTTCCTTTTAAGTATTATATGATATCTTAAAAAGGAGTGAACCATGCAGGCAGAGACATCAAGATGAAATACACTAACATACTCTCAGACATGTTAAGTTTAAGTCTCGACCATTTTATTTGAGGTGAATCGGTCTGCCAGTTGGTTATGGAAACTCCTAGCATCTTCTCTCTCTGTTATTGAGCCCTTTATTTGTGCTGGTATGGAAAGCTTCATGATATTTAGACTCATGTGATTTAATTTCTCCCACGGCTGAAATTTAGCCCTCTGCTCTATAGTGCTAGCACTGGTCTAAGGTGCGGGGTGATTATTCCTTAATGCATGGTCTAAATCCATACAGCCTAAGACTACAATCACATATTCTTTCCATTCAGCAAAATTTGAACCAGTTAATGTTGAGATATTATTAATGTTGACAATTATAGATTGCACTGAAATTAAAGAGAAAAAATTTATTTAAGCTCACGATTTAACTAAAACTAAGAATATGTAAATATATAATAAAATTATGCAAATAAAATAAAATTTAAATGAATATGAATGAGCTCCTTATGAGGTATCAAATACAATATTATATTTTATATATAAACTAAAATATAATTTATTAGCGTTACTCTCTAATATAACTCAAACTATAATTGGCCACATAATATGCTTTCCATTGGGCCGACCCAATATGCGCATAATATGACATTTTATATGAGTTATATATTGGTCCAAAACTTATAACAACTTTAATCTGCCATGCAATTGTGGGATCAGTGGTGTCGATAGAGGGGGGTGAATATCGACTTGTAACTTTTTGTTGTCTTTGAGTCGTTCGTTCAGTCAACCTTGTAACAGAGTCGTTAGTAGCACAGCGGAATAATATATAAAGAGAAAACACACAATACAAACAAGTGGGATTTTTACTTAGTTCTCAGCCCCCCAGGGTCAGTATGTACAAGGCCTAATTACAGGTAGCGTCCATCCGGTCTCCTTTCCGAAAGTTGTTCGGAGGTAGAGAAATTCATCTTACAATTTTTGGTACAAGCACAAATAATATACAGAATTACAACTTGTAAGTAAATGCAAACCAACAAAAATGATGATCCGGACCAATCCGGAAGTCCGAACCATCGCACACTTTCTCCTGGAGCCTCCTTGGTCGCAGAGTTTCGTCTTAGAACTTTTTCTTCGTAGAGAATGAGTAATCAGATGAAAGATTGATGATCTGAACAGAAGGGCAAAACACCTTATATAGTAAGCATCCGGGCGCCCCCATGTGGTCTAATCTGATCCGCATCAGCGAACTCAACGCGAGGATAAAGCTAGACTTCTTAGGCACCCCCATGCCCATAGGGGCGCCTCACCATGAGGGCGGCCCCAATCACCTTGAAGGCGCCTAGGATGGGGGCACCCTCAACCCTTGAGGGCGCTCGGGACCTCCTTTTCCGGGCCTTGTTTGTTTGCGTTTGCTCTCCTATCTTGCCTCCAGCTCCATGTTCCTGCAAGATAAACAAACACAAGACAAACAAAAAATCCTATGCCTAAATGATTGACAACTAGAGTTGTCTGGTTATGACTTTGGAGTTCAAATGAAATCCTAAGTCGAATCGATGCCTTCTATTACCTTTTCTGGGGAACGCGTCCTCACCTACTCCACTCTGGAGAAGTTACCTTTTGCCAACCGGGACATCTGGTTGGACTTTTGCTTGGCCTCCGAGATTCTCGAATCTCGAGACGTCCGTACCTCGACCCATCTCTACTTCTGTCCGTAGTTCTCGCTAGGCTAAGTCTTCTGCCCGATCCTTGACTAGGACTTCATGCCCAATTCCTCGAACCAGGACTTTGATAACCAAACCTCGGACAGGTCTTCGTGCCCAACCCTCGGCCAGGTCTTCGTGCCCAATCCTCGACCAGGACTTCAAGGCCAATTCTCTGAACCAGGACTTCGTGCCCAATTCCCCAAACCAGGTCTTTGTGCCCAACCCTCGGCTAGGTCTTCGTGCCCAATTCCCCGAACCAGGACTTCATGCCTAACCCTCGGTCAAGTCTTCGTGCCCAGCTTCACTCACTAGGATTCAGCTTCACTCACCAGGATTTCGTGTCTCGATAAGGACTTCTTTGCTAGTCATCTTAATCCTGACTAGACTTCTTTCTACCAAACATCAAGTCATGTTTGGCTCAGTCCAAATATGTTTAATCACTCTGCCAAACATCAAATCTTGTTTGGCTTGTCCCATGTAACTGACCGACCCTGGGTTCTCTGCCAAACATCAGATCTTGTTTGGCTAACCCTTGTTCTGACTGACCAAACCTTAGTATATTATCACACATATCAAATCTAAGTTTGATCACTCTACCAAACATCATGTCCTGTTTAGCTAACCCTTGATCAAACTGACCAATCCAGGGTGTTAATCACTCTATCAAACATCAAGTCTGTTTAGCTAACCCTTTGGTCAAATTGATCAAACCTAGATTTATCCTACCAAACATCAGGTCCTGTTTGGCTTAACCTTGATCACTTTGACCAGACCTTTGTACATTATCAAACATCGAATACTAGAGGTTGACTATTCATGTCTGATGCTTTTTGCACCAACAATCTCTCCCTTTTTGATGTTTGACAATAATCCTAAGTTAAGTTTTAGTCTAAGGGTTTTAGGTCAATTCTTGGGAGAAATCAAAAAAAACTAACTTAAGGTACACTCTCCCCCTTTGAGAGACATCAAAAAGAAACATAAGGTGATAACAAAGATTTTAAGTTAAAAATTTGCACCAACAATATGATTTTTAAAAATATTTAAGTTTTTTTTAAAGAAAACATAATTTTCAAAATCTTTTTTTATTAAAAAAAATACCTTTTTTAGAAAATATTTTAAGGAACGCTAAGTACTTAAATAAAATTTGAAAAGATAAGTACTTTATTTATTTGAATTTCCCTAAATCTGACACACTCTTAGGAATCTTGTTGACCACAAGAAAATTTTCTATGTATCTTAGAGATTTTCTAATCAAGATAAAGTATTTTAAATATATGTATTTAATTTTTAAAAAATAATTTCTTGGTTTGGATTCCTCCCCAATCTGACACAATCCTAGGAAACCTTGTTAATTACAAGAAAACTTTCCTATGTGTCTTGGAGATTTCACCAAACACGAATAATTTTTCAAAGGTTTACAAAGATGTTCAACAGACGAAAATATTTTAAAAAAATATTTTAGAAAATGAGAATATTATATTTTCAAAAAAATAAAGTATTTTTGAAAAGATAGTGTTTTTTGAAAATATAGTATTTTTTGAAAATATAATATTTTTGAAACTTTTAATAGTTCTTTTAATTTGAACTCTCCCACACAGTCCTAGGAAGCTTGTTAACCACAAGTTGATCTTCCTCCGAGTCTTAGGGTTTGATTCAAACGAAAAGAGTTACAAATTTTTTTTAAATTTAAAGTAATCAAAAGGTGAATTATACTTTTGATTGAGACTCCCTCTAAGTCTGACACAATCTTAGAAATGCTTGCAGATTATAAGAAAAATTTCCTATGTGTTTTTAGAGTTTATCCAAATTATAAGAGCATTTTTTTGGAAGAGCGTTTTTAAAAAATATAATAATTTTTGAAGAAGTATTTTTCGAAAAATATTTTAAAAGACATGATAAATTTTTGAAGGAATATTTTTCGAAAAACATTTTGAAAGAAATAAATTTTTGAAGAAATATTTAAAAATAATAATTTTTCAGGCAAAAGTCATTTTGAAAGAGAAAATAAATTTTGGAAAGAATAATTTTTCAAAAATAATTTTTCAACAAAATGTTTTAAAAACACGACAGAAACTAACTCCCCCTGAACCTAATACCTTCTGACTATCCTTGTTAACTACAAGGAACTCTACCTAAGTATCTTAAGGGATTTTAGTATTGACCTAGAAGGTTTGTGTCTAAGTGTAGGTCAAACAATTTTCGAAAAGATATATAATTTTTTAAATCTATTTATAAGACACACAATCACGCATGAAATTCATTAAAACATTATTAAGTTTAGTCACTATTTTGAAAATATGTTTTTAAGAAAATATTCTAAGGAATTTTTGAAAACATTTTGAAAATATTTATCAATTGATTAGTCCTTATCATCTCACCCATTTTAAGTGTCGCAGTACAGACAAGCATAGTAGCCTTATGGATGTTTGTGAGACGCTTGATTAATTTTTCTCAATTTAATTTTATAGATTGTTTGACCTTGAGCTAGATTCAAGTTTAACAAGTAGTAATTTAAAAGTAAATTTCAATAATTGGTTTCTAGGTCTTGATAAGGCACAGGGGCCTTCTTGGATATCGAAACAACGACCCTTTCCTTAGACAAAATCTTTTAAAGAAATGATACTTTTAATTTACTCTTTGAGAAACTCTGGCCTAACTAATCTAGGATATAGCGAGGTAGCTTCGGCTAGTTCCACTTAGCTAGGTTGCCAAGTCGGGTACTCCTTATCCTTCCTGACTTCCTACACCAAACTTTCCTAACGTACTATCATCTCGTCCCACCCTGATACTATGTTAGGCAAGTATCAACCAATCTTTTTCTTATCTAGCCATTCTAGATTAAGTAAAAAATAAACTAGCATGAATAACATGACAGATATATGTGAAGAAACATAAACAGATGTATGAGCATGATAGTTATGCATGTGTTAATCAAGTCAAAGTATTTTAATTTGATTTCTAATGTAGTATCAAATTCTTGATTTGATATTGATCGTGTGAACCCGCGAATATGACAACCCACTTTGACATATTTATTATTATTAAGTTGATTATTCTAGTTGGGTAGAATTTTATTAGTTTCATAATTGAAGGTAATTAATTTGAATTAAGTTTATGGATTTTATATTAGCAAATTTTGAATTTCGTATTAAGGATTGAGTTTCTAATTAAGATTTAAATTATTATTAGAATTTTAGATTTAGATTATTAATTAAGATTTAAATTTTTAAGAATTAAATTACAATTTAAGATTAAGATTTACATTTTTAAGAATTAAATTAGCATTTAAGATTTAGATTATTAATTAAGATTTAAATTTTTAAGAATTAAATAATAATTTTGGGTCTAATTGCATCATTCCCATTAACTCAAGAAATTCTAATTTAACGATTATTCTTTTGATTTTAAATTTTATTTAATACTTCTATTTTATTAAATTCTTATAAGTCATTTTAATTATAGCTTTAATTTTGATGAATTCATCTTCATCTTCATCTTCAGAATCATATTCTCCTTTATCTTCAGAGTTATATTCAGAATTAATAAAAGTTGTATCACTATCTTCAAAATAAGTAGAATATTTTTTAGAATTACTATTTAAAGTTGTTCATTATCTTCAAAATTAGTAGAATAATTAATTAAGATTCAGAATTATTAATTACAGTTCATTATTATCTTCAGAACTATTAATTACAGTTTTAGTATTATCTTCAAAATTATTAAGATTATCTTCAAAATTATTAAGATTTTCTAGAGAATTATTAATTAAAGTATTATCTTGTGAATTATTAAGATTATCTTCAGAATTATCAGGATTATCTGAAAATTTATTAATTAATGTTTGAGTATTATCTAAAGACTTATGTGATAAAATTTTAAATTAATTTTTAATATTGCAGCATTAATTTTAAAAAAAATCAGAATTGATATTCATGATTTTGATATTATTTAGATCATTATTAGTTAAGCTATCATGTAATATTTCTAATTTCTTATACAGAAAATCTAATTTGATAGAAAAATCAACATTATTATCATACATATTTTCTAAATTACCAGAAAATTATGTAACTTTCTAGGAATTTGAAAAATATTTTTGCAGAAATTAAATTTTTGTACCTCTTTTACCTTCGTACCATTTCCTAGCATTGTGGGTCGGGTTATTCTCCAATCAGGACACTGGTTCTTGTAGTGCCCATGCTTTTGACACTTGAAGCATTTGATATGGTTCTTGTCCCTCCAAACTCCTAGTGCCAATACCTTCATTGCCGCCAGTGGTGACATACGAATCTTACGAGTAGGGCACTTATTTTTATAGTGCCCTCTCTCCCTGCACTTGAAACAGATTATGTGAAATTTGAAATTAGACATTTAAAAAAATACCTCCTTCACCCTTGTCTCCCCCTCAATTCCTGGCCTTCTTGCTCCTTCGGCGGTGAGTCCGATCAGAGTCACCTGCTCTGATACCAATTGTGGGATCGGTGGCGTCGATAGAGTGGGGGTGAATATCGACTTGTAACTTTTTGTCATCTTTGAGTTATTCATTCGGTCAACTTCGTAACAGAGTCGTTAGTAGCACAGCAGAATAATAAATAAAGCAAAAACACACAACATAAACAAACAGGATTTTTACTTGGTTCCCAGCCCCCCCAGGTCGGTACGTCCAAGGCCTAAATACAGGTAGCGCCCGTCCACTAGTGGTCTCCTTTCCAGAAGTTTTTCGGAGACGGAGAAGCCCGTCTTATAGTTTTTGGTACAAGCACAAATAATATAAAGAATTACAACTTGTATGTAAATGCAAACCAATAAAAATGGCGATCCCGACCAATCTGGAAGTCCGAACCGTCGCGTACTTCCTCCAGGAGCCTCCTTGGTCGCAGAGCTTCGTCTTAGCACTTTTTTCGCATGGAATGAGTAATGGGATGGGAAGATTGATGATCTGAACTGAGGGGGCAAACCCCTTATATAGTAAGCATCCGGGGCCCGAGATCCCATAGGGGCACCCCAATGTGGTGCAATCTATTCCACATCGATGAACTCAGCACGAGGATAAAGGAAGGCTTCTTGGGCGCCCCCATGCCCATAGGGGAGCCTCACCATGAGGGCGCCCCAAGCACCTTAAGGGAGCCTAGGATCAGGGCGCCCTCAACCCTTGAGGGTGCCCGGGACCTCCTTTTTCCGGGCTTTGTTTGTTTGCGTTTGCTCTTCTATCTTGCCTCCAACTTCAGGTTCCTGCAAGACAAACAAGCATAAGACAAACAAATAATCCTAAGCCTAAATGATTGACAACTAGAGCTATCTGGTTCTGACTTTGGATTTCAAATGAAATCCTAGGTCGAACCGACGTCTACTGTTCCCTTTTCTGGGGAACGCGTCCTTACCTACTCTACTCTGGAGAAGTTATCTTTTGCTAACCGGGACCTCCGATTGGACTTTTGCTCGGCCTCCGAGACATCCATACTTTGACCCATATCTACTTCTGTCCGCAGTCCTTGCATGGCTAATTCTTTTTCCCGATCCTCGACCAGGGCTTCGTGCCTAATTCTTCGAACAAGGACTTCGGTGCCCAACCCTCGACTAGGTCTTCGTGCCCAATCCTCGACCAGGACTTCGTGCCCAATTCCCCGATCCAGGATTTCATGCCCAATTCCCCAAACCAGGACTTCGTGCGCAACTCTCGGTCAGGTCTTCGTGCCCAATTCCCCGAACCAGGACTTCGTGCCCAACCTTCGACCAGGTCTTCATGCCCAGCTTCACTCACCAGGACTTCGTCCACCTAGCTTCACTCACTAGGACCCATCTTCACTCACCAGGATTTCGTGCCTCAATAAGGACTTATTTGCTAGTCATCTTAATCCTGACTAGACTTCTATTTGCCAAACATCAAGTCCTGTTTGGCTCAGCCCAGATATGTTTAATCACTCTGCCCAACATCAAGTCTTGTTTGTTTATCCCTTGGTCTAACTGACCAACCCTGGGTTCTCTGCCAAACATCAGATCCTGTTTGGCTAACCCTTATTCTGACTGACCAAACCTTGGTATATTGTCACACATATCAAATCTAGGTTTGATCACTCTGCCAAACATCAAGTTCTATTTAGCTAACCCTTAGTCAAACTGACCAACCCTGGGTGCTAATTACTCTGTCAAACATCAGGTCCTGTTTGGCTAACCCTTTGGTCAAACTGATCAAACCTAGGTTTACTCTACCAAACATCAGGTCCTGTTTGACTTATCCTTGATCACTTTTTCAGACCTTTATATATTGTCAAATATCGAAACACTAGAGGTTGACTATTCATGTCTGAAGCTTTTTACACCAACAACAATATGTCTTCCTTTGGGCTGACATATTTTATGCATGATCAGAACAATAAATAAATAAATTTTGTTCAACAGTTGTAAGCTATCTTGAACATATATCTGCCATAAAAGTAACCTACCTTAGGGTCGATTACTTTTAGCATAGATATACGTCTACCAATACAAAATGCACTAAATCTACCTAAAGTGTCTTCCTTTGGGTTGACACAATAGTTCAATTTAGTGACACGTTGTGTAGATAGACCCAAGAAAATTCTAAATATTTTTATCGAACAGATAATTTCTTTATCAACAATATTAAAAGTAGACTTGTAAATCGATTGATACCATATAATAATTAATTAGTTTTACCTAATTAATTATCACAATCAATTTGAAAATCTAGTATATGTAATTGCATAATGATATACAGAATCCAACCTTAAGAAGGTAAAGCTTCTATTAAATTCTATAATTTAATGATTATTTAATAGAATTTAATTAAATCTGAATTATTCTTCATAAAAAATTATTTAATAATAATTTTTTTTCTCACGCATAAAAGCAGAATCATTCTTCATTAAAAAAATTATTTATTTTTTTTTCATGCATGGAACGTAAAGGCAGAATCATTCTTCATAAAAAAAATTATTTAATTTTTTTTCTTTTCTTCGTGCGCGAAACGTAAAACACGAAACAGTTCAACTGTTCAAGTTGATTGCAAAATTTCAAGTTCAATCTATTGATAATTTTTTTAAATTGATTAGGAAAATCCTAATCAATCGATAATCAATTCTGAAATTTTCTTATATAATTTTCGATAATCAAAATTATATTATATTAGAAAAACTTGATCTAACATATAAATTATAAATCGATGAAAATATAAACTTTATTACTATGAAATGATGAAATAAAGTCATGGCTCTAATACTAATTGATAGAACTGTCACGCCCCGAGGAGCCGCCCGTCCGATATTGACCGGACTGTCACTCCCTCGACCCGACAGACAATTCAAAAACCTAACCTCTACGACAACTTCAGCCGCTTGTACCGCAGCCTATAGGGCTAGAACCAACGTCTGCATACAAAGAAAACGAAACAACATCAAAAGTTGCGTACCGATACGACTTACGACAAAACAAAGTGAAACAAGGCCTCCATGGCATACAAAAATACAACTATACTGTCATGCAAACAACCCAACAAAACACGAAGACAACAGCGGAAACAAAAAGACAAAATAAACAGGAAGAGGGTACCAACATGTAACCCATCAAAATACCAAGACAAACTCCAAGAATCGTCTCGAAAATACACGAGCTGGGACAGGCTGCCGGGCACTCCAATCGATCATCTTGAAATAAAAACAAGGAGCTAACGGGGTGAGTACACAGTACTCAGCGGATATCTCATCATATATGCAGGATAGTCTAAGCTCCCTCGACCCGACAGACAATTCAAAAACCTAACCTCTACGACAACTTCAGCCGCGTGTACTGCAGCCTATAGGGCTAGAACCAACGTCTACATACAAAGAAAACGAAACAACATCAAAAGCTGCGTACCGATACGACTTACGACAAAACAAAGTGAAACAAGGCCTCCATGGCATACAAAAGTACAACTATACTGTCATGCAAACAACCCAACAAAACACGAAGACAACAGCGGAAACAAAAAGACAAAATGAACAGGAAGAGGGTACCAACATGTAACCCATCAAAATACCAAGACAAACTCCGAGAATCATCTCGAAAATACACGAGCTGGGACAGGCTGTCGGGCACTCCAATCGATCATCTTGAAATAAAAACAAGGAGCTAACGGGGTGAGTACACAGTACTCAGCGGATATCTCATCATATATGCAAGATAGTCTAAGCTAGCAACAGTATAACAGGCTATCGATATAACACATGTACAGGCAGAGATAAATACAACTGAAAGCGGAAATAGGAAGTACCATACCAATGTGTTGGAGTCGCCAAATCCAGACATAATGATCTCCTATATGTGCATGTCAATCATATGCAACATCCAGGTATAGCAAGCACAAGCAAGTGCAAAATATGCAAATGCACATGGTGCAATGGCATGGTCACCCCTGCCGTCGGTCAGACATCGTCACCTATGTACGGGAGGAAGCTGAGCGGAGGCCACCCTCCGACGTAGGGCTGTGACTGCCGTCCGTACTCTACCATCACTACTCCTGAGCGATCGAGTAGACGGAATGCTGCCAGTGTAATACCCCTACTCCATGACCTATCCTAGCGATATCTCTATCAGCCCCAGGCCATGACCTATCCTGGTGATATCTCTATCAGCCCCAGGCCATCTCTGGAGGACATCTCTATCTGAGTGTTACCCCTATCCCATGTATATTAATGGGGAAGAGACCTCTCCCTCTCATCACCTGGTATATGGACTACTCAAGGAGGGACCTCTGTCTGCTACCATTCTCCGATTCAATAACCCATGAGTGCATGAGCGGAGCAACACAGAGCACACTACCCAATACTCCATCAACCACTAACCCATGAGTGGTCGTATGGGTAGGTCAGTATGACTTGTCGACCTGACTCACCCACAAAGGGGGCCCTGATCGACAGTGATGTACAGTGCACGATGATGCATGACACTGGTCAAACAGCATCCACTATCTAGTCCACCTATATCAACATGATATGCAAGGATTGTAGATAATGCACCATAACCTAGGTCCTAAGGGTATAGGTATCACATGCCAGGTATAGCATAAACAGTATCAGCAAAACAAATATAAGAGTTATACCACAATCTATTACTCTATTGCTAAACACAGCATATCAAGCATATATATCTATGACTAATCTAAAAGAAGAGTCAGAGATACCCGCCTCCGAAACAGAAGTCCGTAAGCCGAGAATCCCCCATCCGAACTAATATCCGAAATGAGGTCACGAAACCAATCAACGTCCTGCATCAAAGAATAACAATTATTTAGCTAACCTCACACATGATATTTAGCTAAATAAGTATTAAAACCAAATCAAGACCAGGTTATCCCAATCTAGATTTAACCAACTGCTATCTAATTAAACCATCTCACCACCCAATTCTGTGGCTTTCACTAATACTCCACCAAAGCTCTCGGTAGCACACAAGAAATGCAACAAACTCCAACCCATCAGGAAAGTAATCAACTTCACAGAAACAGAGCTGATCCTTAGTATCATCTCACGGTACAAGGATCAAATGAACTCCTATCCCATTTGATAGAAATCAAAGCCCAATTTCGAAAACTCTCGACAGTGATGTCGAATAGGGTAGAAAGAGTTCTTTAACAGACACTTTGGCAGAGAAGAACGCCGAAGAACATAAATCCAAGAACAAGGATCCAAAACATGCCGAAACAAAACTGAAATCAAACCTCCTCTTGACACACAACAGTGCTCACAAAAACAAGTTCGAAAGGGAAAATAAACCACATCCACAACTCAACCTCACACATAGATTATTCAGGCCAAAAGCACAAACCCAACCAAGATCAATTGAGAACATATCTTGACCTTAATCCACCCCAGATCAGAACAAGAACCCAGTCACGAACTGAAGAAAAGAAGCAGCTCATCCAAACAAATAACCCAGAACTGAACATCCACAGAGGAAGAGAAGGAGAACAAAGGAGGAATCCAAGAACTATACCAAGGGTCACAGCCATTCAAGCACTATCAACAACCTATCATGATCACAAGAACAAAAAGTTTGCAAACCTTCCCAAACAATGATATAAATCGCCCCAACGACAGATCATGATCAAACCACAACAAACTTCAATTCCCAACTCAACACTTGCAGAACAAAACTTGCGATCAGAAGCAACTTCAAATTCCAACATATCCCACAACATCTAACACGACATCTCATCTTACCAGAGGTGCGCCGGCGTCGCCCCTACTAAATTCCATCGCAACCGCGCTCGCAAGAAAGAAGAACACCATCCAGCCTTAGATTTGTACCTTGGTGTTTAGCCCCAGCCTCCTCACTCAAGAATCGAGCTCAACCACATTGGCGTCGGATGCTCAATTGACGGTGACGAAACCTCGCTCGAGTGGATCGGCTGAGGAAACTTCGGGGAGATCGCACGCACACAGGAGGTCGTCTGCGATCGGGAGGAGGAAGAAAGGAAGGTCCTCGAAGGGTGGCCGACGCCAATTGAGAAGACGAAAGTCAAAGGGAAGAAGAAGAAGAAGAGGAAGAAATGGAGCGTCGAGTTCGGGGCTGTGTGCTAGGGCAAATGAAGAGATGAACCGATACATCAATATAAACGGAAATTTTGCAACCAAGCCCCTCATTTCATTTTTCTTTTTTTCCCATCCCATATCAGCCCTTAACTTATTCCTTTTTACCTTTTAGCCCTCTGAGTTTCCGTATTTTAACAAGAACATTGTGTTTTCTCCTAACCGCATGAATTCTAGAAATAAAATAAGAACTCGAAGAGAAAACACAAAATATATGAGCATGGATCTATTGTTTCATCGAATCATAGCATAACAAGAATAAAAGATATAAATCGAAAAACAAAGAACCTGATTGAAGAGTCATTGTCCTTGTCGTAGCGTCGTCGGCTTGATCCCTTGGGAAGAATATACAACGGAAAGAAGGAGGATCTTCCAAAGGGCTTAAGGTTGACGGTGCTATAAAGTTTCTTGTCAATGGGGAACAAGAAACTAGGTCAAGATGATACCCTAAACCCTTAGGGACCTCCCCTTTATATAGGAATCAAATCTGTTATCAGTCCATAGATAATAACAGATTGACCTAAAGGGTTCTATACAGTGAACCCGCATCCAATAATTCAAAACCCAATAAATATAAATTAGATCACTTTAAGGGCTCAGATTGTATTTACATATACAACTTACAAATAAGCCCACCTACTAGGGATAATAATATCCAACATATATTATATGTATTTAGCATTTAAGATTTTATGATTTAGGGGTTGAGTTACAGTGGATTTAAGCCAATAAAATTTTTCTTCTAGGTTTAAGCTTTCCTTTTGGGTTATAGTGTTCATATAAAAATTTTTAATACTCATGAGGTATATTATATGTATTTAGTGTTTAACATTTTATGATTTAGGTATTGGGTTATAGTAGATTTAAGTCAATAAGATTTTTTTTAGGATTCAATATTCCCTCTTGGGTTATAGTGTTTAAGATAAATATTTTTAAATGCTCACGGGTTTATTATAAGATTAAGGAATTGTTTATTAAAAAATTATAAAAAAATCCAGGAATCTAAATCGTGGGGTGTGCAACATTGCGCGACATTCAGTCTGTAGTAGAACTACGCTCATATATGTATATTATCCTACGGACCTTATACTGCGGACTCGTCCGGACATTGCTCAAGGCATCTGAATTTCAATTTAGGTGTCCCGATTAAACTTTTTTTCTTAAAACCAAATCGGGGCACATAGAATCAATTACAGGTGCCTTGCTCATTTTTTCTTTTTTAAAAATTTAACATTTATTAACTTTTAAAGTTTAAATACATATAATATATCTCATGAATATCCAAAAAAATTTATCCTAAACACTATAACCAAATAAGGAAGTCTGAACCCCAAAGAGGAAATTTTATTGACTTAAACTCACTGTAATATAACCCCTAAACTCTAAATCTTAAACCCCTAAATACATATAATATACCCAGCGAACATCTAAAATATTTTTTCCTGAACACTATAATTCAAGAAGGAAGCATGAATCATAGAGAGAAAATTTTACTAGCTTAAATCCGCTATAAACCAATTCCTAAATCTTAAAATCTTAAACCTAAAATACATATAATATATCTTAAAAAAATAAAAAACAAAAAAAATAGTCACAATCCTTGATTCATCCAGGTGCTCTAGATCCGCACAAGCACCAACGCCTCGACCTACAACAGATTAAAACTCTCTCTCTCTCTCTCTCTCTATATATATATATATATAATATCATGTGAATTATAAATATAATAATATCATAATAATAAAAATTTAAAATAAAATAACACCTTTAACTCCAACTCTATTATGTACTCAACAAGCTAGATCTCAAACTTGTTCAACTATATGAAAATGATATATTAATAAAATGAGCATAAATTAAGCTCGTTTAATTTTTAAATAATATTTTGTAAAACTTGAGCTGTTCATAAATTATTTAATTTCATTATGAATTAAATTTAAATTTAAACATTAAAATTAAAATTAAAATCGAACTCAAGCAAAACTCAAAGGAAAACCAACCGAGCCTTAATCGTATTATTTTAGGAGTATCATTTTTCATTTGAGAAATGATATGCAGCATGAAAATTTTATACGAAAAACTCAAGGAACTAGTCAGCAAGTCTACGTGGCAAAAAAATGGGAAAAGAAAGAAAGAGAAAGGGGTCAAAAGAAAGACGCGCTCACGCGATCCCCATCGCTCACACGAAGCACTCCCCAGCGACGCCACCCCTCCTCCAGGCCAAATCGAACCAGCGCCTAACCCAGCGAAGCGCTCCCCCAGCGATGCACCACAACCACCAGCGACGCCAAGAAGCTCACCGACGCCACCCTAAAATGAAGCCATGAAGACGTGGCAGCTCCCATCCCTCTCTCTCGGTCCAGTTGACGCATCTGCAAGGTTTGATTTCTCTTTTTTCCGCGTTTATGGTTAGTAGTATTCACAAGTTTTTTTCATTTTTTTCTAGTCATTTTTCTCCATAAGTTTGGAATATCTAGATATTTTTTACTGTCTTGAGTTCCTCTGTCTTGTAAAAATATCTTATAGCATATTAGCTCCAGGGAATGCTTCTCGTGATTATTAGCTTCAACTTTTGAAAACCATAAATTTCTTAGAAATGTATTTAAAATGAATTAGGCCCACCACTTCTGTTGCTCATTTGATATGCTAGCCCCTTGCAGTGGGAGCTACTTCAAAGGGCGAGCTATTCATTGAAGTTATGCTATTCACAGTGACATTGACCATAATTCATCGAAAAATTCTAGTTTACTAATGAGAAGAGATATTTAACATATTAAGCATTTAAAATAATCACACAAGGGTGAGTCTCTAGTATGTACATGCATATACATCAAATTCTTATTGCTCTATGCTTAGAGATTTGCATGGCTGCATAAGATTATTATATTCTGCATTGTAATTTAAGCATAAAGCAAATAAAGCTGCGTAACTTTATTATTGTTCTACTGCATTGTTTACTTAAAACATTTTTTGTGCTATTGTTTATTTTTGTTTGCCAATAACTATTTTGTTTGAATTTAGGTTGTAAAATTGTTATGGAGTGAGAACCATTAAATGATGGTGATTCGTCAAATTCAAATAATATTGATACTCCACGAGTTGGGATACATTTTATATCTAAAGGAGAAGTTCGTGATTTTTACAACTCATATGCACAAGGACTTGGGTTTGATATTTCCATGATAGGTTCCAAAAAAGGAGATGATGGCCAAGTAAGGTATTTTTCATTTGGATGCTCTAAAAATGGTAGGACTATTCCTAGAGTGCAAATTTTCTTTTATCCTAGACCTTATAGCAAGACGGATTGCAAAGCAAAGATTAATATTACAGTTCAGAATGATAAATTATATGTCATTACTAGTATTCAACTTGATCATAATCATGCATTAAGTCCAAGGAAGTCAAGACATTTTAGATGTAATAAAGTGTTAGATTTTCAAACTAAGAGAAAATTAGAGTTGAATGATCAAATGAGAATAACTTTGAGTAAAAGTTTTCAATCATTTGTTATTGAAGCTGGTGGTTATGAAAATTTACCATTTGATGAGAGGAAGTGCAGAAATTATATGGTTAAAGCACGAAGATTAAGGCTTGGGAATGGTGATGCAGAAGTCTTGAATAATTATTTTTGTCGAATACAAAGTAGAAATTCAAATTTCTTTTATGTGATTGACGTAGATGATGATTCTCGCATAAGAAATATATTTTGGGCTGATGTCAGATGTAGGCTTGCATGTGATTCTTTTTCTGATGTCGTTAAATTTGATACTACATATCTTACCAATAGTTATGATATGTCATTTACTCCGTTTGTTGGAGTAAATCATCATGGTGAATCTATATTACTTATTGTGGTTTGATATCTAAAGAAGATTCTGAAACTTTTATTTAGTTATTTAAATCATAGTTGACATGCATGAGAGGACGAGCTCCACGAGCTATTATTATGGATCAATGCAAAGCTATGAAATTGCAATTCTTGAGGTATTTCCGGACTCTCATCATCGTTTATGTCTTTGACATATTATGAAAAAACTTCCAACCTAGTTTAGTAGTCATGCCAACTATAAGTTGATAAAGAAAATTTGAAGAATATTATTTATAATTCTTTGACATCTGAAGAATGTGATAACAATTAGAAAAAGTTGATTGAAGAATTTAAGTTAGAGAAAAATGATCGGTTGAATTCTTTATATGAAATTCGTCATAAGTGGATGTCTGTGTATGTGAAAGATAAATTTTGAGCAGGGATGCCGACAAATCAAAGAAGTGAGAGTATGAATGCATTTTTTTATGATTGTGTTCATTCGAATACAACTTTGAAATAATTTGTTGAACAATATGACAATGCTTTGAAAAGCAAGATTGAAAAGGAAGATAATTCAAATTTTGCATCTTTCAACTCTATTATTTCGATCATTAGTGGTAATCCAATTGAAAAGCATTTTCAAAGTGTTTATACTAACAAGATATTCAAGTTGTTTCAAGATGAAATGTGAGGTTTGATGTTTTGTAACACTTCATATGTGAAGCAAGAAGGGTCAACACTCTTTTTTGAGGTAATAAAAACTATATATGGAAAAGAGGGAGCAACTCCAAAAGAAGTTTCCTTTTGGGTACAATATAGTGAGTTACAATGTCAGACGAAGTGTTTGTGTCGTCTCTTTGAGTTTCGTGGAATTGTGTGTAGACATTTGATGTTTGTTCTAGTGAAAACAAATGTTACTATACTTCCAGAAAATTATATTTTGGAACGATGGCGCAAAAATATTAAACGGGGTACCAAGGAATCACTAATATTTATGATGATTCTTATCATCATGCAAAGGAAAGACGAAGATATGATAATGTTCAACTATTGTTACAGAAAGTGGGACAACTTGGGTCAAAAAATGATAAGACATACTTTGTTTTAATAGAAATATTGAAAGAAGCGAAAAAAATGATTATGAATATAAATATTGATGATTCATTGGATGGTCATCAGGACATCAACATAATACATGAGGAATCAAAAAATGAAAGAAAAAAGTTTCACAGTCCACTGAAAGTAAGGTCTCGTGGACGCCCACTGATGAAAAGAAAATTGTGAAAAAGACAAAGGCAAAGTCTCGGAAAAAAGTTAAGTTGTATATTTGGTGCAATTTGCTACCTTGGTGTTAATTGATTTTACTTTTGTTATTTGTTAACATTGAACATAAGTACATCTATCTATAGGGTTCTACAATTGATAGAAAGCAAGATGAGCTATCAAATTTGAATCCTCCAAGTATGATCGATGATCAATCCGGTCAAAATGTAAGTTAGTCGGTTGAATTTTTTTGAATTTAGAATTTGGTACTATTTTATCTAATAGTTGGTAGTTTTGGTAAGAATTTATCATTTTATATTTTATTTGTATTATGTTCTTTTTGGATGACCATAATTATTTTAATCTCCTCTTTTATATGGGTAGGTTGTAGCTGAAAAAGTTATAAATTGTGATGTAGTCAATTGTACCCAAGGATCAGAGTGACCCAATAAGTGAACGTCAAAAACATAAGGTACAAATAAAATTTTGTATACTTGTACCTTAATTTTGTGTATGACGCACTCTTTCAAGCGCACGACTCTCTTAAACAAACTTGTTTTTTGCTCGCCATATTCATAACCTAATGGTGCATGAGAAACTCATAGTAATAGCGATGGAATTACACATATGGTCATTTGTACCTAAAATGTATATTTTGAGAGTATTCATATCCTATTGCTAAGCAAATTTCAATGTGTTGGAGATTAAAGCTGGGAACCGTAGCTTGTTTAAGTAGGTGGCTTTTATTCTGTCATCACTTTGAAATACTTTTGCATTTGGTATGTAATTTCTTTGAAACCTTTACCCATGTGTTCTTAATGTCAAATGACATACAACAAATTAACTAAGTGATCATCCTAGATAAGTCTTTAATAGCATCTTCAAATTGTAATTTGCTTCGTACCTGTATTCCATTTTCTTGCAGGATTATGGTGAAGAATCCGTGGGCCTGCATCTTCGAATCATAAGAACTTTAAGAATGTTTCTTTCTTCTACATATATGCAAGGCAATTTTATCTACAGTTTTTGTATGCTTGGATGGAGAATTGTAGATGAATATCATTATTCTCTTTCGTATGTTGGAAAAGACATTCGGTTGTACTAAACAATGCTCTTGTTTTTGGTTGTGTTGTGCTTGAAAATTCCTTATCCCTCTTATGCTGAATGATATGTTCCAAACACTCTGGATAAAAGCTGAAGTTTCTTTATTTGTTGGATGTGTCATAATTTGTGATTGAGTTTTGCTTAGTTGTTCCAATCATGATTTGTGCATGTGAGCATTTTGTGTTTCTACCATTTATGAAGCAATTGCAGATGAAGTTGGCATGCTAATTGTTATTTGGATCAACCATGTTTGAGTTATGATTCTAGTGTTTTTGTCAATAATTACGAACTTATATTGATATCAGATAGTGCCAGTAGAAATTTTAGAAGTTGGTTTTGCTTGATAGATCAACCATGTTCATCTGGTTTTGCTTAAACTCCAATTGCAGAAGCTGGTGTATGGAGCAAAGGCAGAGACTACCATAGCTATTGGATTTGATGATTTCATTGTCAATGCTCTGAGGGGCACTGGATTCTACCAAAAGGCTCATCGTAATAGAGCCACCATTGCTGAACAAGTAATTGAGAAAACTAAGGACAAGTTTCAGATGTATTAATTCTCTATGCTACATTGTATAACAACATTGAAGCATATTTTTAAGGGGAGGATCGTGTATTTTTAGTCTGAATAACCTTTTAAGTCTGAGCAAAGGCAGAGGCTGCCTTTGCCAATGCTTTTGACGATTTCATTGTCGATGCTCTGAGGGGCACTGGATTCTACCAAAAGGTTCATCGTAATGGAGCCATCATTGTCGATGCATTGTTTCTGAAAGGCCTTCTATATTCAAAATGATGAACAAGCATTGTAAACTACTATTGTGAATCATAACAACATTGAAGCATCATAACAAGACAACATTGAATCACAACAACATTGAATCACAACAAGATTGTAAACTACTGCTGTGAATCATAACAAGACAACATTGAATCACAACAAGATTGTAAACTACTGTTGTAAAAACTCAAACAACATTGAAGCATCATAACAAGATAAACGAGCAGAAAACTAAACTATTTTTAAATTAAATTTTCTTCATCAAAATTCTACTTGAGAAGAATTATGACATCAATCAAGAATACTATAATTTTGCCAAACAACCATAGCAAATCATTTCTCAACCAAAAAACACTAAGAAGAAACATTAAAAAGCTAAAAACTTCTTTCAATACTTAAACAATTATTTGCTTACATCAACCACCTCAAAATCATCACAATTCAAGTAAATACAACTACAACGATAACAAGTTTAAACTTTCTATTAAGTGAACATATTTCATCACTCAACTTCATGGTAACAGAATTGTTCACATCCTCCAAAGATCATTGCAATCAACTGCACTCTTGTAACTATTAGATTTCATCAATTCACTAATCTCCATCTGTAATTTCTTGCTTTCCCTCATCAGATCATTAATAATTACCTTAGTTTTCTCTGAAAATGCAAGATCATGCCATAAGAAGAAGTCATGCCCCATTTCCTGATTATCAAATACTCTTAATAAAAATCCAGTAATTAAAAAACATATAAATACAATTAATTTGGAAACAATTTTATATATAAAAAAAACTTACTCTGAAATTTGGACATGAAAAAAATCGTCTTCCAGGATTAGTTTCCTTCCATGATGTCTATGTTAGTAGGAGCCCTAGAGCCAATTATGTGATGATTGACTAGGGACTTTTTGTATTATATTCTATTATTAATAAATGCATATTTGGTTATTATACTTACTTTATACTCGTGTCAAATAACTAAGTATAATAATGTCCTTGGGTAGTAGGTTCTTATCTACATCATATCGATTGGTTGAATCAATAATGAGATGATATAGAGAACACTACACTAAATCATTCCTAGTCAAGCATTAATATTCAAGGATAATATTAAAGTTATGGATATGTGATATCAAGTTGACACATGGGTACACATTAGAGAATGTGTACTCAATTGACCCGCCATGAGAAAGTTTTATAGATTGTCATAAACTTTCTCATGTGATTATTAGTATGAATAGTTCTTAG
The DNA here is from genome assembly GCA_024364735.1 of Boesenbergia rotunda. Lineage (NCBI taxonomy): Eukaryota > Viridiplantae > Streptophyta > Magnoliopsida > Zingiberales > Zingiberaceae > Boesenbergia > Boesenbergia rotunda. The sequence continues at coordinate 527,531 of JAGFNQ010002157.1, read as the reverse complement.
ACCTGAAGTCACTATAGTTCCCTACATAAGGAGCTATGTACTTTGGTATCGTCAAACGTCACCCGTAACAGGGTGGACTATAAAGGCGATCACTGGGTATATAATGAATTATGCAGAGGGATGTGAGTGATGTAGATGGGATCTATCCCTCCCATATGACGGGAGTGATATCTGTGGGCCCATTAATCCAGTAAGACTGCTAAAATGCATGGTCATGCTCAAATGAGTCAATATGAGATATTGAGCTCATTTGTTTGAGTGAGTCTACTTGGGGATCAAGAAACACAAAGATTGATCGAGGATGACACAGTCTATGCCTCATTGGTCAATCTAGATATCGACGATAGAAGGACAAGGTCATACATTATCCTAGTCACGGATGTTAAATCGAATATCGGCTTTCTTGTTACTTGGGTAGCAATGATGCATTGCTAGATGTCGCTCATTGCTTATGTGTCTAAAGCGGTTTAGACACATTACCAACGTTACAAGAACCTATTGGGTCACACACTAAGGGCACGATGCTTCGGAGATTAATTGATCTTAGTTTGACTAAGATTTGATCCGAATTGGATTGATTGAGTTAGACTCAAGTGAATCCAATTGAATTATTAGATTGAGGTCTAATTTGAGTTAGACTCATTTAGATTAGACTCAACCACATTTGGATGAGATATTAATTAATTAAAATGTTTAATAAATTAATAATAGAGGAGGATGAAAAGATTCTCTTCATTGAATAGAGAGAAGTTGAAGAGCCACATAAGTAGCTGTAGATCGACTTTGTACAAGTTTTCTTTCGCATGGATCGCTCGAGGGATCTTGTTTCTGCTGCGTTTTTTGTTTATGTCGCCGGGAGATCCCTACAGTCTAAAGAGTAGCTTTTAATCCGCAATAACATAATATATGGGGAGTTTCACCTTATTCATCATTTGTGTGTCTTCGAGTATTGAAAGAAGTTGCTGATGAAGAGCTGGCTGCCATGAAAATTTGTTCCTTTGTCCTATAATTTTTTATATCAAAAGAGTAGTGAATCATACTTTCTATTTCATAGCCTACTCGACGACTGCAAATTTAGATAATAAATTGTTATACTAACACTTAGGAGGCCACACTGTAAATTCGAGCATCTGCCGACTCAAAATATCATAGAAATAACAAAGCGTCATCTTTATAGAGAAGTGAAAGAGCAAAATAAAGAACGTATACGCCGTACTTACGAGAAAATACAGATTCAAGTCTGAACATCAATATACTGCTTACGAGAAACGCCGAATAGAAAAGAGAAATGATATGCAGAGCCTCGTCTAAAATTGTAGAATCTAAAACTATTCTGGAAAGAAATTCAAGAGAATCTCATATATGATCATTCATTATTTTTTGTCTTCTGAAGTTGCATTAAATATCATTTTGAGCTTCTTAATTCTTATTTTGTTAGTGAATATCCTAGAATTTGTAGATTTTGATTATGAAAACCAAACATATTCGGGCCTAATGCATTTTAAATACATTTCCAGGAAATTTATGGTTTCCAAAAGTTGAAGCCAATAATCACGAGAAGCATTCCCTGGAGCTAGTAGGACTATAAGATGTTTTTTCAAGACAGAGGAACTCAAGACGGTAAAAAATGTCTAAATACTCCAAACTTATGGAGAAAAACACTTAGAAAAAAATGAAGAAACTTGTGAATACTACTAACCATAAACGTGGAAAAAAATAGAAAATTAAACCTTGCAAATGTGTCAACTGAATCGAGAGAGAGGGATGGGAGCCACCACGTCTTCATGGCTTCATTTTAGGCTGGCATTGCTGAGTTTCTCGGAGTCGCTGGTGGTTGTGGTGCGTCACTGGGGGAGCGCTTCTCTTGGGTTAGGCGCTGGTTTGATCTGACCTGGAGGAGGGGTGACGTCGCTGGGAGCGCTTCACCGTCGTAGATTTTAGGTCAAGAGATTTAGGGGAGAAAATTTTGGCAGAGAGATGATAAAGGAGGGAAGTGGTGAAGCGCGTCTCTTTTTTTCCCCATTTTTTTACCACATAGACTTGCTGATTAATTCCTTCAGCTTTTTCGTGTAAAATTTTCATGTTGCATATCATTTCTATTTTCATTTATTCTTCAATTGACTGCGAATCTTACCAGTCGTCTGCTCTACTGGAAAGTGGAATACTTAAAGTGCCCAGCCGTCAAGTCGACAGGAACACTCAAAGAGAGAGGTACGAGAAGGCACCACAACAGATCCACCGAGCTCCATTCAGATATCGAGGTAAATCGCCAGTCTGCTCACTAGCGATCCCCATCTCGCTTTAACCTCTTCGTTTTTTTTTTGTTTTTTTCAATTTTGTTAGCATCCGATCCCCACAAAAAAGAGGAAAAACTATTTTGCTTCCAGATTGTTATATAATATGAGTATTTTCAGTTCTTCTAGTTGTTATTATGAGCAATCGTATTGATTCTAAAAGCAATCATAATCCGGGATTAGGTTAAAATGGCCATGCGGAAGACTGACGAAATCGTTCTGTCCTCTGCTTGATTGAGCTTGCTTTGATCGCTCTGGAATGTCACTTAATTTTCAGAGAGATGAAATGAATACGAAGAAGGGGGAGGAGTACATACCTCAGGCTTACAGTGTAGAGCCAAACTGAACCATAATTTATTAGATTTGCATATCTGGTAAGGAAAATTCTGCAAAATGCAAACCAATCACCAACCATTAGTTTATTGTAAGTTTGCTACAACAAAATTACAATTGAATTGCCTCAATCTCAATCAGCTAGTATCTGCTTGTTGGCCATATGAATAAGGGTCACTGAAATGAGGTAGGTGTTGGAGAATTTGTCTTGAGCCAATAAACTTTGGAAAATAATTCAAGTGGGTTCCGCCTGATAAAAATAACAATTCGTTCAAATATTAATAATTTTAGAATATTTAATTTATCAACATCAATTTCAGATTAATGAGAATTTAATTATTAAAATGAGTTTAAATAAAAATCCATTATGAAAACAAAACAAAAGGTGAAGGGATATGAAACTGTCCCACATCGAAAAGGAAAGGATATTAAACCTTCTGTATATAATGTTTTGTTTCTGTGTACAGTGTTTTGCGTTGTTGGAATTTAATTAATTCAATGCATATTCGGACTCTGTGAGGGAGGTGCATAGCAATGATTGAGCACACGCATATACACATGCACATGCATTGGGCGCTTTAGGGCAAACTTTACACTTTGCAAGTTCAAACAAACAAACCAAATTTGCCCAGGTGGAGGGTTAATGTAATCCTTCAAATGGGGCTCGATTTGAGTCATTGGTTTTAAGATGGACGAATTGGATTTGCTTAGGCGAAGGGGCAATGTGATTCTTTAGATGGGACACGATCTAGCCCGTTCGATTTGAGATGGCTGAATCGGGTTCACCTCATCTAACTCTTCACAAACCACACCTCGGGCAAATTCTCTTTATCTAGACTATGCCCTTTTGTCATTCTGCCCGCACTTAGATAACACCTCAATCATCAATAATTTTTAAGATGAATTTCTATGCAATTTGAAATGGAATCATCATTGACAACCCCTATTCCACCAACACATGACTAACACTGATTTCAAATAGTGGCAGCAAAAGATGTTTTATCTACCCACGTTGAACCTGGTGAGGTATCTATGTGAGAATGCCCCTACTATAATAGCTCACAATAAGACTAATAAAGAGACGAGAGCAATATCCAATGTATAGGGACATAATGACTTCTTTTGTTAAAACTATATCCTCAATGGTTTGGGTAACACATTAGATTATGTGTATAGTCCAATGAAAACTGTAAAGAACTTATGGATATCTCAAATAAAAGATGTTGGATTGAAGAAATTCGTCATTGGAAAATTCATAGACTTCAAAATGATTGATTCCAAAATAGTGATGACTCAAGTCTAAGAATTGCAATTGATCCTACATTATTTGCATGCTAAGGCATGAAAATGAATGAGCCCTTTTATGTTGCTGTGATAATAGAGAAGCTCCTACCTTTGTGGGAGGAATTCTAAAATTATTTAAAGCACAAGTAAAAGTAGATAAGACTTGAGAATTTAATTGTGAGACTGCTGCTTGAAGAAGATAATCACAAGCAGCTTGAAAATGCTTATGTATACTAAGACAAATTTGATGGAACCAACCACTAATGTTGCGGAGGTAATTAAGGGTCCACGTGGCAAGTCCTTGACCTGGTCAATAGGGAGTCTGAGTGGCATGCTCCAAGACTTTGTCAACGCAGGGGTTATGTGGCAGTACCCACCCTTCTGAGTCAGTCCGACTTCCGAGCTGATCCGACTTACCAAGCCGTCGAGTCGCCGAGTCAATTCAATCGGGCACAAGATAACATAGGGCATGATCCCCACTCCCCATGATCTCCTCCCCACTCCCCCACGATCTCCTCTTTACCTCCCCATGATCTCTATAGGTACATCACCTTTAGCAAGGGCCAGGTACATGCTCTGTAAGGGCTCGCGCTCTCTCTCTCTCTCTCTCTAACTCTACCTTTACCTCTCGCATTCACCTTTTTCCTCTATTATTGAAACACCGTGCTGACTTAAGTATCGGAGTGGTTTCATTGGGGAACCCCAGTGAGCTCTTTGATGTTTGTTATCTCCGCACGAGTTGCTGCGCTATGGGAAGAATTCTAGGAGAAGCCTCAATGTTATCGTTCTTTATGCTAGGTTGGATTTCTACCACTGCGTCATGGTGAGATTTTCAAATTGGAACAACTAGTAAGAAGAGAAAACATTCTAGCGAAGGACACTATAACGGAAGGCCAAGAAGTTCCAAGGAACATGCTACAACTATGTCAAACTGAATCACAAGATCAAATACTACCGACGTTTAAAGAAAGTCAATCAAGTGCATATGATCGAAGATAAGTAAGTGCCAATAGACAAGTTGGAACTAGACCTGCCATGGTATTTGAAGCTAACATGGTTGACCACCCAGAGCAATGGTGGGTCGACATCGATGCTACACGACATATTTGCTCTAACAAGACTTTGTTATCAACTTATGTACCCAATTAGTGGGAGAAAGCTATTCATGGGAAATTATGGAACTTCCAACATTGTTGGTTTTGGCAAAGTGGTGTTGAAGATGATGTCAAATAAAGAAGTGACACTACTTGATGTGCTCTATATTCCTGAAATCCAAAAGAATACAACTCTGGGGTCGACTTTTGTCAAGGTTGGTTTTAGGCTAGTGTTTGAATCTAACAAATTTGTATTGACGAAAAATGGTCAATTCATAGTTAGGGGTACTTGGAGCAAGGTTTCTTTAAGATGAATGTAATGTCTAGACACCGTAATTTTGACGACAATAACATTATAAATTGTGCTGATTAAATGTTATAATTTATAACATGTTAAACTTGGATATGTAAATTATAACATTTTCTGGTAACTTGTGAATTTAATTTTATGCCTATATTTAGTATCGATCCACATAAATGTAAAATATGTGTTAAGCTAAAATAACAAAATTACCTTTACATTCAGTGGAAGAATGTATGATTTCAAATTCATGCAAACTAGAGGAGGCAAAAAATATTTTATTATCTTTACCGATAATTACACAAGATATATCTATTAAATGACATAGGTGAAGCCTTGGTGGTATTAAAAAATTATAAGAATGGAATTGAGAATCATACCGGCTAACGAATTAAAATAATTTAAAGTGATTGAGGTGGAGAATATGATGGTTCATTTGATGATTTTTATGGAGAATTTGACATTATTCACCAAATGACAACACCCTACGCCCCTCAATCAAATGGTATTGTCAAATGTAAGAACCAAACTCTTGAAAAAATGATGAATACTATGTTGATAAGTTCAACTTACCTCATAATTTGTGTGGTGGGGGGGGGGGGGGGAGTAATTCTGTCGACAAATCATATTCTTAATAAAATTCCAGATTAAAACAAGCATAAAACTTATGAGTTATAAAAGGGTCATAAGCCTTCTTATAAGTATCTAAAAATGTAGGGGTGTTAGGCTAAGGTCGAAGTATCTAAGCCAAAGCAAATTAATATAAGACCAAATATAGTTAATTTTCCTAAAAGGAAAATGTAAGGCTGATGGAATTATTGACAAGTACACAACAAGGTTAGTGCAAAAGGATTCAAACGAAAAGAAGACCTTTGCTTCTTCGACACTTATTCACTAGTAATAAGAATCATATCTATTCAAGTATTCATTGCTATTGTTGCATTGTTTAAACTTGAGATGCATCAAATGGATGTGAAAATAATCTGTTTTAGTGGTGAATTGGAGGAAAAAAATATACATGGAGCAATTGGATTATTAATTGCTATTGTTGCACTGTATGACCTTGAGATACATTAAATAGATGTGAAATAACTTTTTTAAATAGTGAATTGGAGAAAAAATATACATGGTGTGACCCAAAAGTTTTGTGGCTCTCGAATAAGGAAATAATATGTGCAAATTCTGTCAAATCATTGTATGAGATAAAACAAGTACTAAAACAATGACATGAGAAATTTGCCAATTATGACGTCAAATGGATTTAAAGGCATACTGAATTCATTTGTATCGTCTACTTATACATAGATGTTATACTCATCATAGGAAATAATCATGATTACTAATAAGATTATTAAGCAAGAACTTTAACATTAAAGATATGGGTATAGTGGATATTATACTTGGGATTAAGATTATTCAAACATCCTAAGGAATTGTCCTTTCACAATCTCACTATATCAAGATGGTTCTAAGGAAATTTAATGTATAAAATCTTTCCCTTGTAAAAACAACAATGGACTCAAGCTTACTTTTGGCTAAGAACCATGGTGAACCTTTATCACAATTGAAATATTTGAGGATAGTTAACACTCTACATACATCACTAACTGCACATGCCTCAATATTACCTACGTAATCAATAAAGTAGATTTATAAACAATCCAAATGATGGGAGGCATTAATAAGGGTTCTAGTATATTTAAAATACACCTTTATGGGAGACATAAAGAAGGGTTCTAATATATTTTAAATACACCTTAGAGCATGTTTACATTATATAAGATATTCAGTAATACTCGTAGACTACTATGATGCAAATTGGATTCCTGACACAAAAGACTCTAAATCCATTAGTGGGCATGTTAACCATTGGTGGTGGAGCAGTATCATGGAAATCCACGAAGCAAACATGTACTATGGAATCTATCCTTAGATAAAGCCGCTGAAGAAGTTGAATGGCTCTGTAACTTCTTGGAAGATATCTCGTGTTGGACAAAGTCATTGCTTGCTATAATGAAACATTATGATAGTTAATCGTCAATTGAAAGTGCACAAAGTAACATGTGCAATGGTAAGTTACGACATATTCATCTAGATCACAATACCAATAGACAATTGATTTTAAATGGAGTTATCTTTATAGATTATGTCAAATCAAAAGATTATATAATGGATGACAAAAAGTTTTAGTAGAGATCTAAGCATACTGCACATCAAGAGGGAGGAAGGAGGAAGGAGATTAAAAATTTACAAATAAGAACATTTATAGTAGTAACCTAACATTGTTGAACGGAGATCCCAAGATCTTGGTTCAATGAGATAATGAAATTATGAAAGTTTTTACCAGGACCTGAACTAGTTCTCCTCTTATTTCCACGATAAAAAAATGTTGCCTACTATATGTAGTGAGGTTAAGTTATAAACTTTTAATAACTCCTATACTAAAAAAGGTGGAATATGGTAGGATACTCTTGATAGGAGGTCATCTATATAGGTGTGAAGATGGCTCGCTTCAATGAAATGCTTATAAATCTAAGATGTTTATGGCCAAAATGGACACAACTGTGAGAACTATAAAGATGTGAGAAAAGTTATTATGTATATGTCATTGTCTTGGTTTACGCAAACATTTGAGTAGTTTAAGACACTGTGTTCACTATGTACGTAATAAATTTGATGATATTATATTTCGGAAGGTTTAAAATCACAAATTACCTCTCTTGATGCAATAATCTTTCGATTGAACTCTCTTTAAGTGTAATACTTGCATGCATTAATTTTCAGGTGATTGTTGGAAAATTGGTTTTAAGCCAATAAACTTCAGAAAATAATTCAAGTGGATTCCATTCGATAAATTTGAAAATTGATGAGAAAATTAGTAATTTTAGAATATTTAATTTCTCAAAATTAATATCGGATGAATGAGAAATTAATTATTAAAGTGAGCCGAAATAAAAGCCCATTATAAAAAAATATAAGCTGAAGAGATATAAAAGCTCATCATGAAATTGTCCCATATCGGAAAGGAAAGGATATTAAACCTTTCTTATATATTGTTTTGTGTTTTTGGGATTTAATTGGTTTAACCCATCCCATGCCCGAATCTTGCGAGGGAGGTGCATAGCACCGATCGAGCATGTGCATTGGATGTTTTATGGTGCATTTGCACTTCACATGTACACATCGTCACGAGGAGCTTGAGGAGCCTTTCTTTATGGATAGCAAAGATAAGGGTGCCTTGGCCCAGGTGAAGGGTCAATGTAATCCTTTAGACGAGGCGCGATCTTAGTCATTGGTTTTATGATGGACAAATTGGATATGCCCAAGTAAAGGGTTAATGCGATCCTTTATATGGGACGCGATACGAACCGCTGAATTTCAGATGGATGAATCGAATTCTCCCATGTGAAGGGGTCAAGCAAGGTTCTAAAATTCGCTAGGCGCTAGTTGAATGCTAGACCAGTGCTTAAGCAGGGACTAGGCGCCACTAGGTGGATTCCTTGATATCAACATAATTTTCATAATAAATCACATATTATAACTCCAACACAATAATATCAAATTTAAAATGAGTTCAAAATTATACAACTTATAAAATATCATTAACACAAACTCAATATCATGCTTAGTGGATATTATTAGGTGACAAGGCAGTGCTCTGACCAATCCTCATTAGGCTTACAGCAGCCGCTCTAGATGGGAAAGACTTAAAATTAGACAACAAAAACATGTATTATCAGATTTTTTTTTTTCAATTTGGCAAACGTTAGGGCTGTGGAATGGTGTTAGGGCTGCTCACGACCTCTTCAAGCCATGGAGCACAAAGGAGTGGGTTGCAGTAGTGTGGAAGGCGTTCCTCATGCCAAAGCGCAGATTTTTCATTTGGCAGCTTGCGAACAGTAAGGTGTGGACCACGGACAAATTGGCGTATGTTGATTGCAAGACTTGTCCGTTGTGCCAACAGATGGATGAGACGGAGGGTCATCTTTTCTTTGATTGTTCAGCAATCAAACCGCTATGGGATAAAGTGCGAAGTTGGCTCAATATCAGCCCCAAATTTGCCACAGCTGCAGGTTTATTGGATTGGTTTGGACAACAACACAAAGACAGCCGCCTCACAAAGCTCGTCTCGTCTTTTGGGTATCTCTTGCATGCTCTATTTGATTTGGCAAACTCAAAATAGGTGCCAATATGAAGGAGGTGTACCAAATGTTGAAATGATGTTTAGAAAGGTCTAAACATATGTATTCCGCTTCTTAAGCGGATCGAATGTAACTTGATAGATGACATCAATGCTATTTACCTTTATCAAAAAAAAAACATGTATTATCATATTATACAGGTTACCTTTGCAAGTGATGTTAGTTTCAACTATTTAGTGCCACTATCTTTGGTGCTTCTCTATCTTCTCTACTTATATATCTTCAACTCTAATTGACTTAACTTGTCTAAATATAAAACTTACTGTCTCTATTTGAACATGTTTTTAGTGTCTTAATCTAGTTTCTCTCATTTATCATCCTTTGAAGCTTGACTATTCTATAAATTGGTACATAAATTTAATTGCATGACTAAGTTTTACAAACTACATAACCCATCTATATTCAATTTATTACTTATACTTTCATACTGTTTTATTTAGTTATTTCTTTTTCATTGTCTTTTTACCTTTATGCTAGATTGATGAATTTTTCATAGATGAACAGCCCTGATTAATCATTTCATGCTCTTGTTTTCAGCTTCTTCTATTCTTCTGCATGCTATATACTACATATATGCAAGGACCATGAAACCTCACAAGCACTTGCACCAAACTCATTATCATTTTGAGAGTTCCAAGGACTACAAAAGTCGTGGCATGCAGCAGGCCAGTTTCATTTCAGATAATTTCAACTCGCTTGATCAGTTGACAGACGAGCTTAACCCTTTTTGTATTTCCAACTGTTTTATATTTCTTATAGAATGAAATCCAAATGTGATTAATTTCATACCTTAATATGGTACATTTGCTTTTGAAACTATAATAGCTGCTTTACTATCTTATACAATGATAGCTATGATTTGATTAGCACTTTACAAACAACTTTGTTTGTATTTTTGTTGGCCATTACTTATTTTTTAAACAGAAGTCACTTTCTTGATTATAGACCTTTTATTTTGACAGTTTGGATATTTTATTGTGCATGCTCTGTGCTTGCATAAAGTTTAATGGACACTAAGATTATGTAGCTGATCTCAATAATTGGGGCAAACATTGCTTGATGATGAAGATTGAGCCACTTTGTCATCCATATTCTATTTTTTTATTGTTTCTCCTAATTAAGCCTTTTTTAACTGTCAAAAGTCATTAGTGTCACTTACATTACGTGGTCATTTCGTAGTATGGTTTAAAATTTCGTTCCATGGGTGAAACAAGCAAAATTTAGCATTCTATTCGCCGCCCGACACCGTCGGCCGTTGTGCCCTCCACAAGTTGAGACGGGTACCATCACGGGCGTGTGGGTCACGACGAGGGATGCCCGTGAGTCGCAACGGGGACCCACGAGCGCGTGGGTCACGGCGAGGGATCCCTGCAGGTCACGGCGGAGATGTGCGCCCAATGCATAGAAGAAAAACTTAGGTTAATAAGGTTAATAATTTCAAGTAACTCTTAATAATAAATAGGATAATCTAAACCGGCTTAATTACCGACTTAATTAAACCTTAATAAAAACTATCCAATTAATTATATATATATTATTTATTTTAATTTTTAAAATATATAATAAATTATTTATTTACCACATGGAGGCGCCGCGATCCCATATTTTTTTCTTTTCTTAATTTTTTTAATTTATTTTGTATTTTTAATATTTAGACTAATTTTTATTAATATATTTTATATTTTAAAAATATCGAAACTATATCAGTACAACATGAACGGTATCGAAATTGTAGGGTTCCAGTCATGAACTGAAACTTCAATACTGCTCGAGATTTTCGATTTTGTTTTCCTTTATTTCTTCAGTCATATAATGTTATTATTAAGGCATTAAAGGGCATTAAAAGTGGTTCTTGGTGGGAGGTTGTTAGTCCATTGGCTAGTGTCTAGACAATAGGTAGGGTTGAGCATTCAATTAAAATTGAATCAACCCTAATCAAACTAATCGAAGTGGACCAAATTTTTGAATTAATTGAATTGAATTTCTGAAATAAGTTGGTTCGGTTATTTTGGTAGCTCACCCCTAACAATAAATGGGTGCATAACATCTAGGTAATTAGTATATATGCATCTTAAATAGGATTATATGAAGTCACCAAATCTAAGTTTTGGGACTGACTTAGATAAAGTATTACAAAATATCTCGCTAAACGCAATGATGTTAATAGAAGGAGATCTAAATGGACATGCATGAGTGAAAAATAAGGAATATATTCGATGCATGGGGTTATGAGTTTGAAATAAAAAATGAAGAAGAGAAAGCTATATTACATTTTACAATAGCATATGACCTTGTAATAACTAATACGTTTTTCAAGAAAAATAGAACACTTGGTCATGTCAAAAGTGAAAATAATAAGTCGTAAATTGACTTTCTTAGGGTTAAAAAGAAAAATAGAAAAATTTATGAAAAATGTAAGGTCATCCTTGGAGAAAGTTTAACTACCTAACATATTTAGTAATATTGGATATGCATATCAAATATTGTATCAATATAAGGAAAATATACATACTCCTAAAATTAAATGGTGAAAGTGAAAGGATGAGAAACAAAATATATTTAAGGAGAGGAAAGAGTACAAGTTGTTAGAATATTGTAAATATAGTAAGGATTAATTAGGTTGATTCTATATTTATGATAGAATATTGTAAATATAGTAAGGATTAATTACGTTGATTCTACATTTATGTAATTAGCCTAAAATAAGGCAACTGAATATTCTGTAATTATGTACTCTTCCCTATAAATTCAATAGCTCCGTTGTGTCCAATACACACGGATTTTTTCCAATGTCTCTTATTTTTCTTGCAACATGGTATCAGACCGAGGCCTAATTTGTGGCCCACGCGCTCTTCTCCTCCACCGTGCGCCGCCCTCCTCCGCTTTGCGTAACGGCGCATCCGGTGTTTGTTCCTAACTCCGTCGACTGAGATTTGCTCACCTCTCTTTCCTTACTGATCAATGGCTACCCTCGGCGCTCTAAAGCTTGATACCCTAATCTTTACCAACCACATCACTGCACCGCTCTCTTTCGAGCTGTTGGATGGTAAGAACTACTTCTCTTGGGCCTTTCACGTTGAGCTTTAGCTTGTTGGACATGGTTATGGGACACATCTCACCCAAACTGAAGAGGATATCCACATCGCTGATTGCCCTCTATGGAAAAAGGTTGACACTCAGTTGTGTTGTATCATTCGAGCCTCCATTCACTCATATCTTCGCGATGTCTTCCGCACTCATAAAACCTGCAAAGCAGTTTGGACAGACTCAATAACTTTTTACAAACACTTCTCGGCGGCTCTATCAGGTTTGTAAAGATCTCATAACCATCCTCAATGCCAATCAGATTAAGAATTCTATGTCAACTTATCTGGGCTCGATCGCTAGCCTTCTTTATGATTTCAATGAATTGCTTCCACTCGCGGCCACTCCTGTTGTGCAGCTTGAAAATCACAAGAAATTTTCATATCTCTAGCTTATATGGTCTGCCCATAGATTTTTCTCTTGTTCGTGATCAGATCCTGGGTAGCCCCATAGAAGCTACCATAGACAGTATTTGGGCGTCTCTCCTTCGTGTTCCTGCTAAGATCTTATCTGTGGCTTTGCCTTCTTCTATTCCTGTTGACTCGTCAGCTTTAGTCTCTCGAAACAACAATAGACCTCCGCCTTGTAAGAGTGGCAAAGGACATTCTTGGTGTGATCACTACCACAAACCAGGACACACAATTGATAAGTGCTGGAGTCTACATGGTCGACCTCCTCGCGCTGCTGAGATCATCCAGAATTTTGTCGCATCTTCAGCTTTCGCTTTGTCGTTGCCACCAGATCCTACCCTATCACCTTCCTATGACGACTTTCTGAAATGGTATGAAGATCGTTAGGCCTCTGGTTCCACTGCTGCTGGTAATTCCTTTGTTGGCATCTCTCACTCTTCGGGTCCTTGGGTTCTTGATTCTGGGGCCATCGATCATATCATTGGTAATGAATTCCTTCTTTCTTCTCTTTCTACTTCTGGTTATTTACCTTTTGTCACCATGGCGAACGGTTCTCAAACTTAGTCCCGGGGTATTGGTATTGTTCATCTCCGTCTCTTTCTATTCATAATGTCCTTTATGTCCCTGGGGCTCCCTTTAATTTATTGTCAATAAGTCAGCTTAGTCGGTCTCTTAATTGTGTCATATCTTTTACTAATAATTCTGTTTCCTTACAGGACCGGAGTACGGGGAGAATGATTAGCTTCAGATGTGAGTCCAATGGCCTATATCAGCTTAACCAACCTTCCCTTATTGCTTTAGCGTCAGCATCTCCAATTCTTATTCATGCTTAGTTGAGACATCTAGGTCTTGATAAATTGAAACAGTTACATCCTGATCTTTCCCACTTAGAGTCTTTGTCTTGTGAGTTATGTCAATTAGGAAAGTATGTTCGTAGTTCTTTTTCTACTCGCACTATTAGTCGGGTCTCGTCCCCTTTTGTTTTAATTCATTCAGATGTTTGGGGTCTGAGTCATATTTCCTTTACATTGGGGTCAAGATATTTTGTTACTTTTATCGACAGTTTTTCCCGTTGTACTTAGTTATATTTGATGAAAAATCGTTCAGAATTATTTTCTATTTTTCAATCATTTTTTCATGAAATCAAAACTCAATTTGGTATCTCTCTTCGAACTTTACAAAATGATAATGCACGTGAGTATCAGTCTACTCAGTTTCGGACCTTCATGGCTTCACATGGTGTGTTGCATCATACGTCTTGTCCACATACCCCCCAACAGAATGGGGTTGCAGAACGTAAAAATCGACATCTTCTTGAGACTACCCGGACTCTTTTTTTCCACTCTCATGTTCCTCATCAGTTTTGGGGTGATGCAGTACTTACTGCTTGTTATCTCATCAACTGCATGCCTTCCTTCACTCTACAAGGAAAAATACATCATCATGTACTTTATTCTCATTACTCTCTTCATCCATTACCACCTAGGGTCTTTAGTTCTATATGTTTTGCTTATGCTCTTAGTCCTGGCATTAACAAACTCTCTCCCCGGTCTCATAAGTGCATCTTCCTTGGGTACCCACGGTCTCAAAAAGGGTACAAGTGTTATTCCCCTACTCTCCGTAGGTACTTCATCTCTGCTGATGTCACGTTTTTTGATTCAGTTCTATTTTTTGGGTCTAATGCATCTACATTCGAGTCTTCTCCTTCCACACCTGCACCGGTGTCTATCTTTTGTCCTCCAGAGGAGTCTCTCACCTCCATCCCCATCTCCTCCCCCATTGTAGATTTATCAGCGTCGTACTCATCTTGTATTGTCACCGCCTGGCACTAACCACGCGATGGACTCACCTTCGGAGTCCATTCCTCTACCTCATCCTCCAGTCCCACCTTCTGAGTTTGATATTCCCATTGCACTTCGAAAAGGTATGTGTTCTACTTGTAACCCTTCTCATTATGTTTCTTTGTGTTATCATCGTCTTTCTCTTTCCTATTATTCTTGTCTTTCTTCCTTGTCGTCTGTTTCTCTTCCGAAGACTGCAGGTGATGTCTTTGCCCATCCAGGATGGAAACAAGCTGTGCTCGATGAAATGTGTGCTTTACAGAGCAGTGAGACCTGGGACCTCGTTCCTCTACCACCAGGGAAGTCGGTTGTTGGTTGTCGATGGGTGTATACAGTGAAGGTTGGTCCAAACGGCACAGTTGACCGGCTTAAGGCTCGTCTCGTCACTAAAGGATATACTCAGATTTTTGGATTGGATTATGGGGACACTTTTTCTCCCGTTGCCAAAATGCCTTCTGTGCGCCTACTCCTGTCCATTGCTATCATTCGTCATTGGCCTCTCTATCAGTTGGACATCAAAAATACCTTTTTTTATGGTGATCTACTCGAAAAAGTCTACATGGAGCAACCTCCTTATTTTGTTGCTCAGGGGGAGTCTTCTGGTCTTGTATGTCGCCTACGAAAATCTTTATATGGCCTCAAGCAGTCACCCAGAGCATAGTTCGGTAGATTTTGTACTTGGTTCAACTATTTGGTATGACTCGGAGCGAGACTGACCATTCTGTCTTCTATCGCCACTCACCTACTAGTTGCATCTACCTGGTTATTTATGTTAATGACCTTGTCTCTGTCACCATTTTATTTGATAACCTTGTCTCTAGAGAAATATCTACTAGTTTTGTCAATTCTCATGTTCAACTAGCAGATATATTCACTAAGTCACTAAGGGTCCTCGAATTAACTACATATGTAACAAGCTTGGTGTATATAACCTATATACTCCAACTTGAGGGGGAGTGTTAGAATATTATAAATATGTAAAGATTAATTAGGTTGATTCTGCATTTATGATAGAATATTGTAAATATTGTAAGGATTAATTAAGTTGATTCTACATTTATATAATTAGCCTAAAATAAGGTAACTGAATATTTTGTAATTATATACTCTTCCCTATAAATTCAATAGCTCCGTTGTGTCCAATATACACGGATTTTATCCAATGTCTCTCATTTTTCTCTCAACACAAGTATTAGGAGAAATACATAGTGACTCAATTACGCATGAGATAAGATAACATTAAAATTGAAAATAATAGCCAAGAGGGTATTAAGTGAATCAAAGGGATGTGCACCACCAAAGAATCTTGGTGGTGGAACGAGAAAGTTGAGAGAAAAAGGAAAAATGAATGACCCATAAGGTATCATATACTTGTAAGAACGCGAAAATCTTTAAAAAGTATACAGTAGCCTAAAACGAGGCTAAGAAAGCAGTGAATGAAGTCAAAAATGAAACTTTTGAACGTTTATATCGAAAATTAGATACAAAAGTAAAGGGGAAATTATAGAATAGCTAAAGCGAGATAGAGGAAGACAAGATATCTTATCCAAATAAAATATATTTAAGATGATGACAATAGGGTACTAGTAAATGGTGAGGAAATAAAAGAGCGATAGAAGAGATATTTTCATCAACTTTTTTTAATGAAGGTTCAAGATCAACTTAACTTAGGTAATTTTAAATAGGTCAAATGAGTACACAAATTTAAATTTTTATAGTAGAATTTAAACTTCAAAAGTATAACAAGTTTTAAATGAGATGCAAAATGAAAAAGTAGTTGGACCAGATGATATTCGAGGTATGAAAGTACCTAAGGAAATAAGATATTGAATGACTTACAAAGTTATTCAACTTGACATTGAAAATAACAAAAAACCTAAAGTGGAAAGGTAAGTACTTTAGTTCTCTTATATAAGAATAAAGAAGATATACAAAATTGTGTAAATTATAGGGGTATTAAACTAATGAGTCATACTATGAAATTTTGGAAAAAAAGTAATAGAAAAAAACTAAGGAGACCACGATGCCTTAAAGTCAATTTGGAATTATGCTTGGAAGGTTGACAATAGAATATATACATCTTCTCAAACAACTAACTAATAGGTATCGGGAACTGAAGCAAGACTGATATATGATATTCGTCAACCAAGAAAAAGATTATGATATTGAGAATTCTAGAAAAGAGGTGTTAGCATAACATATATTGAACTAATTAAGGATAAATGTGAAGATGTAATGACAAAAGTAAAGACTTCTGGCGCCGAAACGTTTCCATCAAGATAGAGTTAAATTAAGGATCAACTCTAAGTTTCTATTTTTTTACACTAATTATGGATGAACTTATTGATACATTCAAGATACCGCGGTGCATGTTGTTTATGTAGGACCGTAGTGAACAAGAGAGGGGGGGGGGGGGTGAATCTTGATTGTTAATTTTTTTTTTCTTTTCAAAAGTGAGAGACATATAGCAGTGGAATAAGATAAAGAGAATAGAGACACTTGGATTTAGCCTTCATCGACTCTTACTCCAAGACCCACGATCCTTTGGATCGTATCCGTTGGGCAATTCACTAAAATTCTTCTCTGAAAGCTTTCAGAAGGAGAGATCGAGTACATAAATGAGGGAGGTAGTAACAACTCAACTACTCTCCTAATGAATGGATATACAATGAGAACTGATTATCGGTAATACAATTGTAGAAGTTGAAGCTTTGTTGTCGGTGAGCTTTTTGGCGTGGAGAGCTGCTTGGAGTAGATCTTAGCGCAAAGCGTGAAGAAGCACATAAATTGTGCAATCGCAAAACTATCTCAACCTTAAATCTTGAGCCTGTATTTATAGCTGTACCCATCCTCACAGATTTAGAAACTGACGTTCCGTTGACTGATCCTGCTGATCAGTCGATGGAACCTGAATGAATCTGCTCCGTATCGCATCTAGATCATGAAATCTTTTTTTCCGTCGACTGAACAATATTTCCCGTCCACGGAACAAAGACCTTTCCCTCTCTGCCCGATTGCTGAGCTAGCTGTTGTGTCAAACATTAATTGCTCTATCGACTGAAACACCTTTTAGTCGATTGATCATTATGTTCCTCCTGAACTTTGGGTTAAGTTGGCTACCGCATCAAACATTGAATGTTCTATCCATTGATCATCCTTATCAGTCGACGGAACACCACTTTACTTTTATTCCTCTTGCCAACCTATCTTGCTTTGGTATATAAATGGGTCCCCCCCTCTGCCCGACGCACAGTGATGGGGAAGAAGAAAACAGAGAAAAGAGGAACCCCCCCACAACGCACACACACAACCACTCTTGATCAAGGAGGAGGAGTGTTTCACGTGGGAGAGGAAAGGGGAGAAGGCTTGAGGTGTCGGTGATGAAAGGGATGACGGAGGATCGCGAAGAGAGGGGGGGGTGGGGTCGGTAGGGTTTATAAGGTAAGGTCATTTTGCAAATAAACCCTCCTATTTGTGATTATTGCAATCCGCCCCTTAATTTCGGTTTAAGAAATTTAGCCCTTCATACTTTGATTTATCACATCTACACCCCTAGGTTTGGA
Source organism: Boesenbergia rotunda (assembly GCA_024364735.1). Taxonomy (NCBI): domain Eukaryota; kingdom Viridiplantae; phylum Streptophyta; class Magnoliopsida; order Zingiberales; family Zingiberaceae; genus Boesenbergia; species Boesenbergia rotunda. The sequence continues at coordinate 509,125 of JAGFNQ010002157.1, read as the reverse complement.
TTTTATTCAATCTACCCCCTGGGGTTTTGAGAATTTCAACTCGAATTTGTCGTATTTAACAGAATTAAACCTATTACTTGGGTTCACCATAATTCGCTGGTCCGCTCGACCAGGCTTGCTTGGAGTTCACTGCTCCAAGACTTGTCATTACCTTGGGTTACCTCACCCTAGGGCTTAGCTTCACTCACTAGGACTTTCCATTACTTGACTTCACTCACCAGGGCTTTCACTATCTAGTGTCACTCACTAGAGCCTAGCTTCATTCACTGGGACTTTCACCACCTAGCTTCACTCATTGAGGCTTAGCTTCACTCACTAGGACTTTCACCACCTAGCTTCACTTACTAAGATTTTACTTGGAATTCCTTCAAGACTTGTTATAGCCCTTGTTAGTCAACTGGTCAACTTTGACCTGACTAGAGTTCATTAAACATACTATCAAACAAACATCAAAACCTTGCTGTCAATTGCACCAACAGTTTGTAGATGACATTGTTTTGGTAGATGAGACACATAAAAGAGTAAATGCTAAATTCGAATCTTGAGAGATGTTTCGACCATTTTGACCAATACGGTAGATATGGTAGTACAATCATTTTCTGTAGTAGAATATTAAGCAATGCCACATATAACCTATGAGATGATGATGTGGATAATTTTTTTTATTGAAGACCTCAGCTTTAACATTAAAGAACCCATGAATCATGCATTGTGACAATAACTTTCTAAATTTTAAGCCAATCAAGTGTTTATAAATGCACTAAATGCATTAAGATGGACTACTGTTTTATCTACAATGCAGTTATGCCTAATGGTATTAGCACGGCAATACACTTCTTTTGAAAAACAGATTTTATTTGCTTGTGTAATTAGCTACGTGTACTATATATCTTTGACCAATAAGTGTTAGTAAAATTATTAGAGACAACTGAGTCTAAGACATGCTTACTTTTATGCCCAAGTTTGTATTAAGTCCTAGTGTTTAGTTATATAAACACATGGGTCATAATCCATAATCCTATTTAGTAATAATAAGATAACAAGTCAGAGAAAAAAAGGAATAAAGTTTTTTTGGTAGTTTTATTTTTAAAAAAAATATAAAAAGAATAATAATTACATAATTAAACATTGACAATTATTTTAATTTTACTTTTGTAAAGCAGTTGGCTGTAGTTGACTGTAGGGGTTGTTGCCCAATTTGTCTAGAAGACAAGTAGGGGAAAGTTAGAGAAATTTTTATGCTTCTCCCCCATCCTTTTCTCCACGACTCCACCCTACACACTCTGTTTACCCACCTTTTATGCACAAAGAAACACAACCTTGATGCTTATATGAGCATTGGTGTAAATAAGTGAACAGATATTCTTTAGCAGTTGACAGTTATGTTGTTGAATGCTTGATGATCAACAGAGAAAATATTACTAGAGTTTCCCTTATTATTTACAGATTTTTTTTTTTCAATTCACTATAAAAAAAAGAGTTTACTTTTGTTTATAAAATTACTCTTTGTTTTTTTTCCACCACAAAATATCTTCTTGCAATGGTGAAAGTTTGCTTCATGTGAATTGGTGATGCTATTAGAGAAAACACGTTTAGGCTAACATATTTTGTCTCATTTAGAACAATTCTAAGATGAGCTTCATCACTTCTCCCTATATGCATAAGTTTTTGGTTTTGTTTTCTGTGAACCTCATCTGAGGTCATCTTATTTTCTCAGAACTATTGAATATTGTGAGATCATATATTGTCTTATGATATTATACTAACCTTGGTACACGATCACCTCAATTATTGTGTTTAACAGGTTATCAGGCCAGGTTGTTGTATTTCTTATTTCTACATTCAGACTTTTATCTGTGCTTCTTTGTTTTTCTTCTGCTTAATAACTACCAGCTGATGTACAGTTGCTCCCCCAGTCTTAACTGCGTGCCTATTCATTAGTGAATATCTCTGCTGGACTATGTATCCATGCTACCCTGGCATTTAAATTTGGAATAATATATAGGACAAGTACCCCTAGCATTTTATATCCAGAATAATAGAAAACATATCATAGTTGTGCAATTTCATCCGTGCACTTAAGCTGAGGACTTAATTTATTTACTGATTTTTCTTTCACTTGTGCAATTTTTTTCTTAGGCATTGATCATTTAACACAAATTTCACTGTGTTTATATTCTCCGCCTTAGGTCATTTCTGCTTTGAGGGAATCTGGTCTTGAGTCATCAAATTTAATCCTCGGAATTGACTTCACAAAAAGCAATGAGTGGACAGGTTATGAGAACAAGGAGATCTACTTTCTTTGAAACCTCAAGTTATTCTAGCTTCTAACAAGATATTATTTGTTTCATTTAAGTCGAACTGATATTGTTGATGTTGATTCTAGGAAAACATTCATTTAATAGAAGATCTCTTCATGCTATTGGTGACAGACCCACCCCATATGAGCAAGCAATTTCCATAATTGGTCGTACATTGTCCCCCTTTGATGAGGACAATTTGATACCATGTTATGGTTTTGGAGATGGTAATACTTGTTCCCTCTCTCCTTTATCTATTTCTTGAATCCCTGAAGTCAAATTGTTCTCTAAGACTCAGTTTTTTTTCCTCCTATCTGTTACTAGCATCTACGCATGACCATTCCGTGTTCAGCTTTTACCCAGACAATCATCCTTGTTGTGGTTTTGAGGAAGTTCTTTCACGATACAGAAAGATTGTTTCCCACCTAAACCTTTCAGGTTTGATGTTTTATTTGCTTATGTTTTTAATAACCAACATAATATACCAATTCAAAATCTACACTATTCTTAAAATTCAACTATTAATCTTATGTTGGATTATGGCCTAAATTTATATTAGTTTTATTTCTACCCTTGTTTGCTCATCATTTTCTCTCTCTTCTTTTAACATCTTGAATGTAATTCAACTTGTTTAGTGCAGTGACAGAGGTTTCCCTATAGATAGTTGTTAAATTTTATCTAGACCTCTTAAGATTTATATGCAATTGCATTTTGTTTGATTTGCTACACGGAATGCCCAGCAATCTGATGCATAATTAATCCATCAAGGATTCAAGTGATGGGAATCACTCTTTCTCTTGCATACAATTAGATGAAAGTGAATGAAGATGTTTTATCACTTGGATCTTAAGTTTGCAGATATTGTCGTATTTCTGAGATGTATTCCTAAACTTTTGATCAATAAAACATCAAAGTAATTCCTTGCCACATGTTTAAGATAGTAGAAATTCATTTATAACAACCATTTCAAACTTGGTATCGATGTTGGAGCAGATGGTCCAATACCCCACCCCTAAATATCATACAGATTTGCTTGGTAGGATTGTTGAAATCAAAATTGTTAAGAAAAAAACACAAAAACTTATATATGGGATAACAAATTGTGTTTAATCCAGTGTTTAAAATACCGTTCTGTATTGGACGAAATGGGCGAAACTTACTGTTCCGCCACCGGTGCTCTAGAGGATTTGAGGCCCACGACCCGCATCAGAGGCGTCATGCGAGCCATGCAACCGCGGTGGAGGCGTCACGCGAGCCCCGCGGCCACGGTGAACTCGTCGTGCGAGTCCTGCGGCCATGGCGAACTCGTTGCACGACCCCCGCAGCCATGAGGCGAAAAAAAATTCGCGTCGAATGGGAGGTGGCGACAGAATCGTGAGGGAGAGAAAAAGTTGGGATTTATTAAAAGTTTTAATTAACATCATTATATTATATATATAATTTCTAATTAATTATTATATAAATTATAATTATAGATTGTATAATTTATAATTATATATTATATAAATTTTAATTATATATTATACAAATTAATAATTAATTAATTAATTGTTAATTAATTAATATAATTATAGTATATAATTTTATTTTTTTGTTAAAAATATAAAAAAAATTAAAGTAAATAATATATAATTTATATAATATATAGTTATATAATTTTAAATAATTTTTAAAAAAACTTTAAATTATTTTTATAAATTAAAAATAGATTTAAATTTTCTATAAATATTTGAAATAATTTTAAATTTATAAATAATTTTTAAAAAATTAAAAAATATATAAATTTTTTAAATTAGAATTCAATATAGGCTATATATATAATATATATAATATTTGGAATATTATAAACTATAATTTTATAATTATATATTGTATAAATTATGCTATATAATTATTATAGATAATATTTTATTTTGTCTTACAAGTAAGATTTGGAACCATGAATATTAACATACTTAGCTCTCTACTTTTTAGATTCTTGGTTCCTAAGCATATGAAACTTATTTTTGTTGATATGAATGTCTGATATTTACATCTAGAAAATACTTTAGATTACCTATTCTTTATTTCAGAAGTTTTAAGAAATATATGCCATCAAGTTACATGAAATTAATACAACAAGCAAGCCTTATTATATATATTAGATGAATATATAATAAACATATTTATCTAATATATTAGACGGAATACATATTTGTCTTCCATGATTACTAATTTCCAACTCGGATCATCTAAAGCTTCCTGTATATTCCTTGGAACAAACAAGTGTGAAATCCTAGAGGTGAAAGCTTTATGGTTTTTTTTACTGTCTTTGATAGGAAAGATAATTTGCAATAGGATGATTAGGGTCGTTTTGGACACCTTTTCTAATTGCTATAGAACATCAATATCAGAAATAGGAGGTAAACAATTAGACACAATGGGAGAAATCAAAGCTGGACTTGGGATAGAGTTACCTAGAATTTTAGTGCCAAAGCTCGGATTTTCAGACTGGTGTTGTGCAGCTTGACATTCAAGTCTTTATTCCTTAGATGAAATCTCTTCTTAGTATAAACCTGAAACTCAAAACTCAAATCGCGGTGATCAGTTTGTAGTATTTCTCCCCCTATAAAGAGTCTTCAATACTAGGCTCTAGAGGTAAGTGACTATTTCCAAGATTGTTTGGAAAAATTATATTGGGAAGTGGGATAGAAATGCCCCCAAAATTGTCTTTTATTTCACTTGTTGCCCCCTTAAGGGAATTTTTGGTAAAATAGGAGTTTGGTTCTTAAAAAGACACATTTATGCTCACAAAAAATTTGTTTGAGGATCGAAAACTTGTACCCCTTTTTGTTTGACAAATACCCCTAAGAATACATATCTTATAGCACCTGCTTCAAGTTTTGAATGAAATTGACATGGAACATGAACATAAACAGTACATTCAAAAACTTTGACAGGAAAATCAGAAAACAATCTTACTTCAGGAAAAAAAATTTTTAAGACAATCAAGAGGTGTTTTGTGTTCTAATACCTTAGTAGGCATTCTGTTTATCAAATAAGAGGTTGTTAAAATTTCTTCACCCCATAAATATTTAGAAACATGCATATAAAACATTACGAATACCAAAGGAGAAGTTGGATTTTATCAGCTTCAAGAGTTAATCAATCTCCTCTTTGTCAAAGGAACTCGAGTCGACTTCATCGGCCATAGGAATTCCATGATTCTTCTCTCCTTGCTTGTTGCTTTTCAGTTGGTAGGTTTGCAATGAATTTTCTATCATGTCTCATGTGTATGACGAGGCTTGTTGTAGAAATCGTACCAAACCTGTGGTTTATCATCAGACTTGCGCTGGTAATTTGTAGCCTTGTAGGTAGCATCAGTAAATAAGGTAGAATTTTCAATTGACTCACTGACACTCCTTTTTTCGAGGATGTCGACATCTGACTCCTTTTTCCGGGCATGACACTCCATCGCCTTGTATTTGGTGACGGAATCATCTCTTTTACGAATTTCCCCCAACTTTAAAGACAATTCAAAAACTTGAGATTGATTACCCAGGTCAAAATACATCTATCTAACATTATCCCATAACTCTTTTGTAGTAGGGTTGCATATGTAATTAATACTTATATCCTCCTCCATGGAGTTGACTAGCCATGTCATAACCATGGACTTTTCAGCATCCCATGTGGCATGCAGCGGATCATTAACAGTAGGAGCCTTCTTGTCACCAGTGATATAATCGATTTTTTCTTGCCCACGGATATACATTCGGATGGATTGTGACCACCAGAGGAAGTTGTCTCCATTCAGGCGGATAGTGGTGATTTGGACTAAATGAGGGTTGGAATGGTGTTGCAGGCGTGATAGTGGCAGGGATTGTAGTGGTTTCAAACGTGACTTCTGACATTCTGACATGGCTACTACTATTGCTTTGATACCAACTTAGAAAATATGGGAAAAAATAATTACTTTCACACTATAGAATAGGTACAAGACTCTTTTTATAGAGAGAATTTTACAATAGAAAAAGAAACTAATGGAAAAGGAAACTAATTAAAGCTAATAATTGACAGATTATACTTTCCTTCTTTTTTTTTATTTGTATATCTTTTACAGCATGTACTTCCATAAGAAAAGATCATAAAATTATGACTCAATCAAGGATCTGATTTGTATATCTTTTACGGACTATACTGTCAAACTCAGAGAAAATGAGGGTGAAAAACTCTGCTTTCTCCTCTAGAGAATCCTCCTTTAAATAGTATGATACATAAGTACAGCTATACAATTTTGAAAATCTGCGTCATTAATGTTAAATCTGTGCAATTAATGCCAAATATTCTGCCCATTAATAGCAAATCTGCGCCATTAATGTCAAATCATTGTGCAATTAAATCTGCGCCATTAATGCCAAATCTGTACAATTAATGTCAAATATTCTGCCCATTAATAGCAAATCTGCACTATTAATGCCAAATTATTGTGCAATTAATGTCAAATATTCTGCCTATCAATTCTCTTGACATCCCCTCTCAAATCGATGCTGGTGAATCTACAAGCATCAATTTACTAACGAGAAAATTATGCCGCTGACATGTCAAGGATTTTGTGAGGATGTCAGCTAGTTGAACAGATGTTGAAACATGAGGGAGATTAATAATTCTGCGGTCATAAGCTTCTCTGATGGAATGACAGTCGACCTCTATATACTTCGTTCTTTCATGGTATACAGGATTTGCTACAATTTGTATAGCACTTGTATTATCAGCCTGCAATGGAGTTGGTTGTGTTTGTGAATAACCAAGTTCTGAAAGAAGACCTCGTAACCAAATAATCTCAGAGCATGCTGCAGGCATCGATCGATATTCTGCTTCAGTGAAGGATTTAGACACCGACTCTTGTTTCTTGCATTTCCAGGAGATAGGGGCATCTCCTAAAAACATACACCAGCCAGTAGTAGACTTCCGTGTGTCCGGACATCCAGCCCAATCAGCATCACTATATGCTTGAAGTTGTATTGTCGCATCTTTAGGAAAGAAAAGACCACGCCTGGGAGTGGCCAGTAAATATTTAATGATTCGTTGTACTGCTGAAAAATGCAAGTGTCTGGGATTTTGCATGAATCTACTGACTGTGTGGACAGCGAAAGAGATATCAGGTCGTGTGATGGTTAGGTAGATAAGACTTCCAACTAGTTTCCTGTATAAGGTTGGATCTTTTAAGAGTTCACCTTCATCCTGCCTCAACTTTATATTAACTTCCATGGGAGTATCTACTGAATTTGCGTTGGTAAGACCAGCTAGCTGAATTAGATCCTGAATATATTTGTGCTGAATTACTTCCAACTTTTTGTTGGAAATGTACTTCTAATCCCAAGAAATAAGTTAGCTGTCCAAGATCTTTCATGTGAAAAGTTGTATGCAACAATTGTTTAATTGTAGTGATAGCCGTTTGATTCGAGCCTGTGACGACAATGTCGTCCACATAAACAAGAAGTATCACAATTCCTTTTGAGGTCCTTTATAGAAAGAGAGATGGATCATAGCTGCTTTGGATGAAGGAAAAACCAAGTAGTGTTGTTTTAAACTTTTCAAACCACACTCTTGGTGCCTGTTTTAATCCATACAAAGAACGTTTTAGTTTGCAAACAGTATTTGGTAATGGAGAGGACATACCAATAGGAAGTTTGATGTAAACTTCTTCTTTGAGGTCCCCATAAAGGAAGACATTTTTGACATCGAGCTGGTGAATTTGCCAAGAATTAAAGGCTATAATGGCAAGAATAGTTCTCACAGTAGTCATTTTGGCCACAGGTGCAAATGCCTCTTCATAGTCTAGACCAAACTCTTGCTTATTTCCAAGAACAACCAATCTAGCCTTGTATCGATCTATTGATCCATCTGAACGCAGCTTTAAAGTGAATACAAATTTACTGCCAAGAGGTTTAACAGATGGAGGACTTGGAACAATGTCCCATGTCTGATTTTCCTCTAGTGCCAAAAGTTCAGTTTCTATAGCATCCTGCCAACATTTATGCGCCATGGCCTGCTTGTATGAAGAAGGAATAGGAACAGATGCTAAAGTTGCTGTCAAAGATAAAAGTTCAGAAAAACCATACTTTTCCGGTGGTTTACGAACGCGAGTACTGTGACGTAAAGAAGCTTGTTCTGGTTGAAGAGCTAGATCAGCAGTCAGAGAATGATCGGGAGGGGGCCTCGGAGAAAGCAAAGGTGGACATCTCTGGTAGACCAATAAAGGTGAAGGGGCTTGTTCTCCTATAGAATTGTTAGGAAACAATGACAAAACAGATTTGGATGCAGAAGAGCTAATGTCTTGGTTAGTAGGAAAAAAATATGTATCTTCTTGGAAGATGACATTTCTAGAAACCCGAATCCTATGTAAATGAGGAACATAACATAGAAAACCTTTGTGATGGGTTGAGTAACCAAGAAAATCACATTTAACAGATTGACCTGTGAGTTTAGTGCGTTCATGTGGCTGTAGATGAACATAACAGACACAACCAAAGGTGCGAAGGGTGGAATAATTTGGTGGCTTACCAAATAGCCTTAAGAAAGGAGAATCATTATTTAAGGCTTGAGATGACAGCTGATTAATAAGGTGGACAGCAGTTGAGAGATCTTCACACCAGAACCGAGAGGGTACAAAGGAGTCCAACATGAAGGTACGGACAACATCAAGAAGATGACGGTTTTTCCTTTTGCTACCCCATTTTGTTGCGGTGTAGAAGGACATGACCTTTGAGATAATATACCATGTTCCTGCAAGAATGCTTCAAATAAGTGAGATGTGTATTCCCCCCATTGTCAGAGCGTAGAACTTTAATGGTTGATGAAAATTGAGTTTGAACATAAGCATGGAAGAATTTGAATGCAGAGAATGCTTCAGCTTTAGAGCGCAAAAAATATACCCATGTGAAACGACTATAGTCGTCAATAAATGTGATAAAGTACTTGTAATGCTCATGAGATACAACAGGCGTTATTCCCCATAGATCACTATGAATTATGTCAAAAGGTTGATGTGCTTTTGATTGATGAACTGGAAATGGTAGAATTTTACTTTTACCAAGTCTACAAGAATTGCAATCAAATTGAACATCACGACGAGATGGGAATTGTTATTGCCAAGAATTCCAGATTTCATCAAGTGATGAAGAACATTGGAATTGGATGACCAAGACGCTTATGCCATAATTGGAAATCAACAGTTGCAGAATTACAAGAAATAAAAGGCAAAAAAGGATAGATGACAACGATGAATAAAGAGGAAAAAGACGTCCAATTTTAGGCCCCTTCGCGATCTTCTTCCCTGATTTTTGATCCTGCACAAGACAACCAGATTTTGAGAATTCAACTTTGCAATCATTGTCAACTAATTGACCAACTGAAATAAGGTTACTGCTTAGACCAGGGGAAACATAAACGTTGGTAAGAGATGATGAAATATCACCAATTGCTGTGATAGGTGAAGTATTTCCATCGGCGGTATGTATTTGCAAATTACCAAAGTAATTTGTAACATTGGTAAGAGCAGCAGCATTGTTAGTCATATGATTTGATGCCCCGGAGTCAAAATACCAAGGAGAACAAGGTAAAGAAGCGGTACCTGAAAGACCTAAAGCAGAAAATGCCGAAATGATCATTTGTTGAACCATTTCAGGTGTCAAAGTTGGCACAGAATTAGGCAAATTTTGATCCACAGAAACTGGAGTAGTAGAAGGACCAACAGAGGCAGTGAAGGCTGTTGCATTTCTCCTCGATGGTCTGATTGGACATTCTTTAATGATGTGACCATCCTTTTTGCAGTAATTGCAAAACTTTTTAGGACAATGGGAAGCAAAGTGTCCAAAGCTTTTACAGCAAAAACATTGGACAGTACTCATGTCTCGCCCTCGTGGTTTGCCTTGTGCGGCATATGCCATAGGAACAGAGGCTGATTTTTGTTGTTCCATGGTTGTCTGAGTGAGGAGACGTTCTTCACGAAGCAGTTCATTTAAGCATTCATCTAAGGAGGGGACAGTAGCCCTGTTCATGAGGTTGGTCCGAATGCCCTCAAAATTAGATCTCAATTTCATAAGAAATTGATCTAGTTTTGTGGTGTCATGAACTTTTTGGACTGTAGCTTGTCCGTCAGTTGACAAATCTTTATAGACAATGTCAGCATATTCAGCCCAAAGATTTATAAAATGAGAATAGAATTCAGAAATTGAGAGACTATCCTGTTGAAAACTGGCAATTTCATGTTCAAGTTGAAACTGCGAGCAGTGTTGTTCTGGCTATAAATTTGTTGTAGGTATGCCCACATCTTAGCTGCCATGGTGAAGGGTCTGAGATTGAGGACGATATTAGGTTCGACAGAACCTATGATCCAGGCCATAACCTGTGCATCTTTGACCTCCCATTTGGCATATGCCTCCTTATGCATAGTTTTGTCAGGGGCAGAATTGGTTCCGTCAATATGACTCCAAAGCTCCTTGCCTTTGGTAAAGATCTGGAACTGGAATGCCCAGGAAGCGTAGTTCTTTCCATTAAGACGAACGAACAGGACATCATGCTTTTCAGTGGACATGATTAAGAGAAAAAAAATAACGCAGGAGGGGAAAAAAACAAGAAGCTGGAGAAATCACAAGGAACTAGGATTGACTTGAAAAATGACAGGAGAAAAAAAAAACTAGGTTTGGATCGAAATTGGCTCTGATACCATGTCAAACTCAGAGAAAATGAGAGTAGAAACTATGTCAAACTCAGAGAAAATGAGGGTGAAAAACTCTGCTTTCTCCTCTGGAGAATCCTCCTTTAAATAGTATGATACATAATTACAGCTATACAATTTTGAAAATCTGTGTCATTAATGCTAAATCTGTGCAATTAATGTCAAATATTCTGCCCATTAATAGCAAATCCGCGCCATTAATGTCAAATCATTGTGCAATTAAATCTGCGCCATTAATACCAAATTTGTACATTAATGTCAAATATTCTGCCTATTAATAGCAAATCTGCACCATTAATGCCAAATTATTGTGCAATTAATGTCAAATATTCTGCCTATCAATTCTCTTGACATATACTTCCATAAGAAAAGATCTTGGAATTATGACTCAATCAAGAATTTTAATGATAGAATTTCCAACATAATCTCATGTAAGTTATGCTAATTTATTGTATATTAGCATTTGATCTCTAGATATGAGGTGCAGAACATAAAACACAAGTATTAGCATCTAAATCAACAAGAAACATGAAAGGAAAAGTAGTATAATGACATCTATCAACTAAAAAAAGTAAATTAGAGTATTCATTTTAATTTGTTTTTAAAATAATTGCTTCCTTAATTCCCAAATGAAACTCATATCTGAACATGAAATGAATATTAATTATTCAACATTAATAGTTTTATTTTAAATTCCATTTTGCTATTTTAAATATTATTTTAATTCCTTTTTTGGAAAAAGTTATATAAGTATATATAATCCATTTTGTATTTTTATTTGTGCTAATTGAACATATGTAGATGCATAAATTCACCCACCTAAATGTACAACAATAGATTCCAGTATAAAAATGAGTGTGCTCCACTCGAATGTGTATTTACTATTTACAAATATAATATGAAAAATAACTCAAGAAACTCAAAATTGATTCTAATAATGATTATACAATAACATCCAAGCCATTATCCTACTAAGTGAGGTTGATTATATGGATCTCTTACACCATTGGGCTTGATCCCCTACTATATCATCATCTATATTTAATTAAATTAAATTTTATTTAATTGTTACTAATCAAGTCTTTTTTGATCTCTCTCAGTTAATGTGCGTAGATCTCACGTTGCCTAATTAGGACATTAATGATAATAATACAAGCAAAATGCTTTACTGTGGACTCGTTGTCGTGCACCTTTGCGGATTCGAGACACTTAGATTGAATTCAGGTATCCCGAGTCAATCGCCTGAATTCAAATCCAGGCGTCTGGATTCAAATCCAAGCGCCTGGATTTGAATCCAGTGCAAGAAGCATTTTTTTAGGGATATATTATATGTATTTAGGGTTTAAGATTTTAAGATTTAGGGGTTGGATTATAGTGGGTTTAAGCCAATAAGGTTTTTCTCTAGGTTTCAATCTTCCCTCTTGGGTTATAGTGTTCAAAATAAAAAAAACTTTAAATGCTCACGAGGTATATTAGTATTTAAGATTTTAGAATTTAGGGGTTGGATTATAGTGGGTTTAAGCTAATAAGATTTTCCTATAAGGTTTAGTCTTTCCTCTTAGATTATAGTGTTCAAAATAAAAAAATTTAGATATTCAAGGAATTATTTAAGGAATTGTTTATTTAAAAAAATCAAAAAATAAAAAATAACCGATCCAAATCCAGGCACCTAGATCGCTGGTGAGCGATCCTCGATATAATACAAAATCTAAAAGCTAACTAAAATTTGAAATTGATGGATCTAATCTTGATGTTGTTTCCTCGATATAATCCTAATTACAAAATGAATCGCTTACTACTATCAAACAACCATTTATTTCCCCATCTTAAACTAGATACGTCAACCAAAAATAGAAATAAAATAACATATTTACCCTGCAACTTTCCCTTGATCGAAAAGATAAGGTAGTTGTTTCGTTAATATGAAACGCTGGAGCCAATTAAACTTTTAATTTGGCCGACGTGTGAGCAACAACCTTGTTTAAAGAGACTGAAAAGCTTGAAAAATAAGGAGGGCTAGAAGTCCGTCTTCGATCATCCGAAAGAAGTTGACTAATAGCTATATGCGTTGGAAAAGGGTGGAGAGAAAGTTAAAGGAAGAAGGTCGGATGATAGCTGTGGGCTTAGGAAAAGAATAGAAGGAGACAATGAAAGAGGTAAGGGAGGAAAGAGATGACTGATGATGGCTTTTGTCAGCTTTGGCGTTGACCAAAGTTGTGATGAGCAACAACACGTGTTGTTATGTTCACACCGAAACCGAATAAAGGAGAGAAAAATAAACAGAGAGGGAAAAGGAACTCCTGTCGGTGGCTAATGTTGAAACATGTGAGTGGTAGAGAAGCAGCAATGACGACACGAAAGAGGGGCGGCATCACTAGTTCAATGGCGGTGAAACCAGGAACAGAGAAAGTAGGAAGATTACTAGTGGGGTGATGGCTATGCTGATGGCAGGAAAGAGAATGATGTCTGCGTTGCTCAATGAGAGGAAGAAAAGAAGAAGAGAGAGTGCAGTGTTAGGTGAGGAAACCAACATGTGGAAGGAGAGGAGTGGTGGCGTGTAAGGGGAAAATTTGTGTGTGCGAGAGAGAAGTGGAGAGAGTATTTTCTCCAATTCTTTAAAAATTTTCCTATTTCATCCTAACCCAACCAACTTAGTTCAACCATAAACTGACCAAATCAAATCCAAATCAACCTTCGCTTGAACTCATGTGATCCTAATCACCATGTCTCCATGCCTACTGGATGAGTTTAATCATAATCCTATTCGGCTTCAACTTGACACCTAAAATCTATTTGACAAGTTGGTTCTTAAAAAAATTAAGTCAATAATACAATCTATATGAGAATGCTTCAGCATTTTTATATTTATGTATTTATACTTCTTATAAAGCAAGTCATATAGTGTACAATTTCAACACTACTTCCAAAATGTCAAGAAGAGATTTATTTAGTAATTCCAAGATTGACATATTTTCTTATAGGTGTTTGGTAATAAGAGGTTTTTGAAATTATTATTTCTCAATCATAAAATATGATCTAAGATGATTAAATTATCTGTTTGCAATAATTCAATAACATACATCCCTTGAGTCGATATACCTTTACTTCAAAACTATTTTTTTTAACCTCTTGCTTTCTTGTTCTTATAAATAAGAAAACAATAAACAGAGGTAACAACTAAAACAATATGAAGCTTAAAGATAGAAACTTTAAGCTTAACAATAAAAGTAAAGACTAAAACAACAAGATGATGTTAGCACAAACGTGCTCTAAGTGGTTGGTTTCGACCTTGGATTTTGAGTTTTTTTGCAAAAGGTTTAAGTTAGGCCTTGCATTGTGATTTGATACGTGTGTATGAGTTGTGTAGGGCCTTTAGAGAGTTCGTGACTCAATAAGGTTGAGTGTAAGATTTAAAATCTCAATCTGTACCGAGATTTCGGTCCTGGATCGGAACGATATAGTTTTGGTATCGTAATGTGCTAGTATGATTTCGATATTTTTTAAATATAAAATATATAAATTAGAAATAAAAAATTAATATAAATATTTTTTAATATATATATATATATGTTAAATTAATGAAATAGTTTTATTAAAGTATAATTAAGAATATTTAAATTATCCCAACTATAGCTAGGAGTTGATTGAAATTATTAACTAAAGTTGTTTTTAATAAAAAGCTAAGTTTATTATTCCACCTTCTTCATCCTCTTCGTGTTGTGTTCTGCATCGCTAGAGGCTCGTGTGTGGCCTCCACTACGGTTGCGAGGCCTCTAGAGCAGCAGTGAGGCCATTGCGAGGACTTCGTGGCGGCGGCGAGGCCATCATAAGGACTTTGTAGCGGCCGTGAGGCCATCGCGTGGCCTCCGCGGCCACTGCAAAGCCTCCTCAGTAGTTGCGAGGCCTTCGCGGCGACTACAAGGCACACGTGACGCCTTCGTAGCCGCGGTACCTTGGGCGTGCTGTTGCCAGTTTTGGTCGGTGAGCGGAATGAAATATCCTATATAATTTGCAAATAATTTATAAAGATATAGTTTATTTAGATTACTTAACTAATACAATATTTTCAAAAAATGAAGATTAAAACTTATATAATTAATCTTGTTAATCCTAACACCCAACCTCATCCTTGATATCTTCATCCCGGACATCAAGTTGCTGCCCAACCAACAACGCCGAGGCTCAATTGCCCTCCAATCTTCCCTCTCATCATAGAAATTGGAAAATTTTCACTTGGTTCCACCTTTGATCTCATCTACTTCATTCGTTGAGTAGACAAGAGCTTCACTTTCTATTGTTTCTTTTTCTATTGTTTCCTCCTATTACTTGGTGCTATCTTTATAGAACAATTTTACTTGATTTATAGCCTTGAAGTCACCTTCCCCTCTTTTTGTGACCAACAATAAGAATTGGATGACTAAGAGATGGAATCTGAAGATTCCTCTTAGCTGCAACAATGTTGGTACAAGCCGATGTTGAATCCACATGTGATGATCATGATAGAGATAACATTGTTTCGGCAAGGGTTGCACCAGGTGAATATTTTGTGCCACCTAATCTTGTGTGCCTGCCATTGGTTGGAATGGTAAATCTTAGCTGTGCCAAATAACAAGAGATTTTAAACCCTGCATTCAATAATGACTCTTTAGGATCTAGTAGTACTAGACCCAACCACATTTCGAAACCGACAGTTCGACGGTTTGAAACCGTCAATTCGATTCTTCATAGAAGATCGACTCTTAACCTTAATCGTCCAAGACGATTATGGTTCACAGCGGTTCATGGTTTGATTCACGGTTCACTACAATTCGTCACAATTCAATATTATTATTAATTTTTTTAACAAATAAAAATTAAAAATTAAAAAAATATATAAAAAAAGACTTATACATATTTCTATATCGACACATTTGGATAGTGTTTAAATTAAGATGGGTGATGAGTAATACTTCTATCATAATCCAATTGTCAAGATCAAGAAAAAGTTATTATGCATCAAAATCCAAACGAATCAATTTTGTTTGGAGCTACTGCCTAAGGAGAAGAAAAGTCATCGAAACCCACGCTAACTTTAATCAGGAAATGATAACCATAGTTCCATACTATCATTTCTTTCTCATTCAACATTATAAAGATAAATATATATATATATTTCTTTATTGTAAATGAAGTTTTTACACTTTCTCTTTCCTTCCTTGCCTTCTAACTTCAGCTTTTTTTTATTTTTTATTTTTTAATTTTTTTCTCCCAATGGTAAAAAAACAAAAACAAATGATTGAACCGGCAGTTCCGGTTATTTTGGGAATGGGCTGGTTCAGGTTCGACCCACGGGTAACTGGCCCGTTGACCTGGTTACAAGTCCGGGCCAAGTCCAAATGGGTCTAAGTAGTTGAAACACCCTAACCCTCTATACCTTGCATAGAATATAAACCTTGCTCAATTTGTTTTTCCTTTTATATATATATACATCCTAAAATACCTATCCAAATCTGTCATAATTTAATAACTCAACTTCAAAGTCATGCATAACGATTAAGTTTATAAAAAAAACTCAAGTACAACTCAGATCTGACCATCCCAATAGTAGATAAATAGGCACAACATTAAGGTGTTCCACCGACCAACATAACAGATCCCATAGCATATACCAACCGACTACAAAATTTATTTATGGAGAAAGTTTCAATATCTTAAACAAAAGTGACATCAACTCAAACAAAAGAACCCTCAAGCGTGTGCTTCCTGCTACGAGAGTGCGCATCCGTCAAGACCCCTCCATCTCCTCGTTACCCGCACCATATAAACCTAGTGAGTCGAAAGACTTAGCAGATTCAATATTTATTTCAAGAAGTAATTATACATGCACCAATTTCAATATACATATTTATTCAGGAAAATACATTGAACCGCAAGCTACATGAATTTCAAACTTTGACGAAATATCAGTAAACCTTAAACTTCAGTGTAACCTTTATCATGAGTTCAATTCGTTTGAGTGTGGCTACCTCAACCCCCTTCTTCTTCTTTATTTCGTTTGGCTAAACATTTTCCCTAGTTTTAGATTTGATAGTGTTCATCGGTATCCTCTAAGCCGGATTCCACAACCCCTTTTGCTACTAAATTAATTAGGTGTAAAGGATTCTGGTATCTTCTAAGCTAGACTCCTTTACTCTCTTTTCCGCTGAGTTGGGTGTAACGGATTCCGGTATCCTCTAAGCTGGACTCCTCTACTCTTTTTTCCTCTGAATTAGTGTAAAGGATTCCCGTATCTTCTAAGTCGGACTCCTTTACTCCGTTTTCCTCTGGTTTGGGTGTAAAGGATTCCGGTATCTTCTAAGCCGGACTCCTTTACCCATCAAATAGTCACCTTAAATTTTACATTATTAAAGCAAAACAGTTTACATGACATTCAAAAATAAACGGTTATATCAAAACTTATCAACATTTATGATAAAAGATTTAAAAGTGTTTAGACATGAATAATAATAATAATGAAATGTGGTTTTAGGGATATTGCCTGTCATCCTTGCTTCCAACGAATCCAAACATCTTCGTTAACAATAGACATGCATCAAACCTTAAAACACACGTAATATGATCCATATAGTGCAATAAACAAAAGTAAAATCTTGCCTTAGTGTTGAAGAAACGACGGGAGACGATCGAGAAAAACTTTTCTTCAAAACTTTCCTCGACCTTTTCTCACAAGTTCATTTTGGAGAGGGAATTTGGCAAAAAGGGTCGACGGCTAAGAACCCTAGGTTAGGAGATGAAATTCCTCAAAAATCCTCTATTTAATGAGATCAAAACCCTAAAAAAATTCTATATAAAAAACAAAAAAATTATAAATTTTTGAAAAGGTAAAGATAATTCTCCTCTTTTTTTTTTTGAAAAGGTAAAGATAAGGGGGCCTTTGGTTTACTCTATTTTCTATTTTTATTTTCCAGAAAATCGCATTTTCTCATTTTCTGGAAAATGATTATTTTATTCTCTAGTTTTCCAGAAAACGCTATATCTTTTTTTGGAAAACAAAGCTGGAAAATGCAAACCAAACACGTTTTCCAGAAAAGCGCATTTTCTACAAAAAATGAAAATGGAAAACAAGCGTACCAAACCCCTCAAGGTAGACTGCACTGTCAAACTAGATAATCTAAGAATGTTGCCCGTAGTATAAACCTCAAGACCGAACCCCTGGATCTCTTTCTGTAGAGGTTTCTGCACTGTTATTTGTGCTACGATCGCCGTCTTACGACTTAAGGCATCCGCAACTACGTTAGCTTTTCCTAGGTGGCACAGTCATAATCCTTTACAAATTCTAGCCAACGCCTCTGCCTCATGTTAGCTCCTTCTGTGTAAAGATGTACTTGAGACTCTTGTGATTGGTGAATATCTTGCATATCTCACCGTACAAGTAATGTCTCCAGATCTGTAAGGCAAAGACCACGGCTGCGCTCTAGGTCATAGGTTGGGTAATTCTTTTTATGCATCTTAAACTGCCTGGACGCATATGCAATCACTCGATTCTGTTGCATCAATACAGCACCAAGTTGAGCTTAGACGCGTCTGTATATAGTGTTAGTGATATGAGAGAAGTGTCCTAAGGCAATCGTCTTATGATTGTAAACATTCATTTTATTAAATGAAATGATAGGGACAGTGAATTTGAGACAGTGAATGGAACAGTGAATGACGTGGTAATTATTATGTACACATCCGATCGTCGATCGGACACTACCGGCGGCCTTCGGCCGCCGTCCCGAACCAAACTATACCCTGGGGGGCACGGTGAACCCGTCGGGGATCGCCGCAATTGCGATCTCACATCATTGACCGTCGATTTCGATAGGTTCACCGTTGCCGGCGATCCCGACGAGTTCACAGTCCTCCGAAGGTATAGTGTGATTCAGGACGATAATCAGAGGCCATCGGTGGTGTCCGATCGGCGATCGGACTTGTACACATTAATTGCACGTCATTCACTGTCCCATTCACTGTCCCAAATTCACTGTCCCAATCATTACTCATTCACTATTTGAGTATACATGTTTGTGTATTTGATTGGGATCTTAAACTCATCTACTGAATGTCCGCAATACAATTCACAGCATAAGAGAATTTGTGATAGGATCACAACTAGTGATTATCTCTAAATGTGCAATTGTGAAGTATTGAAAATATCCCTAGTCGATGAATTGATAAAAACGGACATTATCAATTCTGTTGAGACTAGCATGGGTTATTCTCTAATCAGCTGATTCTCACTGGCTGGTGACATTGGGATGTCCGGAGATAAACATGGATGCTAGTTAAGGGAACTAGTTCATTGGAGTGACTAGCTGTAAAACTTCATATGGTAATCTATATAGATATGTCAATAAAGTTCTTACTGCAGCTTAAGTGCGATGTTCCTTTGACTTGCGGTGTTCAAGTCATCTTGGTCATGGAGACTTATACTTTAACATCTTAAGCAAGCATCTCCAAGGAGGTGTGGACCCAGGATGATTGGGTATAAACCGAAGTGCCCGAAGATGTTTGAACAGCCTACAAAGGATTCACCACTCCTTGCGAGGAGATGTATACCCAGGCCTATCGTCGGATTGTTACTCAAAGCCTCTGGCCAGAGCATATCATGTTTGGAGTATGAGTCTCTTAAATACATGAGAGTAATTAGAAATCCAAAGGACGAGAAAGGCACTACTTGGGCTAGGTGTGACGTAGTCAGCCTAGTGGGGACCGACACACACAGACCATGTCCTGAACCAAGTGGGTATAGATGGTGAGGGAATGGGGCACGATTCATTAGAGCTGCTGAAGGGTTTCAGAATTACTTCTGAGGTCAACCGTTGATCTTTCGATTAATTGGGGTCATGATGTACTACTAGGTGCCATTCATGATCGTTCTATAATTAGTTGATTATAGACGGCCAACAAAATCGAAAGTCTATTTAGTCACACGCACTACGAGTAATCCGAGGGATTTAAAACGAGTTGAAAATTGGATTTTCCGATCAAGAGAAATAAGTCGAATCTGAGTTAATCAGAGGCGCAACGGAAGCTAAAAATGGCTAAGTCTTTGAAGGCTTATTGGCGAATTAAATGAGTTTAATTCGCGATGGGTTCGGCTCGGTTTGGCCGGCCAAAGAGGGTGCCAACCCCCTTTGGTTGGCCGCCACCACTTGGGAGAAACCAATTTNGAAACTTTAAGCTTAACAATAAAGTAAAGACTAAAAACAACAAGATGATGTTAGCACAAGCGTGCTCTAAGTGGTTGGTTTCGACCTTGGATTTTGAGTTTTTTTGCAAAAGGTTTAAGTTAGGCCTTGCATTGTGATTTGATACGTGTGTATGAGTTGTGTAGGGCCTTTAGTGAGTTCGTGACTCAATAAGGTTGAGTGTAAGATTTAAAATCTCAATCTGTACCGAGATTTCGGTCCCTGGATCGGAACGATACAGTTTTGGTATCGTAATGTGCCAGTATGATTTCAATATTTTTTAAAATATAAAATATATAAATTAGAAATAAAAAATTTATATAAATTTTTTTAAAAATATATATATTAAATTAATGAAATAGTTTTATTAAAGTTTAATTAAGAATATTTAAATTATCCCAACTATAGCTAGGAGTTGATTGAAATTATTAACTAAAGTTTTTTTTAATAAAAAGCTAAGTTTATTATTCCGCCTTCTTCATCCTCTTCGTGTTGTGTTCTGCATTGCCAGAGGCTCGTGTGTGGCCTCCACTACGGTTGCGAGGCCTCCACAGCGGCAGTGAGGCCATTGCGAGGACTTCGTGGCGGCCGCGAGGCCATCATAAGGACTTTGTAGCGGCCGTGAGGCCATCGCGTGGCCTCCGCGACCACTACGAAGCCACCTCAGTAGTTGCGAGCCCTTCGCGGCGACTGCAAGGCACACGTGACGCCTCCGTAGTCGCGGTACCTTAGGCGTGTTGTTGCCAGTTTTGGTCGGTGAGCGGAATGAAATATCCTATATAATTTGCAAATAATATATAAAGATATAGTTTATTTAGATTACTTAACTAATACAATATTTTCAAAAAATGAAGATTAAAACTTATATAATTAATCTTGTTAATCCTAACACCCAACCTCATCCTTGATATCATCATCTCGGGCATCAAGTTACTGCCCAACCAACAACGCCGAGGCTCAATTGCCCTCCAATCTTCCCTCTCATCATAGAATTGGAAAATTTTCACTTGGTTCCACCTTTGATCTCATCTACTTCATTCGTTGAGTAGAGAAGAGCTTCACTTTTTATTGTTTCTTTTTCTATTGTTTCCTCCTATTACTTGGTGCTATCTTTATAGAACAATTTTACTTGATTTATAGCCTTTAAGTCACCATCCCCTCTTTTTGTGACCAACAATAAGAATTGGACGACTAAGAGATGGAATCTGAAGATTCCTCTTAGCTGCAACAATGTTGGTACAAGCCGATGTTGAATCCACATGTGATGATCATGATAGAGATAACATTGTTTCGGCAAGGGTTGCACCAGGTGAATATTTTGTGCCACCTAATCTTGTGTGCCTGCCATTGGTTGGAATGGTAAATCTTAGCTGTGCCAAATAACAAGAGATTTTAAACCCTGCATTCAATAATGACTCTTTAGGATCTAGTAGTCCTAGACTCAACCACATTTCGGAACCGACAGTTCGACGGTTTGAAACCGTCAATTCGACTCTTCATAGAAGATCAACTCTTAACCTTAATCGTCCAAGACGATTATGGTTCACAGCGGTTCATGGTTTGATTCACGGTTTACTACAATTCGTCACAATTCAATATTATTATTAATTTTGTTAACAAATAAAATTTAAAAATTAAAAAAATATATAAAAAAAGACTTATACGTATTTCTATATCGACACATTTGGATAGTGTTTAAATTAAGATGGGTGATGAGTAATACTTCTATCATAATCCAATTGTCAAGATCAAGAAAAAGTTATCATGCATCAAAATCTAAACGGAACAATTTTGTTTGGAGCTACTGCCTAAGGAGAAGAAAAGTCATCGAAACCCACGCTAACTTTAATCAGGAAATGATAACCATAGTTCCATACTGTCATTTCTTTCTCATTCAACATTATAAAGATAAAAATATATATATTTCTTTATTGTAAATGAAATTTTTACACTCTCTTTCCTTCCTTGCCTTCTAACTTCAGCTTTTTTTTATTCTTTTTTTTTAAATTTTTTTCTCCCAATGGTAAGAAAACAAAAACAAATGATTGAACCGGCAGTTCCGGTTATTTTGGGAACGGGCGGGTTCCGGTTCGACCCACGGGTAACCGGCCCGTTGACCTGGTTACGGGTCCGGGCCAAGTCCAAATGGGTCTAAGTAGTTGAAACACCCTAACCCTCTATACCTTACATAGAATATAAACCTTGCCCAATTTGTTTTCCTTTTATATATATATATATATATATATATATATATATATATATATAACCTGCAATACCAATCCAAATCTATCATAATTTAATAACTCAACTTCAAAGTCATGCATAACGATTAAATTTATAAAAAAAACTCAAGTGCAACTCATATCTGACCATCCCAATAGTAGATAAATAGGCACGACATTAAGGTGTTCCACCGACCAACATAACAGATCCCATATCATATACCAAGCGACTACAAAATTTATTTATGAAGAAAATTTCAATATCTTAAACAAAAGTGACATCAACTCAAACAAAAGAACCCTCAAGCGTGTGCTGCCTGCTACGAGAGTGCTCATCCGTCAAGACCCCTCCGTCTCCTCGTTACCCGCACCATATAAACCTAGTGAGTCGAAAGACTTAGCACATTCAATATTTATTTCAAGAAGTAATTATACATGCACCAATTTCAATATACATATTTATTCAGGAAAATATATTGAACCGCAAGCTACACGAACTTCAAACTTTGACGAAATATCAGTAAACCTTAAACTTCAGTGCAACCTTTATCATGAGTTCAATTTGTTTGAGTGTGGCTACCTCAACCCCCTTCTTCTTCTTTATTTCGTTTGGCCAAACATTTTCCCTAGTTTTAGATTTGAAAGTGTTCATCGGTATCCTCTAAGCCGGATTTCACAACCCCTTTTTGCTACTAAATTAGGTGTAAAGGATTCTGGTATCTTCTAAGCTAGACTCCTTTACTCTCTTTTCCTCTGAGTTGGGTGTAAAGGATTCCAGTATCCTCTAAGCTGGACTCCTCTACTCTTTTTTCCTCTGAATTAGTGTAAAGGATTCCCGTATCTTCTAAGTCGGACTCCTTTACTCCTTTTTCCTCTGGTTTGGGTGTAAAGGATTCCGGTATCTTCTAAGCCGGACTCCTTTACCCATCAAATAGTCACCTTAAATTTTACATTATTAAAGCAAAACAGTTTACATGACATTCAAAAATAAACGGTTACATCAAAACTTATCAACATTTATGATAAAAGATTTAAAAGTGTTTAGACATGAATAATAATAATAGAAATGTGGTTTTAGGGATATTGCCTGTCATCCTTGCTTCCAACGAATCCAAACATTTTCGTTGACAATAGACATGCATCAAACCTTAAAACACACGTAATATGATCCATATAGTGCAATAAACAAAAGTAAAATCTTGCCTTAGTGTTGAAGAAACGAAGGGAGACGGTCGAGAAAAATTTTTCTTCAAAAATTTCCTCGGCCTTTTCTCACAAGTTCGTTTTGGAGAGGGAATTTGGCAAAAAGGGTCGACGGCTAAGAACCCTAGGTTAGGAGATGAAATTCCTCAAAAATCCTCTATTTAATGAGATCAAAACCCTAAAAAAATTCTATATAAAAAACAAAAAAAATTATAAATTTTTGAAAAGGTAAAGATAATTCTCCTCTTTTTTTTTTGAAAAGGTAAAGATAAGGGGGCATTTGGTTTACTCTATTTTCTATTTTTATTTTCCAGAAAATCGCATTTTCTCATTTTCTAGAAAATGACTATTTTATTCTCTAGTTTTTCAGAAAACGCTATATCTTTTTTTGGAAAACAATACTGGAAAATGCAAACCAAACACGTTTTCCAGAAAAGCGTATTTTCTACAGAAAATGAAAATGGAAAACAAGCGTACCAAATGCAGCCTAATTCTTCCACGTTATATATATATATATATTTCTTTACTTATTTATTATATTAATACTATAATTCCTCCCCCCTAAATAAATTTCGTCCTCGAAATTTAAGCTTACCAAATAACTCTGGATATTTGTTCCTAATATCAACCTCGGTTTCCCAAGTGGCCTCTTCCTTGGAGTGATTCAGCCACTTGACCTTGACCGTCTGAATAGTTCTCCTCCGTAGCTTCCTCTCCTGTCGGGCTAATATTTGTATAGGCTTTTCCTCATAGGACAGGTTTGGCATAAGCTGCAATGGCTCATAGTTCAATACATGCAATGGATTTGACATGTACTTCCCTAGCATCGACACATGGAATACGTTATGCACTCCCGCAAGGTTCGGTGGTAGAGCCACTCTGTAGGCTAACGTCCCTATTCTGTCTAGAATTTCAAATGACTCAACTTTCCCTTTTCCCTAAATCTCATAAAACCCTTCATTGACGTAATCCTTACAAAGACGTGATCACCCACTGTAAATTCGAGATCCTATCTTCTCTGGTCGGCATAAGTCTTTTACCGACTTTGGGTAGTCTTCATCTTGTCACGGATTCAAACTACTAAATCGACAATCTGCTGTACGATCTCTAGCCCAAGCTCCGTCCTTTCTCCAACCTAGTCCCAGTGTATGGGCGATCGACACTTCCTCCCATACAGTGCTTCATACGGAGCCATACCTATAGTCGATTGATAGTTATTGTTATAGGTGAACTCCACTAAGGGTAACTTCGATTCCCAACTCCCTTGGAAGTCAATCACACAAGCACGCAGTAGATCTTCTAAAGTCTGTATCACCCTTTCTGGTTGTCCATCTGTCTGAGGGTGAAATACGGTACTGAATAATAACTTTGCTCCCATAACGGAATGGAGACTCTTCCAGAAGGACGAAGTGAATCGCGAGTCTCTATCAGACACTATAGAGGCGGGGATGTCATGCAACCTAAATATCTTCCGAATATATGACCCTGTATACTGCATCATGGAGAAGGTTGTCTTTACAGGCAGGAAGTGTGCTAACTTGGTGAGACGGTCAACTATCACCCATATGACATTTAAGCTTTTTACTGTCCTTGGTAATCCCACCTCAAAATCCATCGTGATATTCTCCCACTTCCATTCAGGGATAGGAAGTGGCTTAAGCATCTCGGTCGGTCTTTGATGTTTTGTCTTAACCTGCTAACATGTTAGACATTCGGATACAAACTTCATGATATCCCGTTTCATACCTGGCCACCAATACAATTGTTGCAGGTCCTTATACATCTTTGTACTCCCCGGATGGATGGAATACAGGGTAGTATGGGCCTCCGTCATAACCTCCGCTCTTAGAGAATCAACATTAGGAACCTAATAACGCCCCTTGTACTTCACTATGATATCCTTTTCCATGTACAGTCGGCGACCCTTAGCCTCATCCCTCTATCTCTGCTTCTGTAGTTGTTCATCGGACAATTGTCCCTTGCTTATTTGTTCCCTCAAGGTAGACTGCACTATCAAACTAGATAATCTAAGAATGTTGCCTGTAGTATAAACCTCAAAACCGAACCCCTGGATCTCTTTCTGTAGAGGTTTCTGCACTGTCATTTGTGCTACGATCGCCATCTTACGACTTAAGGCATCCGCAACTACGTTAGCTTTTCCCAGGTGGCACAGTCATATTCCTTTACGAATTCTAGCCAACGCCTCTGCCTCATGTTAGCTCCTTCTGTGTAAAGATGTACTTAAGACTCTTGTGATTGGTGAATATCTTGCATATCTCACCGTACAAGTAATGTCTCCAGATCTTTAAGGCAAAGACCACGGCTGCGCTCTAGGTCATGGGTTGGGTAATTCTTTTTATGCATCTTCAACTGCCTGGACGCATATGCAATCACTCGATTCTGTTGCATCAATACAGCACCAAGTTGAGCTTAGACGCGTCTGTATATAGTACATAGTCGTCGGGTATAGCTAGTATTGGTGTCGTGGTGAGAGTTCGTTTCAACTCATCGAAGCTCGTTTCATCTTCTGCTTATGTGTCTGAGTTGTAGCTCAACATTTACTATCATATAACATAGTAGGTTTATGTAAAACATCCGACGCTAACCTCCATTTCAACCATCCTACATATATTCTATGTATAACATCTCTCTCAATCCCTCTATCATTTTGCAAAAATGATTCTAAATACTTTAAAGCTCTTAGTTCCAATAACTCGTCGTCTCCTATCTTAACAATTGTCTCGTTATGCCTTCTATTGCCAAACTTAAATTTAATATATTCTGTCTTTACTTTATTAAGCCAAAACTCTTTCACTTTTAATGTTTTCCGCCAAGATTATAGTTTAGCATTTACTCCTTCACGTGTCTCGTCTATTAAAACAATATAATTTGCAAACAACATGCACCATGGTACTGTATGCTGAATGTGTAGTAAGTTCAGACAGAGACTTAGAGTTGATATGTAACTCTATCTTTATTGGAAATGTTTCAGTGAGAATTCCTATATTCCAAATCTTAGACTATTAGTTTTCTTATAATATTTGTTCTTATCCCACCTAGGGTTTTAGAACTCTTGCTTATTTAACACTGCAACCAAGTTCTCATGGAGATGTAGCAGTCCTTGTCGATATGTTACAGTGGGATTCCTGCAACACTAACTCTTACATATTTAGCACTACACTCGAGTTTTGGAGATATAGCGGTTCTTGCCGAGAGGTTATAGTCAGGCCCTGCAACGCGTTCCTTCCGGAGAACAACCTAGCATTAACACAATAGTTTAATAGATCCATTTGCATTTGCCATAATTTAACACTAGCTGGCAACCTAACGCAACTCTCCTTCTTTATCCCACCTATGAAAGCTTATATTATTGCCCATTAATTAACTTTATATTCTCAACAATTTGGCATCTTTTGGATTTGAAAAATCTTATAACCAAAATTAACAGCCATATGAGTATACCATTCCAAATTAGGGATGAAGCCTAATAGTATAATATCAAATTATAAATGGGTCAAAGTCCAAGCCTCATTTGAAGTACTTTAAACCGACACTTAAAATCACATAGTATTAATCTCCAACTTTAATTCCTTATTATTAATCTCTTGTTTGTTCATTCTGAGTCCATGTTACGGCCCAATTATCTATCTTTTAAAATTCGTTATTAATGTTGTACCCAAATGTTCTTTTCCACAAGTGTATAAAATATATCCACAATTGGTCATCCAAGATTCCATGGTCAAGTAATGTAATAGAACAAGTGCGAAAATTAACATCGCCTAGATATTAAAACCATTATAAAAATAAAAATACTCTTTTTCTCATATATTTGACCCTCATGATCACACAAACATCATAATAAAAGAAATTCTCTGATTATCATTTCCAATGTTTAATTGCTCACTAAGCTTGATTTTCACCACTTTTCATCCTCTAAAATATCCTTTAATCCCGTTTTACAAATAGGATAACAAAATTTTAAATGATAACAAAGTCATATTCACGGTTTAATCATGCACAATGACATTCTAGAGAGCGATTAGCATGATCTCTCACAGAAGAGCCTCCAATTTGTTGTGTTTGCCTCCACAATACACCCTTTAACAACTTGGACTAAAATTACAATCATAGGCACAACCACTAAGGTCTTACGTCTACAACTAAATCACTTCACTCTCTATTCACTGCGAGGAAGCGAGGTTGATCAATTTGAATGCTTTCTCTAAGCAATTTACACAAGATTCAACCAAAAGGAAGCTATCCAATAAAAACATGAACAACGTCTATTGCTCTAAATCAAGGGAAAGCATGATCCGCCTAAGAACACTTACAAGAGAAGATCAAACATCCACAATGAAGAGAAGCTATTGAGTTTTTCGTAGTTGCTGAGCTAATTGAAAGGAACTGATCTCAAACTCATTGTGGTGTGAAAAGAAGGAAAAGGATGATTCTCGCATTTTGCTATGCTTATGAAAGGGAAAAAGAAAAAAGAGAAACACAATCTCACCCCAATCGAGAGAGTAGGCTATGGGTTACAAATAGAGGAGAATCAACACCACTTCTTTTTGCTCACAGTCAGGAGAAGTACCTTTCCTCACTGTTGCTCACAGGTGGTGGATGGAGTTGTGAAGGAATTCACAAGGAAGATCCTGCAGAGGGTAGTTATGGATGGGAGCAAAAGAGGGAAGAAGACTTTCTTCAATGGAGGGGAAAAGGAGATTGCTGGCTCACAAGAGAAGAGTCGCAATAGAAATCATGAAGATGAGGAAGAGAGATTGCACTGGTAATGGATGACTTTGCTTGCAGGACTAAATAGGAGAAAACACATACTGAAACTCTTAACTTACCATTGGACCAACTTCCTCAACTGAGTTAGTTCACCACTGGTTCAGTCAATAAACATTTCCAAAAATAATAGACGCAAGGTCAATACCTAACTTGCAATCATCAATCTTTGATCAACAATTTAAATCACAACATAGCAATCACACATCCTCAAATCACAAGTGCAAATCATCGTGTCCAAATAAAGGTTGGAACTTTTTTTTATAAGGAAAAGATATAATTTATTTCATCCAAAGGAAAACCCAAAATTAGAAGGGAGGCTATACCTGACCCTCCAATATGGGCGTTACAAGACCGCTACTGATTTACAATTGGGCCAAAATGTGGAATTGAAAAACATCTATCTATCATATTTACAAATAACCAAAACCAAACTTCAGGATTTGCACAGTCCAGAAAACCATTATGTACCAAGCATATAAAGGTTGGAACTTACACAATCATTAAAGGACAAAAGGAATCAAAGCTATTATATCATTGCTGGGATTAGATTTAGCATATAGATGATGAAGCATTCTATATCTCTCTATAAGCAACAATTAGCTCAGAAATAATTTGGCTTTCACCAAAGCTCAATCAGTCACTTACAAAGACACAAAATACTATGCCTCTTATGGATAAGGCAATCACTAGGATAAATGGATACCTTAGCACTTGCACTGTGAATACTATTATCACCGCAACACTGCGACACTTTTGGAGTCACTAGTTGTCATCCCAGCATCCGCGATTAAGTCCCCAGCTACGGCGTATTTTGCATGAATTTTTCCTCCAAATGGGACGGGAACCCTAGGACGCTGGGCTTTTGGATCACTCGTTGCGAGCGCTTCCCAATTTACACTGGCGGCCGGTAGGAAACTTCTGTGGGGCCGGGCCAGTCGCCCGAGGTTCGACGTTACCCGACCTCGTTAATCCTTTTGGAGTGAGTAGAACATGCCATCCAACCCTCCATGCATGGTATAGTTGTCGCAAAACACTACTCAACTTGGCAAAGCTAAGATTTGATCTCATAATCACCAATATGTTAATGCTCTATATTAACAAACATCGCGCAAGATCAGCGTATTACGTCAATCAGCTCCACCAAATCAAAGCGAACAAACACATTAGATCGAATCAGCTAGGCCATTGATAAATCTCATTATTATGTTGAAAAGTGCCCAAGGTTAGAGATTTATGAGACTTTAAGTTTTAGTACAAAGGAGTAATTTATTAACACGTATGGTTCATTGAGTGATATTTTTGCCATATTTTGTCATCAAAGTTATTCATCTTCTGGAGTATACGATCATAGTTGTATTAATATTTTCTATGTGCTTCTTGTGCAGGCCCTACATCATTTGCCCCAATTATCCACACGTCAATTGATGTTGTCAAAAGAAGTAATTGGCAGTATCATGTTCTTGTCATCATTGCTGATGGACAAGTAAAGATATTATTTAGTGTTAATTTATACTTATCTTTCTCTGTGTGCATACACTGTTTTGTTGTAAATTCTAGGTCACAAGGAATCCTGACGTTCCACCAGGAAAATTAAGTCCACAAGAAGATGCAACCATAAAAGCAATTGTTGATGCCAGGTGAATTTTTGTTACAACTATCATTTGTCTCTTCAGTCCTAGCTTTCTTCTGAAAAGTGCTTTGATCATTCAGTTACTTTCCTCTATCAATAATTATGGTTGGTGTTGGTGATGGACCATGGGATGCTATGGAACATTTTGATGACTGTATTCCTGAACGTAAATTTGACAATTTTCAGGTGACACACTTGTATCAAATGATTATTATACTATTTGAATACTGTATTGAACTTTATAGACCAAAAATGTCATTTATATTCAAGTTAAGTTCCAAAAATATGGGTGAAGTTATACATTTATAGATCACTAGCAGTTAATTATTATGTGCGTTAATTATGCAATTCTTCATTCATATTCAAGATTTAAATAGTGTTTATGTTTGTCTTGTTCTCTGGCTCAGATCAGTAAAACAATTATTCTTGTTTTGCACTGAGTCTTTATTATTGACTTAAAAATAATACCTTTTTCAACAAGGATATCTAACTTGCTTACTTGCCTATTGTTGAGTTAGTCTTTTAAATTGAGACTAATTTATGAGAAGTTTCTAGTATTCTCTGTGGCATAATGGTATAATCTCTTTTATCCGTCTAAACATATCCTTACTTTGTATATGAAAATATTATTTTATACTCGCAAAGATATATTTCAGTGAAACACTTGTTCAAATATTTTCTACACTAGATCTCAAAAGTCCGTTTTATATTGGGAAAAAAAACTGATTTATTTTGAGCATGGTTTGAGATGTCATTCAGTATTGGTTAGTACAACTGGAATGCTTCATTCCAGTTGTTGATCAATATTGATACTTTGTTATCACACAAAAATATCACCACTTGTGTTGAGACAATTTTGGTAGTACCGACCTAGATAAGACATATCTTGGTTGGTACTGCTTTGAATGATTCTCTTCTTATAACTCATCCTTCACTTTCATCTGTTGATCATGGGAAGAAGATTAGAGACGAGTAGGAAAGTAGGGAAATACCAGTTAGGCACCAACAATCATGAAGAGTGACGTTGTAGTTAGAGGAATAAAGATGTATCCATATCCTGTACATGTGTCTTCTAATTTCAGTTGTGCTAGTCCAAGTTCAAATTTTATTGTATGGGCACAACGAGAAACTAATTCCAATTCTAGATCTTCTAGGAGCATTGGTTATGTAGGTCTTGAAAAATTATAGAATGATCTCACTAAGGATACTTGGGATGTTACAAGAGCTAATGCTTTTATTTGAAACACAATACTTATTTTAGTATTGCTAGATATAATAATTGAGATGTTTATTACATTTCTATAACTTTTATTGATATACAATGTTTAAATAATTTTCTAAAATAAGCTAAGTGGAAGAGGATTGACAAATTATAACTCATTTGAGTTATTCTTGACACAATTTAAAGTGTGTCAAGTTTTAACACTACATGATATAAAATCTAAAGCAGGTTGAAACTCCAACATAGAATGGTACTTTAAATCATGGTTGGTAGAATGGGCTAATCTCAATCTGAAGTGACTATGTAGGATTGGGATTAACTGCTAGTGATTCAATTCTGAGTGAGAAATTGGATACTCCTCTGAGTAGTAATGAAATCTAGATTAATCAAGGAAATTGATACTATATTTGTGATTAATAGTTGGTAACTAGTTGAGATAGGAGAAAATTTGGCTGAATTAGAGCAAAATCACTTAGTTCACTGATTTCTCTAATTCCCACTCTGGAATCTTTTCGAATAGATAGTGGTTATAGTGAGGATGTTCTACATTATATATGGACTATTGTTTTGATGATAGAAAGAATGGATCTAGATTAAGGAACCTTACCTATAATTTTGAGTGTTTGATAAGAGTTATCCAAGTGAGACTTTGACATTGTGCTGAGGGGAGAGGTTAACAAAGAGGTGAAGGCAAAGGTGGATCTACTAGCATGGATTTTTAGCATTGTTCAGACTTCAGGAGTGAATATGACATGTTGCCAACATTAGCATATAGAGGAGGATGACGTTGTCCTCTTCTTCTTTTCTTCTTTGAACTTTTGGTGTTCTCAAGGAAGGCAAAGTTGCCTTTGTCTCTGCTATGGTATAAAATAGAGTTGCAATTCACAAACTTTTGTGAATCCCCTTCTGGTACTTAATGAAGGATAATTTATTAATTTAACTTTAATGACTATGTATTAAATTACTTAATAGTTAATTAAAATGTCAGAAAATTCAAAGGGCGCCACTAATTATGCATATCATTAAAAGGGCGCCTCTCTTTTAAAATATTATCAAAACAACACTCCATCCATAATTTGATACTTCAAATATCCTTTTGTGTTCCACCTTAGAACAACCCTGACCAAAGTTGCTCCACCTTGGAGATACACTGTACCAAGGGCATAAGTAACTTTGACCAAAGCTGTACTTCCTTGGAAGCTTTAGTCAAAGTTGTCTAAGTTGGAACACGAAGGGGTATTTTGGATATCAAATACAAGTGGGGTGTTGTTTTGATAAATTTTTAAAAAGTGGCGTCCTTTAGTCGATATAGATAATTAGGGGCATGTTTTGATTTTTTTTTTGACAATTAGAATTAACTAAGCTAATATAATTTAATTAATTAATAATTAATTTAACATGAATAATAATTTATAAATGTTTTTAGTAGTTTATTAATTATTTTAATTTAATTATTTAACTAATTTATAGTGCAAATAATATTATTTCAATTTAGATATTAAATTAATTAATTTAATGAACTATAAATGCATGACTTTTTTTTTTTAGAATTTCATGTCTTTTGTTATCCAATAGTTGTAGTTTCTTTTCATATTTGTTTCTATTTTATTTTCTAAATGTGTTTGAACCTTTTTTTACCAATTCCAATTCCACTTGTTAGATATGGTTAATATTTGCATTTCTTGAAATTTTGATACCAAAAATGAGATAACCACCCACACTTAGCTTATTAGTAACTATCATTCGACAAGTAAACCATTATTTATATCACCCACCCTAAGCAATATTATAAATTGCATGATCATTTATACAAGGACCTAATTCTAATTTTTTAATATCTTGAAGGGATTTTTCTAATGTTATCGATTAATTTTTTTTTCCTTTTACTTTTTTCCCTCCATTATAGAAAGGGCCCTTCTTTAACCTCATTTTGTTTTACCTCCACCTTTGCCCCTACCTTTATTGTGAGACCTGGTTAACTCCTTTGTATGTTGCTTGTGCCCAAATCCAATATCGTCAACCTTCCCTTTTTTGGCGTTTACGTTGTGAAACCTAGTCATAACTAGTAGTCCCTTAACTCAAGGTGTGCCATGAGAACAACAATAACCACTACTTGTTTGATTCTTGTGGAAGACCTAGTCTCTGTGTGAAACGACCTAAGGTGACCTAATCTCCTCCCTCAACTCCATAAAAGGCTCTTTGGGAGTTCTCCCTTAACTAATATCTCCTTTGAGTGATATATCTCAAACCATTCTTCTCCTCTCGGCGACCAACATTGGCAAGTGACTGAAAAGTGTTAGAGAAATCAACCCTAAGTGGTGTGGCATGAGCTTAGTTTTGATGTTTAGGCAAAGGGTTTAAGTTACGTTTGATCTTGTGATTTAATATGTGTGTTTGAGTATGTAGGGACTTAAGTGGGTACACACATGGAGATGGCTTAAGGTTCGTTGAGATCAAATGACTACAGAATGAGGACCCTTAGAGTGCAGTTGAGACTACGCAAGTGGTGCTTTAAGGATGACACGGGGAGTGAGTTGAGTGCTTAATATATTTGAGAGATGAGAAATTTGATAGGAGATGGCTGAGGCGGACTACGAAAGTGGAGCATGAACGATGGCACTGAGAAAGAGAGCCAAGGGCCCAGTGCATCGATGGACATGAAGCTTGACTAGAGATGACTGAGGCAAATTACGTAAGTGGACTATGAAAAATGATACAAAGAGTGAACCGAGAGATCAATGCAGTCAAGGGATGAGAAACTTGACAAGAGATAGCCCGGTGGCAAAACCAATTTTATGGCAAACTGAGAGTTAAGCAAATGTACTCAGAGTGAGGGTAGATCTTAACTTAGAAGATTTCCATGCTTGGATGGGTTGTAGTCAACCCACTAGTTAATTGAAGGAGTCTTTTAGTCAGCTTGTGGTTGAGTTGATTGGTAGTCGACTCAAATACGAACAAAATAATCTCTTCTTGAGAACAATTGATTGCAAATCCACAAAAATCGATCAAGTCTAGTCACTGTTGACTAGTGGAGCTCAATGAAGCAGTCACCAGAGCAGCGATTGTAATCCATAGGAATCAGTCAAGTCTAGTCAACTAATGTTTCATAGCAGTCGATTGATTGAAACAGGAAGAGGGTTTGAAGGGTATAAAAGGACTTCATGGAGGCTTTAATGGAGGTGAAATAGAGACAGTTAAACTCTCTTAGAAGCCTTCCTTCTTGTAATTCTTTCATCGTGATTGTGAATAGAATCAATAAATTTGTGATTTTAGGTAGTCCCATCAAATTAATAGACTTGAGCGTGTCAATATCTGAGTTGGCATACACTTCAACCATTTGACTCATGAGTTGACCAATGAATTAGAACTCGCCCGGTTCAATTTTTAGTTCAGTTTCTATAACTATAGCCTGAACTATAAATAAGAGGAGAAGAAGAGGGCTAAGATGGAAAAAGAGAGGAAGGAGAAAGCTTGAAGTTTGGTTACTCATTTTTCATTTAAGAAACTTTTCTTTGAATCATCAAATCATGCATTTTGTTAAAATTAAAGAGTTATTGCACCACACCCCTAGTTTGTAACTGTGTCTTCAACATTGGTAAAATGCATCTTTTCCTCTGCTTTCCCTTTTTTCTGACTAGGAGTCTGACTCTTTTTCAGTTTGTCAACTTCACAAGCATTATGAGTGGAAATAAAGACATGCCAAAGAAAGAAGCAGCCTTTGCACTCTCTGCATTGATGGAGATTCCTTTTCAATATAGAGCCACACAAGGGCTCCAACCTCTGGAGTAAGTCCTCTAAATCGGCTATAGTATTTTATATAAACTTTTTTTTTCAACCGGTTACAATATTATTTATAAAATGTTTGGTCATCTCACAGATCCCAGAAAATCCAAATAAGTTCACCAAGAGTTCTTCCTCCTCCTAAGGGTGCAATTGAATGTGATAGTATAGCAATGTCATCTAGTCATCAGGCACTTCCAACAGGAGACACTGTTTCAGTAGAGCAGGTATGTTATTCTTATCTAATTATTGTTTCAAAGGGTGAACTTACAGAAGCATGAGGTTTTTGCCTGCCCCACTATAAGGAAACAATGTTGTTACATGATTTAACTTTACTTTTTCAGGTCTGCCCTATATGCTTAACAAACCCAAGGGATATGGCATTTGGTTGTGGACATATGGTAATTTATGTTTCCTTTTAAGTTATATTTCTAGGGAAGGAAAATTAGGTGATATGAAGTATCTGATACTGTATCAGATAGTTGCTCCTTTCATATTTCTTGTCTGCCACCATTTTCTAACATTTAAGTTCATTAAAACAAACTTTGATAATATAACTTTGCTATCAAAGCCATTTGCAAGTCAAATAAAGTGCGCTGTGCAAAAGTATGAAATATATAATGAAATTTTTATTTTTATTTAGAAGTAAATAAACTAACTGAAACCAAGTTAAAGGAATAAAATTTATCTAAATTCATCTTAGCACCATTCAATATATGCTGAAACATAAGAGTTTTGACATAATAGGGTGTCAAAATCATACCATTCTACCACGAGATGGAACTCTGATATGGCATGGAAAGGCCAAGAGAAAATTGTACAAACCACCACATTTTTTCCAAGGGCGAGAGCCCACTTCATTTGCAGTTTCTTTGTCCAATCCAAGTTTACATAATGCTATAGTTTGCTGAATACCTATTGAATATATTTAAACTTACACGGCTTAGACTTGTCCATTGCTTTGAGAAAAGGGACTTGAAGTACCAAACGCCTATATATAACTCAACATAAAAGTTTAGTGATTGGATATAAATTTCATTTCTTTTTTCTTGTGGGGTTTTATGATTTTTGTTCTATATCCTCAACTTACCAGATATCAGTCAAAATGGTAAAAGAAGGTTGATCAGTATTTTTTTTTCCTCACATGCATAATTTACTGCTTCTTAGTGAAAGAATCAAATTCTTCATGGCATTTCACGATAGGATGATTCAACTAAAGTAGGTGAATATTTTTTTTTAAAAAAACAACATTATCAGGTGATTATTATAGAAAACTGTGTAAGAATAATTGTGTAATTGGGTTTCTCTATTCTCACGTCTAATTTATTATTTATATATGATTTATTTTTTTTGCCTTCGGCTGTCCTTTGCTACATCTGTTTTTTAGTTGTTAAAGTACAATCCTACAACAAATTGAGATTGCAGTTTTGTTCAACCTGAAACATAAGCTTTTCTAATTGATTGGATTGGCATTTGACTAACATAAAAAACTAAACAGATATTGCATTGCTCTTCTCACTCTTTATAGTGTTCATGTGCAGTAACACGAAAAGATCTTATTTCCTGCTCTAAGAACTATATTTTGAACATGACAGTCTTAATTTTCATCTCATTGTTCTAGACATGCAAGGAATGCGGTGCCACCTTATCAACATGTCCCATGTGTCGGGCACCTATTGCTACACGCTTGAGACTCTTCGCTTAAATCGTTGGGTGATTGGAAATGTATAAGGAGCCACATGGGCCACCTTGCGGTTTCTGAACATCTATGTCATTCTTCTGTAGGATCTGACCATCATGAACATGTAATTTAGTGGACGTGAATCAGGGAAAATCTTTGGTGGCTTCTTGTTTAACATCAGAATTGTTGGAGTAATGCTGTACATCTATGATATGCAAGATGAATTGTTTCTCAGAAAATCTCTTCACCATAACACAGAAATATCTGTAAATATGAATTAATGTTTAAAACGTAGTAAAGCTTGGGTGAATTGACCCCCTTTTTTCCCTCAAATCTACTCTGCTATTTGTAGAGATAGACGGTGTGGAGTAAACATTTTATGTTATGTGATAATCAATGGTACCCTCAATAGGTCTCGAATTACTTTCATGAATAAATCCTCAAGTTTGGAATTTATAGGTCGGAGAATTAAGTTCACTCATGGTCTTTTTCCTTTTTCCCTGTGATAAGTTAACGTACACTAGCACCGTTAACATGTAAGATAAAAGAGGGAATTAATAAAACACAAGTATCAATTTTACATCGGGCTACTCTTTAATCTTAGAATTAAAGAACTATTCTATGAGATGGAGATACAAGTCAAGACATGGAGTTAAGCATTTTACAACTCATATAAAAGAGAAAAGAATAAGAAAGTTGAATCGTAGATATCGATGTTGTCTTCAGAAGATCTCCTTGGTTCCTTAGTGGACAAATCCTTGCAGCTCATGAGAAGACAACTCTCTCCTAGGATTTCCTATCATGGAGAAACCCTCAATCCCTCAAATAGAAGTCTTTTTGGTTCTTTTATAGCCTCCATAAATTACAAGGTTGATACAACTTTTTGAAAAATAGGGGTGTCGCTACCATGCCACGATCATGTTGGGAGGCATGGTCAAAACATGTGGGTTACTAGTGTCAACGGTGAACACGGTTGTGTCAAGCGACATGGTCAAACCGTGTTCTGTGTTGGAATTCTCCTTGTCAAGTGACAGCAAGGGACACAACTTGCCCGTGTTTGCCTCTCCATTGCTCGTCTTGCTCCTAAGGATGCACGACTGTATCAAGAGATACGGTCAAACTGTACATCATACTGGAACGCGTGCTTCCAAAGCTTTTTTTGTCTCAAATTGAACTCTAACTTCACGTCATCTCTTTTCCTAAAAATTATCGAAAACATATGCATGAATTATACACATCAATCAACAAATGAATCTGAACGAGAACTGCCGTAGACATGATTAGTCGATCAGAATTGTTGAATGGGCGATCGAAAAAATTGATCTGATCTAATTAGGAAATCGACCGAGATAAACTGTTGATTGGTCGATCAACGACACTTTATTGGTCGACCAAAAGAGACGGTCAAAATAGCTATTGAGACATATACATCATGCAAGATATTAGGAAAATGACTTTAGATCAAAACACTTATTATAATGTCTTATTTCAGACTAAAAATCACTTGATAAATCATTCAAATATTCCTGATCCAAAATTTTATTATTATTATTCATTTCATTTTATTAACTAACAATTGTTAAATACTTAATTAGTTATATTAATAAAGCAATTAACTATCCATATATTTGTTACCGGGGTGAGTATTCGGTTAAAACCGAACCGAACCGAACCGAATAAACCGAAAACCGAATAAACCGATTTTTTTCAAAATAACCGAACCGACCGAATTTTTGATAAAAACCGAGAAAACCGAACCGAAAAAATTTCGGTTAATTCGGTTTTCAACCGAATTAACCGAATTACCCGAATTTTTAAATTTAAATTGATTTTTAATTAAAATAACCCGATTTTATTTAATTAATTATATTTTTAAATAAAAAATAATTAAATTAAAAAGGTTAACGTAATTCTATGTACGTTAATTAAAATAGTACATAGAAATATAATTAATTATTTTTTAATTATGTTAACCGAACCGAACCTTTTTATTCTCAACCGAAATTTTATTCGGTTTATTCGGTTTATTCGGTTTAACCGAATTACAAAATTCAAAACCGAAACCGAACCGATTTAACCGAAAAACCGAACCGAATTATAAAAATAAAATCGAAAACCGAATTAACCGAACCGAATTTCAAAATTCGGTTAATTCGGTTCGGTTAATTCGGTTTAACCGAATTTTTGCTAACCCCTATTTGTTACTAATTATAAAACTATAATTATATTATAATAAATTATATTATTTATAATTTGTATATCATTCATATTATCAAATAATAATTAATAAAATAGTAACATTTAACGACTTTTTAATATATTAATATAAAAATTAAGAATATATAAATAAGAAATATTTAATATAAATATATAAAATAAAAAATAATAATGATTCTAATTTAAATTTATATATGTTTTAAACTATTCATAAATCACATATAATCAATATGAATAAGGAGAATCCAGATTATAATTATAGGATTAGTTGTAATTAATAAAAGGTAAAGCCACAAAAGGTATAATTAATTGTCTTTTAAAAAATTATTTTAAATTATTTTTTAAAAAATTTAAAAACGCTATTCACCTTCTAGATTTACTGCATATGTCTACAGAAGCTTTCGTCTTGTAGAAGAGGATTCATTGAAGTAACTTTCCTAAATTAGATAAATTTTAAAATTAATCTATTTACAAAGTCTTCACTTATTTCTAAATATCGAAATTGAACAAATCTTTTAAAGAAGTTTCAATAAATTAAAAAAGTAACGCTTGGGATAACTTTGAATATATTTTTTTTTAAACAGAATTAAGATTTTGTTAATTTTTTTCAATCGAAGACAACCCAATTTCATTAAATTAGAAGATAGAGCAGTCTAAATCAAATTCAATGATGTATATATAAGGTGCAAAGAGAGGCCACTTAGAGGACTCAAACAATTATAGATTTATTTTATCAATTATTACTTTATTAATATTACTTTATTTTCTCATTTGGTTTGAATTGCAATAGTGGTTATGGAACTCGTCCAATTTAGTGGCTAGATGTGATCACAGGACATATGGATGCTTATGAATTGATTTTTTTTATTAATATTTCAAGTAGGTGTCAGGACTTTGGGTCAACTAATGTTTTATTATTCAGAAGCTCCACAGGACCATTCTAGACTTTTATTTTCTGATGATAATATTATTGATGGTCCTAATTTTTCTGACACTGTTGTTGCAGATATTACAGAAGAAGAATGCATAGGAGATGATTCCATAGGTGTAGGGGACTGCACTAAGCCCCAGGGACCACCACATAATTCAGAGAACGAACCAGAAAGTGTAGGGACTTGCATGGTGGAAGCAAGCACCCAAGGATCACCAGTTGATTGTCCACTAGAGCCTGAGGCTGAAGAGGAGCTTGAACATAACCAGGAGGAGACCACAGATACACCTTCAGGTATTATCCCGCACGCTCAGGTAAGTATTTCTCCTCTTTGTTCAGAGAAATGCAGTGAGGTACCTAGTACTAACTTTATTGATTCTGATGAATTTATTGATATACCTTGTGTAGAGATTGTTTGTGAAAATCCAACAGAGGTACCACAAATTGATTTCATTGATCGTACTGCATTACTTGACACATCCCTTGTAAATTTGGATTGTGAAATAATTTTAGAGGCACCCATAATTGATGTAGTTTTTTATGATGAATTACTTAATACATCTTTTGTGGATATGGATAGTGAAAAATTTTTAGAAGTGCCTGAAATGGATGTTATTTATTTTGATGAGTCTCTTACTATATCATATGCTGAGGTTGAATGTGAAAAACTTATGGAGATATCTGATATTGATTTCACTGGCTGTGACACATTACTTGATACATGCTTGATTGAAAATAATTGTGAAATTTCTATTGATGAGCCAAAACTTGATTTCTTTATTTGTGATGAGTATCTGGATGCAAATTTTATAGGAAATAATTTTGAAAATTTCATTGAGGCACCAGATTTTGATTTTATTGGACATGATGCAGTTTTGGATTCACTTATTGCAGAGACTGATATTATTTTATTTCTTTCTGACCCTGTACACTTGAGAGAGGTATTACATTATTTTGCAGGGTCCAGAAGACTCCAGGAGTGGGTGCTCCAACTGAACAGACTTCAGCCTCCTGGAAGGACTTCTGCAGGGCATCAAGAAGGAGGAGATGATCTGACTTTAATTAAAAGCACTCCATCCCTTGAATGGCTCTTGAACCTGAATCGCCTTAGGCCACCAGAGAAATTTTTTGCGAAGTTCAAGTGTGGGGGAGTCCTAATTCTCCCAACTACCCATGGTCCTCCACTACCAAGATGGAGGCTACTTCTGGATAGACTCCGCCCACCAGAATAAAGGGGAGATTTTTCTTTCTTGTATTTTCTTTTATTTTATTTTTCATTTCCATGCTTCCTAGAATTAGAATTTTCCTTTGAACTGAGTCCTTGTAAATAAATGCATGTTATTTCTTTTGTCACTTTCTCTTGCATGAGTAGAAATAAAAGTATCCCTCTAGGTTATCTCCATAGCATTTTAGAATCTTTTAGAAAATAAATTAAATTTGGTTGTTAAAACTTAGGGTTTGAGCTGATGGATGAATTCTTGGATGCTTGAGTACTACTTGCTTTAGATTCTTAATTGAGGAGTTGAGATGAATCATTTGCACCTAGTGAGGTTTAGCCTTATATTTGTGACACATACATGTTATTGTACTCTAGAACTTGCTTAGGTTCTTTCAAAATCATATTTCAATGATTGGATCACATCTATAAAGGCTAATTTATTTGTTTAACTTTCCATATCCATTTTAAAAAAAAAAAATCATGTTCATTCCATTTTTCTCTACTTATTTCTTACTCTTACCCT
Source organism: Boesenbergia rotunda (assembly GCA_024364735.1). Taxonomy (NCBI): domain Eukaryota; kingdom Viridiplantae; phylum Streptophyta; class Magnoliopsida; order Zingiberales; family Zingiberaceae; genus Boesenbergia; species Boesenbergia rotunda. Next base: position 467,475 of record JAGFNQ010002157.1, on the reverse strand, counting down.
CACTTTTCTTTGGACTTGTTGTTTGAAATGTTTCTAATGCTATTTTGCCCGAGACGGACAAAGATTCAAGTGTGGGGGAGTGACTAAGGCTTTGGATGCATTTCAACTCGGAAAAAAAATTTTTTGCCAATTTGAAGCCAAAAGGTGCCAAGGGAGTGAGTTTGGTGCCAAGAATGAACAAGAGAAATGGAAGCCATTGGAGACTTAGATTCTTTACTACATTTTGAAAATCAAAGTGGCAAACAAAGAAAAAATCTGCACCATAAAAAAAAAATCAGTGCCAAAAAGGAAGGATGAGATAAAAGAAGGAAAAAAATGGAAGTGTATCAACTCACCTAGTGAAGCATTTAACTCTTCATTACTATGTGATGTATTTGTTTTGGAATCAGAGTTTAGTAATGACTATGCCGTAGAGCTGAAATGGAGAGTAAAATAGAAAAAAAAATTCAGAAAACAAAATCAAGTCAAGTTGGCACGCAAGAAGAAGTGAAGCTGTGAACAAATCAGATTTAATGCAAAACTTTTTTGCTAACTGATGGGAAGGAAGTAGAGGATGCAAGAATGAAGAACCTAGCTATTCTAGATGCTGAATTCTACTGTTGAGTAGCTGCTGAAATCAGAGAAGGAAAATACAGAACAAGAAAAAAAAAATCTGGAAATTGCAGCAGAGAAGAAAAAAATCTGGAAAATTCAGCAGAGACAATATGAATTTGCAGCTGTACCGAAACTGAATTGAGATGCAAGGGATGCTGAGATCAGATAAATCTGAAACCAAGCAAATCTGAGATCATTGCAGAGCAAATCAGTGCCAAAAACAGTGTGCAGATAAATGATACAAGCTGAACTTCTGAGCTGCTGATCACAAGCTGGAAATCTGAGAAGTTTGACTTGGAGCTGATAAATGATACAAGCTGAAGTCAAAACAAGCTGCAAAGTGCTGTAAACATTCTGTGAAGGGCTGTTGATCATTCGGCAAGATAAAAAGAAATGAGAAGAATGCAGTTTTTTCTCAACTAAAGGATGAATTGGTTTCCCTAGAGCATGCATTTGAAGCTCACGGCAGGTTTGAGTGGAGGCAAGTTCTAACAAAGATTTGGGAAGCATGAGCACAATAAGATTGAGCAAAATGGAAACCAAGAATAGAAGTGGCAGCTGACCATAAAAAAAATCAGAGAAGAAGAAAGAAAAGAAAACAAAGAAATAAAGTGGCACACAACAAGTGAACTTTGGCACCATGAAATCAAGTGAAGTTTCTCACATCCAAATCAAATTCTTTGCTCCACTACAAATCTGACCTTGCTAGAGGATAAAAGAAGAAGAGAAAAATCAGAAAAGAGAATGAAGAAAGAAATTTGACACACAAAAATTGAAACTTGGCACATTGAGATCAAATGGAGTTATTTTTCATCCAAATCAAAGGAATTACTCAAGATTTACTTCACCACACTTTTGGATATCACTAGAGGACTGTAAAGAGGGCAAATGCACATTGGAAACATTTTTGAGCAACCAAGTCTCCCACTCCATTAATTTCTCCATTTCCTTGATTTTTATTCCATTTCTTATCATTTCTATGTCTTTCACTTGTTTTTGTAGATGTTGATCCTAATCATGATTAATGGTGGAGATTAGATAATAAGCAAGCTTATGGTAGTGCAAAAAGCATGTGTGTTTGAGTGAGCTCCATTTACATCATCAAGTTAGAACTTAAGGAGAGAGCCACCCAAAATTTTTCTTGAAAGGCTAGTGATTTAAATTCATTTCAATGACTCATGATAGATGAAAAAGCCAAGTTATCGATTTAAGGACAAAATACTAGTCCATAGTGCTTAGACTTTTGAGAATTGACAACCTTAGGTAATTTCTTTTCATTTGCTTCTAATTATGCTTTAGAAAATCTAGGGGATACATATTTAGTTGTTTCACGAGACGCTCAAGGTTAAGTGTGGGGGAGTTGATAAGCACCATTTTATTGATTATTTTAGATGTTAAAATCCATGTTTGACCCATGTTTTTATTGCTTAATTGTGATTTTACCCTAGATTTTAGGATTTCCTCTTATTTTGGACTTAATTGCAAAATTACATATTTTTGGATTATTTGGCCACTAATTTTCTGATATATTTTTGTAGGCATGGAAGGATCCTGGACCTAGGGTATACTGGGTCAAACTTGAGTCGGAAGTGGAACCGGATCGAATTATCATGTTTTGGATTAATCCGGGCCGTCTGATTCAAGAGCGGCTAGATCTGAGCCATCCGGGATGGTCTGAAGCAATCCGAGCTAGGGTTAGGGTTGATCAAGCTCTATGATCAAGATCTGAAGGTTTCATTCCAATCAGAGCTCAATCAACCGTTGGATCAAGCAAGGAGGGCTCTAGAGCGTCCAATCACAGATAGAGTTGATCTGGACCATCCGTTGCACATCTGGAGGATCCGAGCTACCACAAGGCAGATCCTGACCCCAGATCATCATCATAAAAGTTTGGCTCAAATCAGATCAAGATCTACCGTTGGATTTCATCCGATAAATTTGGACCGTCCATTGATGGCTATTTAATCAAAAATCGCCGCAGCCTTCTCCTTTGTCGCGTCTCCGCCGCTCGGTAGCTTCTTCTTCATTTCTTCACTGTTTTTAGCTCGTTTTCTTCATCAAAGGAGGCGCGTCCACTCAATCTCCACCTTGGATCGAGTTCTGAGTCTTTGGGGATCGATTTCTTGAAGAATTCTGTCCATTTGCGCTGGAACAGAGGATTTCTTGGGGGTTCCGGCAGTTCTCAGTCCGACTCCTTTCTTCTCAACCACAATCCACTTCCAAGCTTCTGAGCCATTTGTAGGGGTTCTCAGATGAGTTTAGAAGCCTCGCAATTCATCATCGCAGCTCACCCAATTGAGATGGAGAGAATCGGATCAAAATTCCATCAAGCACAGATTTGAGGCAGAATCCACTTCAGAAATGGATGTCCACTGATTTGCTGAGCCTAGGGGTTCGAAGCCGGCTCTTGATTGACGACCAAGAAGTTCTTGAGCTTAGGGAGTGATTGAGTTTAGATTTCTTTGGTTAAATTCGTTTGTTTAGCTGTAAATTTCAATTACTGCTGTAATTCTTACTGTTTTCGAATTTTAAATTTGGTTGATCTCGTTTTCTTAATTGTTTAGCTGTAATTTAGTTTCAATCTTCATGTCGAGTAGTTAAGTAACTTGTGTAGTGATAGATTGCATTTAATTTCAGTTCATTTCTGTTTAAAACCTTGCGTGCCAATTCCTGTTAATGATTCTGAATTTCTGTTCTTGCGTATCCAGTTTTCCAAGCTGCGTACCAGCCCTTTCCCTGTGCGTGCCAAGTCTCGTTTCTGACTTTTCCAAGTTCATTTGAATTCAGTTGTGTTTACTTGAATTTCTGCCATTGCAAACCAAATTTAGATTTCTGATTTTGTTCCTGCACAGCAGTGTCTACATTCAGATTTTTGTTTCTGCATCAAATTTCTGTCTCCAGATTTGTTTCTGTCCAACTATTTCTGAATTGAGTTTCTTGACTGATTAGACTCGGATTTTACTTCACTGCTTTTCCAAACTTAGATGAGGGACTCGAACTCAGCTTGTCCTGATAGTTTGCTTGAAATCGAATTGATCTGCAATCTGAAATTAATCCTGTCTTGACAGTTCTGAATTTTGCTGAATGTTGTATCTGAATTTGTCCATCCTTGGTCTGAATTGTATGCATTCATTTCTGCTAAATGCTTTACTGATAGCTACCTTTCAAACCTGATCGACTAGTGCCATTTTGGGTTTGTTAGCGTCATACTTGGCACAATAGTTTTCTCATGTTTTGTGTATCAAGTTGATGAACTCTGCACCTTGTATCAAGAGCAAATTCGGCATTGATTTGTACCAAGTTAAGTACATTTGATAGAGAATTTTGGCACCTGCTTTCATGCTCACTTGTACTCAGCTTGATGAGAATTCTAATTTCATTTTTGCACATTGGTACATGGCTTAGACAGTTTGTATCAATTGAAACTTGGAATTAAGTGAATCTTGCTTGCTTAACATTCGGTTTGGATTGATTGATAAATCCTGAAGTCGATTACAAGGTGTGATGTGCTTTTCCAGCTTGTATCAATTTGATGTCTAAAGGTTGCAAGTTTGCCTTAATTGGTCAAAGCCTCATTCGGTCAAGATTATTAACTGCCATTACTTTGTTTCGATTATTAGCTAAGTTGCCTTCATATTCATTGTGCTTTAATTTTCTATTGCAGCCCAAACTCAAATCTTTATTTGAAACCCAAATTCACAAACGACGCAAATGCGAGCACGAATCAAACAAACCTTCAACTAGTCCCTGAGAAAAATACGACCTGTGGCCCCTATATTACATTTTCATATTTTTGAGTGTAAAAAGGGTTTCCAGCATTCATTTCATTTATACTTTTTAAATTTGATGAGCCCATACATTTCGTGACAAATTAATCTAGTATATTTGGGTTCGTCAGCCACACCAAGCCAAACCCTTGCGAATTAAACTCATTTAATTCGTCCAATAAGCCTTCAAAAGACTTAGCCATTTTAAGCTTCCGATGCGCCACTGATAAATTCAGATTCGACTTATTTCTCTTGATTGGAAAATCTAATTTTCAACTCATTTTAAATCCCTCGGATTACTCGTAGTGTGTGTGNCCTCCCAACAACACCAAAAGAAGAAGAAGAAGAAGACAACGACTCACGCCTCGGGAGCTCCCTCAACGACCTCCGCCTTGGTTTCGGTCGCTACCCCTGCTGTTGCCCCGTCGATCTCCTCAGGCACACCCGACCTGCTACTGCCAGAGGAACCGAGACTTCCCCCGGCCGAGGGCCAAATCAATCGACCGGGGATGCACTTACTGGTGCCCACTCGGTCAGACTACCGCCTGGCCTTGCCGCAACGGGAGCTGCCCCCTCGACGCCAGGACCTTCACCTGTACGGGTCGGTAGCCGACCGCTATGTGCAAGGGCTCGAGGGGTCCTATTTTCGAGGGTCTCGCAGCAAGGTTGACGCCTTTTTCCTCGAGGGCACTCAGGTATGCATAGGATCAGTTCTTCTCTTACTGAGTACTTTGTTTTATGATCTCAAGATTTTTGTCTTTTTTGCAGTTTTGAGGGTCATGCCATTGCCTTTCTATGGCACTCCTGACCCACGTCTCAGCACGGGAAAGGCCGAGATGAAGGTGGAACTCCTGGAGACTCGCCTCAAACACACGTACCTCATCTCCAGTGAGTCCACCTTAAGCGACCTGCGGGCCGAGGTCGCAACCCTTCAAGACCGACTGGCTCATTCTGAAGAGCAGCTGGAGGCCGCCCGTTGCTAGGCCGAGACGGCGGACCTGGCTGTCGCTCAGTCGAATGTCAGGATCTCCACCTTGGAGTATAATGAGCAAAAGGCTTGGGCTTTTCAGGCAAAGACACAGGATAAGCTAACCAAGGCAGAGGCCCATCTCCGGGAGGCGTCCGAAGCCGCTGATTCCTTCAAGGCCCAACTGGAGGCCAAGGGCGCAAAGGCGGCGGCTCAGGCGAAGAGGGCAGAAGAACTGGCCACCGAGCTAACCTCCAAGGACCAAACGTTGCACGGTCAGAAGGAGGAGCTCGAGCGCTTGAAGGCGGAGAAGGTCGAGCGGGAGGCAGCCTGCGTGGAGCTCAAAGGGTTGCACTCCTACAAGGAGGAGGAAGTCGGTCGGTGGGACGCTCGCAGGGTTGAGTACATCAACTCTGGCAAGTTCAGCAATCAGCTCTCTAGGAGGATTCGAGCGATGATGCGGCATCAGTTGCAGAATATGCTCAAGCAGCTCAAGGAGGGCGGGCATATAGCCCCTGACCTATCTTCCTCGGTCGTCAAATTCACGAGCCTAGTTGAAGGCATGCCCGATGTGGTCATCCAACCCTTTAAATGAGGGTCGGGCCTTTTATCTCCTTTTCTTTCCATGTAGAGGTGACTTGCCTTAAATTTTGTAACGCTTCTGCCTCTTCAATGTAACTTTTCCTTTTGCTCGAGCTCTCTTGGACGCCACTATTTTCTCTTTTGAATATTAATGGCTCGGTTGTTAGCGGGGGCGACTCGGGTGAGAGAACGATCAATTAACTCAGCTTTGCGAGCGATTGGGCTACACGTTTGAGCGTAAGGGTTTCTAAGTGTTTATCACTCGGGTGAGAGCGCACTTGAGTAACCTGACCTTGCGAGTGCCTAAGTTAAACACTTGAGCATGATAGCTTCTAAGTGCTAGCCACTTGGGCGAGGTCAACAGAGTGTCTAGATACCAGAACTAAGCTGATTGGGTAAATCTGACGGCTCTGGTAGTTCGGAACGCCATTGTTGAATTAGTTCGATTTTGGAGAGCGTGGGTAGCCACGCGCCCGGCTTGGGAGGTTAAGTTAAGGAAATCGTGAAGACTTATCTGCCCGTAGGCCGCACAAGGGTGGAAAATTAGACATTCGGTCGGATAATACTTCAAGGACCGAGGGTCGTCGCATGTCCGCCTGAGAGCCAAACCGAAGGATGCATGGGAGCTGAGCCCGATTATAACTCGTGAGAACGAGAGTCTGGACACTAGGTCAGTCCGATTCTCAAGAGCGTGGCCCGCCACGCGCCCGATCGGAGACACTGACCCTAGTAGGGCACGGAAGCTGGTCTGCTTAAAACTCGCATGTGAGGCGAGAATCTGGACACTCGGTCGGGAAAGACTCAAGGAGCGTGGGTCGCCACGCGTCTGACTAAGAGCCGATCCGAGGGGTGGATGGGAGCGGATCCCAGTTATAACTTGTGAGAACGAGAGTCTGGACACTGGGTCAGGCCGATTCTCAGGAGTGTGGGCCGCCACACATCCGATCGGAGACACTGACCTGAGTGGGGCACTGAAGCTGGTTCGCTTATAACTCGCTGGCGAGGCGAGAGTCTGGACTCTCGGTCGGGCAAGACTCAGGGAGCGTGGGCCGCCACGCGTTCGACTGAGAGCCGATCCGAGGGGTTGATGGGAGCGAATCCCGGTTATAACTCGTGAGAACGAGAGTCTGGACACCGGGTCAGGCTGATTCTCAGGAGCATGATTCTCAGAAGCTTGTCCGCTTATAACTTGCTAGCAAGGCAAGAGTCTGGAGACACTAGGTCAGGCCGATTCTCAGGAGCGTGGGTCGACACACGTCTGATCGGAGACACTGACCCGAGTGGGCACGGAAGCTAGTCCACTTATAACTCGCTGGCGAGGTGAGAGTCTGGACTCTCTGTCGGGCAAGACTTAGGGAGCGTGGGCCACCACGCGTCCGACTAAGAGCCAATCCAAGGGGTGGATGGGAGCGGATCCCGGTTATAACTCATGAGAACGAGAGCCTGGACACTTGCTCAGGCCAATTCTCAGGAGCGTGGGTCGCCACGTGTCCGATCGGAGACACTGACCAAAGTGGGGCACGGGAGCTGAGCCCGCTTATAACTTGCTGGCAAGGCAAGAGTCTGGGCACTGGGTCAGGCCGATTCTCAGGAGCGTGGGACGCCACACGTCCAATCGGAGACACTGACCCGAGTGGGGCACAGAAGCTGGTCCGCTTATATCTTGCTGGCAAGGCAAGAGTCTGAACACTCGGTCGGGCAAGACTCAGGGAGAGTGGGCCACCACGTGTCCGACTGAGAGCCGATCCGAGGGGTGGATGGGAGCGGATCCTGGTTATAACTTGTGAGAACGAGAGCCTGGACACTTGCTCAAGCCGATTCTCAGGAGCGTGGGCCGCCATTTGTCCGATCGGAGACACTGAGCGGAGTGGGGCATGGGAGCTGAGCCCGCTTATAACTTGCTGGCAAGGCAAGAGTTTGGACACAGGGTTAGGCCGATTCTCAGAAGCGTGGGCCGCCACACGTCCAATCGGAGACACTGACCCGAGTGGGGCATGGAAGCTGGTCCGCTTATAACTTGCTGGCAAGGCAAGAGTCTGGACACTAGGTCAGGCTGATTCTTAGGAGCGTGGGCCGCCACGTATCCGATCAGAGACACTGACCCGAGTGCGGCACGGAAGATGGACCGCTTATAACTCGCTAGCGAGGCGAGAGTCTGGACTCTCGGTCGGGCAATACTCAGGGAGCATGTGCCGCCACGCGTCCGACTAGGAGCCGATCTGAGGGGTGCACGGGAGCTAAGCCGGCTTATAACTCGTGCTAAGACGAGAGTCTGGAACACCTGCAAGCTGAGCGAGGACCGCGTCTTTTCACTATCATTGTAGGCAGGTAGTACATTTGTGTTACAATCTTTCACTCAGCCTCTCGATAGGGTTGAAGATGGATCGTGCTCCATGTCTTCTAGCAGGGGCTCCTTCAGCTCGTTGGGTAGACCTACTGCAATCTTGACTCGGGCTTCTTCTCGGTCGGGAAGAAGTTGGATCTCCTCCTTATCCTCGTGCAACTCGACCCATGGAGAAGCTTGCACCATATTGCAACTCGAGAAGGGGCGTGGGGCCTTCTGGCTTTCCACCCGGACGTTGTCCACGTAGCACCTCCGAGCCGCCCTCTGGTCGCCTCTGACCTCTCCCACTTTGTCCCCGACTGGGAACTTGATCTTGAGGTAAAAGGTGGAGGTGACGACTCTAAATTCATTGTGGGTCGGTCGGCCCAGGATGACGTTGTAGGCGGAGGGAGCGTCGACGATCAGGAAAGTGGACCAACTAGTCCTCTTCAATGGCTCCTCGCCTAAAGATATGGCCAAACAGATCTAACTGATGGGTTGCACCTGATTCCCGGTGAACCCAAATAATGGGGTTGCCACCAGCTCCAGCTGGGACATCTCTATCTGCAGCTGGTCAAATGCTTTCTTGTACAGTATGATGACCGAGCTGCCAGTGTCCACGATGATCCGGTGGACTTGGTAGTTAGCGATGACGGCGGTGATAACCAATGCGTCATCATGTGGGACCTCCAGTCCCTGTGATCCTGGGGTCGAAGCTGATTTGGGGCCCCTGTGCCTGAGCGGCACTCGTGCCGACTTGATGAATCTCTAGTTGGCGAACTTGTTGATGGATCGTCTTGGCGTGCTAGAGGGGGGGGGTGAATAACACTTTTTGTTTGGATCTCTACAATTTTGTTAGCGCAGCCGAAAAAATAAAATGTAAAGTAAAATATGAGCAATGCTAACACAAACGTTTACTTGGTATCCACCCCGGACGGGTGACTAATCCAAGAATCCGTCGGTGGATCACTCCCCGGATAACCTCTGGCTAATCCTAGTCGCTCCTTGTGGGTGGAGAAACCTCACCACAATCTCAAGCAAACCTCTGAGCACAAAGACTACTATCTTGCCTTTAACCAATACAAGATTTGTCAAGAAACTCAGCCACCACGAAGTCCTCCTTAAATAGGACTCGGGCTGAAACCCTCACCACCAGTCGGCTGTCCCAGAGCAGTCGACTGGTGCCACTGAAATTCGACTGTTGCACCCCAACGTTCGAATTCTCAACCAACTCACCGGCCACCTACCAGTCGACTACCCCCAGGGCAGTCGACTGGTCCCAAGGCTGAGACTTTTCTGTGAGTTTCATCAGTCGACTGCCCCCAGGCCAGTCGATTGGTCTACTCACCCACCTAAGATTACCCTTCCTGAGTACATTCCACTCCGCACTCAAACCCTAGGATTTCTCGAGTACAATCACATAGCACTTGTACCCTCACGACTCGACTGACTCCTCTTCAGCAGCCTCGACTGTTGCCTTCCCGCCCTCTTCATCTTCGGCTCCCGTCCCTCGGATGCACGCAAGCCTCCAGCTTGCCTCCATGCCATCCTTCACGCATGCCTCGAAGTCCGCGCCCATCAGCTCATCGTCCCTGCTCTCCAATGTCCCACAGGTGCGCACACAAACCTGCGACTTGTCTCCATGTCACCCTTCACCGTACCGAGGTCGTCCAGTCAAGTCCATATGTGTAACCTGTACAACCTGCACACTCAACATACACATATGAGATAACAAGGATAAACCTAACTTAAACCCTTTGCCCAAACATCAAAATACTTGGTCACTCTGGACCACAGATTGCCTCAACAATCTCCCCCTTTTTGATGTTTGACAATACGTTTAAGTTAGGAAAAGCAAAATAGTAGTCAATAGCAAAAACCATGCTAAATAAATGCATATGCAATGCATACATATATCCTATCCCAAGGCATCCCACACCTAACCCTCCAAGTTAGGACTTTTCACCCTCCCCTTCCAAGTTAGAAATTTTCTACACCTAACCCTCCAAGTTAGGATTTATCACCAAAACCGGGCTTTTTAAAGCTTCTCCCAAACTCCCCCTACATTGGACTTACAAAGGCTTTTTAAGAACCTCCCCCAGGTTCCCATTACGCCAAGAATGGAGCAACCATGCTCCCCCTTAATCTTAGCTCCCCCTAAACCTAGGGTTTCTAGCAAAGGAGTGTTTGGTTTCCCAACTTAAACCTAACACTTCTCCCCCTTTGCCTAACATCAAAAAGAACCCAATAATATCCCAATTATTGGTTCTTTCAATCCCCAATGATCCTAAACAATGTGTACTAACCCACCATACACTTGGTTTTCATCATTTGGATCTCAAACCAGTTGTTGATACAAAAATCAGACTTGACCAGTCGACTGCCCCCCAGGGCAGTCGACTGATACTCTGAAAATCAAAATTTTAGCCTTTCTGACGAAATTCAAAAATGCGCCAAAAATTCCACAAATCTCCAAAAATTCTCAAATTTTGTAGAGACATTTGTGGTACCCATACCTACTTAGGAAAAATACATTCCAAAATGTATCTATCACCATTCCCAAGTTTGACATAAAACCCAAAACTAGCAAAAAAGTTCACTCAAACCTTAACCAAAAGTCCTAGTTTTAGTTTCCCCTTGATGTCTCTACCCATACCAATCCACAATGCATCCCTAGCATTGATTTATATGGAATTTGCACATCAAAACCCAATTTTTTAAGCAATATGACCCCAATGTCATATTTTCATGCATGAAACTTAAAAACACCATGCCAAAACCCAAGAATTGAGACTCAAGTCTGTCTCCAATTCTTTTGGCACACTCCATGGTCCATCTAGACCTCTAGGAGCACCCCTCCCAAGGTTCATTCACCATATATCCCAAAGGCTCCTAGAGCTCCCCCTTGAGCACTTAGCCCTAGCCACCTCCCTAGGTGACTCAACAAACACTAGACCATACCGGTGTTCCTCCAGTGACTCTTGGCCTACAAACTCAACCCTCTTAACCTTAGACACCTTGTCCATGGTTAAGTCACTCTTTTTACCTTTGGATGACACCCCCTTGCCATCCATGGACTTCTCCTTCTTTCCATGATCATATGTCTTTCAAGTATATTTCTTACCATTGGCCTTGGAGGTCTTAGACCAGTATCCTAATCCCGATTTATCATAGTTGGGTTTTATACTACCCAACACCATGTCTAGACCCTTTGATCCAATCGTGAACCTTTCTAGGGTCTTTTCCAAAGTATCAAGTCTTGCCCTCAATTGATTTTCCCTTTCCAAGTTTATAACCTTAGAATCCATATGTCCACTTTGGACATTCCTAGACATACCCATGTTCCTAGGCGCATTCCTCCCCTTCTTGGGACCAGTGCCTCGATCCTTAGGTCTAGAGGTCTTGAATTCATGATGCATGTTTTTATAGGGTTATAATCTATCTTGTTATCACTAGTCCTTGTTAGTAATATGAGAAAAGTGTCATAAGGCAATCGCCTTATGATTGTAATTATTTATTTTAATAAATGAATATTTACTATTTGAGTATACATGTTTATGTATTTGATTGAGATCTTAAACTCATTTACTGAATGTCCGCAATACAATTCACAGCATGAGAGAATTTGTGATGAATTCACAACTAGTGATTATCTCTACGTGTGCAATTGTGAAGTATTGAAATTGTCCCTAGTCGATGAATTGATAAATATGGACACTATCAATTCTGTTGAGACTAGCATGGGTTATTCTCTAATCAGCTGATTCTCACTGGCTGGTGACATTGGGATGTCCGGAGATAAACATGAATGCTAGTTAAGGGAACTAGTTCATTGGAGTGACTGGCTGTAAAACTTCATATGGTAGTCTACATATAGACATGTCACTGAAGTTCTTACTGCAGCTTAAGTGCGATGTTCCTTTGACTTACGGTGTTCAAGTCATCTTGGTCATGGAGACTTATACTTTGACATCTTAAGCAAGCATCTCCAAGGAGGTGTGGACCCAGGATGATTGGGTATAAGCCGAAGTGCCCGAAGATGTTTGAACAGCCTACAAAGGATTCACCACTCCTTGCGAGGAGATGTATACCCAAGGCCTATCATCGGATTGTTACTCGAAGCCTCTGGCCAGAGCATGACATGTTCAGAGTATGAATCTCTTAGATACATGAGAGTAATTAGAATCCGTAGGACGAGAAAACGTTACTTGGGCTAGGTGTGATGTAGTCAGCCTAGTGGGGACTGACACACATAGACCATGTCCTGAACCAAGTGGGTATAAGATGGTGAAGGGAATGGGGCACAATTCATTATAGCTGCTGAAGGGTTTCAGAATTGTTTCTGAGGTCAACCGTTGATCTTTCGATTAATTGGGGATCATGATGTACTACTAGGTGTCACTCATGATCGTTCTATAATTGGTTAATTATAGACGACCAACATAAATCGAAAGCCTATTTAGTCACACGCACTATGAGTAATCCGAGGGATTTAAAACGAGTTGAAAATTGGATTTTCCAATCAAGAGAGATTAGGTTTGGTTGAGCCAAACGATAAGTCGAATCTGAATTTTTCAGAGACGCATCGGAAGCGTAAAATGGCTAAGTCTTTTGAAGACTTAATAGATGAATTAAATGAGTTTAATTCATTGGGGTGTGGCTTGGATAGGCCGGCCCACCCTCTTTGCTTGGCCGGCCATAACAAAGGGAGAGAACCAAGTTTCGGTTCAATTTATAAAATAAACCAAGTGTGCTTTATTTTATAAAATTATGGATAATATAAATTTTATATAATAAACCGAGGTTTGGTTTATTTTTTCATGGAAATTAAAATGAACCATGGATTGGTTTATTTTATTTTATAAAATCAATTATGAATTGATTTTCCATGATAAGAAAAATTTATATAATAAATTTCTTATGAAAATTTATTCTATAAGAAAAGGGAGACTTGGTTGATTTTTATCATGAATTATAATTATGATAAAACTTGGCATGATGGAATAAATCATAGAAAATTTATATGATAAATTTTTTATGAAAATTTATTCCATAAGAAAAGGGAGACTTGGTTGATTTTTATCATGAATTAAAATTATGATAACTTGGCATGATGGAATAAATCATAGAAAAAGTTATATGATAAATTTCTTATGAAAATTTATTCTATAAGAAAAAGGAGACTTGACGGTTAAGAGACCACTATATAAAGGAACCAAGGCAAGGCTTGGAAATCAATCCAAGAGATTAAGGAATAAGTTCTCTCCCTCTCCTTCTCTCCCTCTCCCTTCTCTTGTGCCACCGGCCAAAAGAAGGGTCCCTACTGCCGTGAGCTACTGCCACCACCGGCCTCCTTCTCCGGCGTCCAAGCTCAGGCGATCAGCCACCTTCGGCCACCAAGCAGCTGCCGCAAGGAGAAGAAGTGGGTGTAACTCCTTCCTTCTTTCCGGAATCTTGATTTCATTCTTCGCTTGGTGGTTAGTCTTCCGACTTCTCTCTTGGTAATCTTGTCGTGTCTTTGGAGGATCTAGTAGTTGTTGGGACCGGGTGCATGTTGACATGGATACGGGTTCGTAATTTTAAAATTTAATTACGTGCAGCGGAAGGTTTAGCATAAATAATTTCTCAAATTATTTTAACCACATATCTAGCATGCAACCTTATGTTATGGAGACATGATCATACATTTAAAATTTTGCAGAAAGTAAACTAATTTACTCAATACCTTGCGTAACTCTTAGAAAGGGACGAGATCCAACCGTAGCGTCCCTTGGAAGCTCCACCTCTATTCGCGTCCACGCCGAGTTTTCTTCGGGATGACTTCGCAAAGCCATGAGTTTCGTGCCGACAAGAACTACTAGATTCTCCAAAGGCACGATAAGAATACCAAGAGAGAGATGGAAAAACTAACCACCAAACGAAGAACGGAATCAAGATTCCGGGAGGAAGGAAGGAGTCGCGCCCGCTTCTTCTTCTTCTTCGGCCTCTTCTTGGTGGTGGAAGCTCACGGTAAAGGGGGAGGGCTCTAGGGCTGGCGGCACTAGAAGAGGGAGAGGGAGAGAAGGAGAGGGAGAGAGGCTAGGCAAGAATCCTTGATCTCTTGGATTGATCTCCAAGCCTTGTCTTGGTGCCTTTATATAGTAGTCTCTCAATCGCCAAGTCTCCCTTTAACGGAATAAATTTTCATAAGAAATTTATCTTATAAATTTTTCTATGAATTATTCTGTTATGTCAAGTTTTTATTATAACTTAATTTATAATAAAAATAACCATGTCTCCCCTTTTATTATGAAAAGAAATTTCTTTATATAAATTTCTTTATATAAATTTCTTTATCATGGTAAATCAAACCATTATTGATTTTATAAAATAAAATAAACCAATCTAAGGTTCATTTTAATTTCCATGAAAATAAATCTCTTTATATAAATTTCTTTATCCATAATTTCATAAAACAAACCACGCTCGGTTTATTTTATAATTTGAACCAAACAATTTGGTTCTCCCCTTTTATTATGGCCGGCCAAACAAAGAGGGTGGGGACCCTCTTTGGCCGGCCAAACCAAAGCCTATACCTCACGAATTTAACTCATGTAATTCGTCCATTAAGTCTTCAAAAGACTTAGCCATTTTATGCTTCCGATGCGTCTCTAAAAAATTCAGATTCGACTTATCTCTCTTGATCGGAAAATCTAATTTTCAACTCGTTTTAAATCCCTCGGATCACTCGTAGTGCGTGTGACTAAATAGGTTTTCGATTTTTGTTAGCCGTCTATAATTAACCAATTATAGAACGATCATGAGTGGCACCTAGTAGTACATCATGATCCCCAATTAATCGAAAGATCAACGGTTGACCTCAGAAATTATTCTGAAACCCTTCAGCAGCTTTAATGAATCGTGCCTCATTCCCTTCACCATCTTATACCCACTTGGTTCAGGACACGGTCTATGTGTGTCAGTCCCCACTAGGCTGACTACGTCACACCTAGCCCAAGTAATGTCTTTCTCGTCCAACGGATTCTAATTACTCTCATGTTTCTGAGAGATTCATACTCGGAACATGTGATGCTCTGGCCAGAGGCTTCGAGTAACAATCCGACGATAGGCCTTGGGTATACATCTCCTCGCAAAGAGTGGTGAATCCTTTGTAGGCTGTTCAAACATCTTCGGGCACTCCGGCTTATATCCAATCATCCTGGGTCCACACCTCCTTGGAGATGCTTGCTTAAGATGTCAAAGTATAAGTCTTCATGACCAAGATGACTTGAACACCACAAGTCAAAGGAACATCGCACTTAAGCTGCAGTAAGAACATCATTGACATATCTATATGTAGATTACCATATGAAGTTTTACAGCTAGTCACTCCAATGAACTAGTTCCCTTAACTAGCATTCATGTTTATCTCCGGACATCCCAATGTCACCAGCCAGTGAGAATCAGCTGATTAGAGAATAACTCATGCTAGTCTCAACAGAATTGATAGTGTCCGTATTTATCAATTCATCGACTAGGGACAATTTCAATACTTCACAATTGCACATGTAGAGATAATCACTAGTTGTGAATTTATCACAAATTCTCTCATGCTGTGAATTATATTGCGGGCATTCAGTAATTGAGTTTAAGATCTCAATCAAATACACGAACATGTATACTCAAATAGTGAATATTCATTTATTAAAGTAAATGATTACAATCATAAGGCGATTGCCTTAGGACACTTCTCTCATATTACTAACAGTAGTTCTTGTCGACACGAGACTCGTGGCTTTGCGAAGTCATCCCGAAGAAAACTCGGCGTGGACACGAATAGAGGCGGAGCTTCCAAGGGACGCTTACGGTTGGATCTCGTCCATTCCTTCGAGTTACGCGAGGTAATAAGTAAATTAGTTTACGTTTCTACAAAATTTTAAATATATGATCATGTCTACACAACATAAGGTTGCATGCTTAGATGTGTGGTTAAATAATTTGAGAAATTATTTATGCTAAATCTTCTGCAGCATGTAATTAATTTAAAAATTACGAACTCGCATCCATGTCAATATGCACCCGGTCCCAACAGTGGAATCAGAGCGAGGTTAGTGTTCGACATAATCATATAATTGTTTTGCGGAAAACTTTGTCATGATCTCAATTTTGGAAAATTTTTCAATTATAGAAACTTTCCAATTATGGTAAATTTCCGATTTAGAAATTTCAAAGTTTGGAAATCCTCATGAAATTTCGCAAACTTTTGAAATATCCCTGTTTCTGAAATTTTATGATAATTGTGAAAACTTTCCAATTTTTTGGAAACTTTCCAATTTTGGAAATTTCCTATTTTGGAAATTTTCCAATTTTGGAAAAATGTAAGTTTTTTGTACCAGAAACTTACAATTATTCTGAAATTTTTTTATTTTTGGAAACTTTCCATTTATGGAAGCTCGCAATTTTGGGCACTTTCTTTCAAGAAAGTCTAGACAAATTATGGGAATATTAATTGGCATTTAAATTCATAATTAGAAATTAAATTATTTACAAAATTCTTTATTTTGGATTGAGCCTCGGGGAGCCGTCCAATTTAAAGTTAGTTGTTATAATTAAATTTCCTAAATTGAATTTAAGCTGTCAAATGTTTAATTTGGATTGAGCCTCAAGGAGCCGTCCAAATTATATTATCAATAAATTCTTATTTTGGATTGAGCCTCGGGGAGCCGTCCAAATTAAGTTATTGATATTAATTTTCAATAAATAAAATATGTGATCAAATCTTTGAAATTTTTGTGGTGATTCTCAAACGATAATTTCCTTATTTGATTTATGAGGTGATGCTCTTACATATTGTTGTCTCCAAAATTAATTAGAAAAAATTGTTTCCTATAGAGTTTATTTCCTTAAATATGATTTTCATGAAAATAATATGTGGTTGAATTAAGGGAATCTGTCTCTTAATTTAATAAGATTTGATTTAGAGGAATCAAAGTCTTAAACATATTATTTTCGAAATTGATTATGACAATTTAGGAAATTGTTTCCCAAAACAATTCCTTGAATAAAGTATGAAATTAGAATTAGGAAATCCGGTTCCTAATTCAATTAATGAGACTTGATAAGTTAAGTCACATACATACTTTATTAAGGAAATCGTTAGTACATGACATAATTATATGTCATGAATGTGCTTAAAAGAAAAAGATGAGACCCAAAACCCCTTACAAAATATTAAGGCCAACACCTTCCATTAATATGGTTAGAACCGGAGTTTTATTTCTTGTTTAGGTTGATGGACACATCCATGCCCGGCTTGAACCTCAACATGTTCAAACCATGGAATTAGTTTATGATTAATATAGTTGGAGTCAGAGGTTAATCCTTAGTTTTGGTTGTTGGACACATCCAAGCCTGACTAAACGGTTGAATGAGCTCCAACCATATTAAAACTATTTCTTGATTAATGGGTCAGCCTTAAGCTTGGAGTATCGATTTGTTGTGTCACGGCCAAGGTCGATGTAAAGAGAGGTGCAGTTGGGTGCTATGTATAATGTTGTTGCATACTTGTTAATGAGTTAACAACCCAATAATTTATGTAAATATTCAATTAGTTGATAGCATAAAAGTGATAGTTACATATATGTAATATGTAATCGGTATAATTACCTACCTTCATAGCTAAGAATAACTTGATGGACTACAACCATGGTTGTTCTTATCTATGGTTGGATATCAACCTATTTGGAGATGTTCCTACGATCTCCTGAATTGATAAAAAAAGGGTTATTCAATTCGAAAAATAAATAAGATTTAATTAATGTATATTGATGCATTCTTTATCATTCTTCTCACATAAGCTCAATTTGTATTTCTAGGATAATCACTTGATCATGTCTTCTCTGAATTTGCGTTCCATTTTGGATACCAATAAGTTAACTAAGGATAAAAGGTTGAAAAGGCACCAAAAGACACTTGCCATCACTGCGGCAAAGAGGTCCACTGGAAAAGAAACTGCAAGGTTTATCTTGAGTCCTTGAAGAAGAAGGCATCCGATGCCTCATCCTCTTCAGGCATCTTCGTTATTGAATGTCACTCTATTTTCTCATACACCTGGGTACTTGATACTGGGTGTAGCTCACATATATGTAATGACATACAGGGGCTAAGGAATAAAAGAAGACTCGTCAAGGGAGAAGCGAATTTGCGAGTTGGAAATGGAGCAAAGATTGCTGCTATTGTCATCGGAACATATTTGCTAAAGCTCCCTACTGGACTTGTCTTAGAATTGGATAGTTGTTATTTTGTTCCTTCGTTAATAAAGAACATTGTATCTATTTCATGCTTGAATGAAAAGGGTTACCATTTAACTTTTAGTAACAATTGTTGTTACATAACTTTAAATGGTGTTCATTATGGGACCGGAACATTATGCAATGGTATCTACATGTTAGATTTATTCGGTGACATTTTCAATATCGAAGTTAGCAATAAACATGCTCGAATAGATAATCAAATAGACTCCTATACGTGGCATTGTCGTCTTGGCCATGTAAGTAAGAAACGCATGACCAAATTACACCGATGTGGAATTCTGAAATCATTTGAACCCGGTTCATTTGATACATGCGAATCATGCTTAAAAGGCAAGATGGTCAAATTACCCTTTTCCGGAAAAGGTAAACCAGTGGGAGAATTGCTTGGTCTAATACATACTGATATATGTGGACCAATATCAACTCTTGCACAAGGAGGTTATAGCTACTTCATTACCTTTATCGATGATCACTCACGATTCGGGTATGTGTTCTTAATGAAACACAAATCTGAAGCTTTTGAGAAATTCAAAGAATTCAGAAGTGAAGTAGAGAAACAGCTTGGCAAAAGTATTAAGATACTTCGATCCGATCGGGGTGGTGAATACTTGAGTCAAGAGTTTCAACATTATCTTAGGGACAATGAGATATTGTCTCAATGGACTCCGCCATATACACCACAGCATAATGGTGTATCTGAGATGCGTAACCGAACCTTGATGGACATGGTTAGATCTATAATGAATCATGCAACTCTTCCAAAATCCTTTTGGGGCTATGCGCTTAAGATAGCTGTTTACTTGCTAAACAGAGTCCCGACCAAGGTAGTCTCTACTACTCCATATGAGACATGGAATAGTAAGAAACCTCATTTATCTCACATAAAGGTATGGGGTTTGTTAGTGATATGAGAGAAGTGTCCTAAGGCAATCGCCTTATGATTGTAAACATTTATTTCAATAAATGATAATTCACTATTTTAGTATACATGCTTGTGTATTTGATTGGGATCTTAAACTCATCTACTGAATGTCCGCAATACAACTCACAGCATAAGAGAATTTGTGATGGGATCACAACTAGTGATTATCTCTAAATGTGCAAATGTGAAGTATTGAAAATATCCCTAGTCGATGAATTGATAAATACGGACACTATCAATTCTGTTGAGACTAGCATGAGTTATTTTCTAATCAGCTGATTCTCACTGGCTGGTGACATTGGGATGTCCGGAGATAAACATGGATGCTAGTTATGGGAACTAGTTCATTGGACGTACTAGCTGTAAGACTTCATATGGTAATCTATATAGATATGTCAATGAAGTTCTTACTGCGGCTTAAGTGCGATGTTCCTTTGACTTGCGGTGTTCAAGTCATCTTGGTCATGGAGACTTATACTTTAACATCTTAAGCAAGCATCTCCAAGGAGGTGTGAACCCAGGATGATTGGGTATAAGCCGAAGTGCCCGAAAATGTTTGAACAACCTACAAAGGATTCACCACTCCTTGCGAGGAGATGTATACCCAGGCCTATCGTCGGATTGTTACTCAAAACCTCTGGACAGAGTATATCATGTTTAGAGTGCGAGTCTCTTAAATACATGAGAGTAATTAGAAATCCAAAGGACGAGAAAGGCACTACTTGGGCTAGGTGTGACGTAGTCAGCCTAGTGGGGACTGACACAAATAGACCATGTCCTGAACCAAGTGGGTATAAGATGGTGAAGGGAATGGGGCACGATTCATTAGAGCTGCTGAAAGGTTTCAGAATAATTTCTTCTGAGGTCAAACCGTTGATCTTTCGATTAATTGGGGATCATGATGTACTACTAGGTGCCACTCATGATCGTTCTATAATTAGTTGATTATAGACGGCCAACATAAATCGAAAGCCTATTTAGTCACACGCACTACGAGTAATCCGAGGGATTTAAAACGAGTTGAAAATTGCATTTTCCAATCAAGAGAAATAAGTCGAATCTGAGTTAATCAGAGGCGCAATGGAAACTAAAAATGGCTAAGTCTTTTGAAGGCTTATTGGGCGAATTAAATGAGTTTAATTCGCGATTGGTGGGGATTGAAGTGGCCGGCCAAAGAGGGTGCCCACCCTCTTTGGTTTGGCCGGCCACATTAAAGGGAGAAAACCATTTTATTTGGTTTAATTAATAAAATAGATTTAGCGCAATTTATTTTATAAATTATGGATAAATAAATTTGTATAAAGAAATTTATATAAATAAATTTATAGAAATTTATTCCTTTTTATGGAAGTTAAAATAATCCATGAATTGGTTTATTTTAATCTTATAAAATCAATTATGAATTGATTTTTCCATAATAAGAAAGTTTATAAATTTCTTATAAAATTTATTCCATAATAAAAGGAGAGATTAATTAGTTTTATTATAAAGTTAGTTATAATAAAACTTGGTAATTCATAAGCGAATTTATAGGATAAATTTCTTATGATAACTAATTAGTTTTATTATAAAGTTAGTTATAATAAAACTTGGTTTAAACGGAACAATTCATAAGAGAATTTATAGGATAAATTTCTTATGATAACTAATTAGTTTTTATTATAAAGTTAGTTATAATAAAACTTGGTTTAAACGGAATAATTCATAAGAGAATTTATAAGATAAATTTCTTATGATAACTAATTCCGTTAATTCTGTTAAGAGGAGACTTGGCAAGGGAGAAGCAGTATATAAGGAACCAAAGGGAAGCCTTTAATCCGAACTAGTTGAAATAGAGCTAACCTCTCCCTCTCTCTCTATTCTTCTCTTCCCTTTCTCTCTTCCTCATTAGGGCCGGCGCCCCTTAAGAAGATTAGGGTCGGCGCCCACCTTCCAAGCAAGGGCCGGCGCACCATCCTCACCTCCCAAGTGGTTGCCGTGTGCTATCAAGAAGAAGGAGAAGCCAACCAAGTAGAAGAAAAAGCGGATCACAACCCTCTCTTCCCGGAATTTTGATTCCGTTACTTCGGTGGTTAGTTTCCTAATTTTTCTCTTGTACATTTAGTTGTGCCTTTAGAGAATCTAGTAGTTCTCGTCGGCACAAAACTCGTGACTTTGCGAAGTCATCCCGAAGAGAACTCGGCGTGGAGGCGAATAGAGGCGGAGCTTCCAAGGGACGCTACGGTTGGATCTCGTCCCTTACTTCGAGTTACGAGAGGTATAATGTAAATTAGTTTACTTTTCCGCAAAGTTTTATTTTATGATTATGTCCACACACCATAAGGTTGCATGCTAGATACGAGGTTAAAATAATTTAGGAAATTATTTTATGCTAACTCTTCCGCTGCACGTAAAAATTTAAAAATTTTACGAACCCGTATCCTTGTCGACATGCACCCAGTCCCAACATAACTTGCAGGGATGGTTTTTTGGAGGGTTAGAGTTTTTGTCAACATTTTTTCTGAGTACAGCTACAAGAATCATTCCTCTCCGCTCTCGTCACTGTACAATCTTAAATGCACGGCACTCCAAGGTCTACCGAGCCGCTTTCCTTGAGCATCTTGCAGATAGTAGGCTCCCGATCCCAGTGCCTCGACCACCAAGAACGGACCACTCCATAGGGGCTCTAGCTTGCCTACTTCTCCAACAGGCTTGACTCTTTTCCATACCTTGTCCCCTACTTGGAAGTGTCGGGGTATAACTTTCTGGTTGTATCGGTTCCGCATCCTCTGCTGGTAAGCAGCCATGCGGACGGTAGCCTTAGCTCAGACCTCCTCAATCAGATCTAGCTCAGCTCGTCTCTTCTCCGCATTGTCTTCTCCATACAAATATCTTCTGTCAGACTCACAGCCGACCTCCATGGGGACTACTGCTTCACTGCCATAGACTAACTGGAAGGGAGTGCACCCCAACCCCTCTTTGGGTGTGGTGCGAAGGGCCCACAGGACACCAGACAACTCGTCCACCCAGGATCCGTCGACCTGATTCAGCTTAACTTTGAGCCCTTTCAGAATCTCTCTATTGGCTACTTCGGCCTGACCATTACTCTGGGGGTATGCCACAGAAGTGAAGGCCTGCTTGATCCCAAATTCCTTGCACCAATTTCTGATTATTCGACCTTGAAACTACCGACCATTGTCTGATACCATCATGTGAGGTATGTGATAACCGCTTTTGTCGTGTCACGGTTTCAAATACAATTTAAGTACCGAATTCCTCTAAACTAATGTAGCATAGAGTAACTCGAGTCATCTCCCAACGAATGTAGTTAATGCATGATAATTCTCATGGTTGAATCTTATTGCTTTTGGGTTTTGGATATGAAATTGGGTTTTGAATTTGAGAGCTATGACTACGAAATGAATAACAGAGCAAATATGAAATCTAATTCTAATTAAGAAAAGACAAGACAGGTAATGGAACCTAAATTAACTAGACTACAATTGCAATAAAGAAAGCACAACTTGAAATAAGCATTAAGAAACTAAACACAAAGCAAACTACAACATTGAAGAAATCTAATCTAATCCTAACTTAATTGCATTCAAATAAAATCATGTAACCTAAAGCAATAGGAAAAACAACACAAAATAAGAGTGAAGCAATTAAGAGATATCGCAATTGAAAGTAAATGTCTAAGAGGCAATTGACCAAACACATGATGAGCATGTTCTAAATGGCTTCAAATGTGTGCAATCTAAATTGGAAAAGATCCATCAATTACAAATATTAAACATCCGACACCTAACATTCATCAAATATGATCAATCTTCAATTAACAACGCAATTAAACCACCAAATCCGATAATTGAGCTACTGCCTGATGAAGGATCAAACACGGCTGCAAAGCAATGGCTGCCGGCTGTGACACAAGCTGTGGAAATGCTGTGAAGTAGAAGTATTGCTGGAATTGAATAAGCTACTAGATCTAATCTGATGAAACTTGAATTGCAATTGTGAAGAAGAACTGTGAAGAAAATTGCTGTAAACAAAAATGCTGTAAAGGAACGGATCGGCGGTGGAGGAAGATGGATGTAGATGGCCGACTACGTTCGGCTAGAGCTCGGAACCCCCAAAGCCCTAGCTTGAGGTCGTCGGCTGTGGTGATGGAGAGGAAGTCGTCAGCTATGGTGGAAGGCGAATGAAGTCGCCTAGAGCTCGGAACCCCCAAAGCCCTAGCTTCGTCCGGTGGCGTGCGGTGAAGGAAGATGGATGGCGTCTCTCCGAACCCCGAAAGAGAACCTTTTCTCTCTTCTCTCCGAACCCCGAAAGAGAAGAAGTGGACGTGGATCGTTGAGACGAGAACCCCTCGTCTCGGTTGATCGGAGCTCCGGCCGGCTAGGGTTGGAACCCCTAACCCTAGCTTGCGGCGGCGATGAAGCGGTGGAGACGAAGAATCGCCGCGAGCCTTGCGTGTGGAGTCGATGAAGACCTAGGTCGCGCGTTCCTCCCTTTTGTTCCTCTCTGCTTCCGCATTTCATTTGGCTCGGCTTCATCGGTTCAATCAGCTCGCGTGTGACCCAGCTCAAGTTTTGATTCAGCCAAGGCCTTGGTTCAGTCCAGCCAGCTTCCGCGGATTGAGTCCAGTCAAGCCAGAGTTCTTTGGTTCAGTCCTTGCTCAGCCCACAGCTCAGCTTGAGTTCAGCCCTCTGGTTCAGCTCAGTCAATTGAGTTCAGCTCAGCCTTAGCCCAGCTGTTGGTTCAGTCCAGCCTGGGTTTGCAGCTCAAAAGGAAATTAACAACGGACGGCTGAGATCGATTTGGCTTCATCCAACGGTCAGATCACTTCCGATTTGAACCAAACTCCACAGATCCCATTCAATGGTCCTGATCTACCTGTTCCCAGCTCGGATTAACTAGATCAGTGGTGGATGGTCCAGATCTTCCTTTTTCTTGAATGGATGGTCTAGAACATCTTAAGCTCGATCCAACGGTCAGATCACTTCCGATTTGGCTGAAATTTTCAGATCTTGGTCTCTGGTCATGATTGATTCTATCTTGGACTCGGATCGACCAGAAGTTGACCGATGGCTCAGATCTAGCCGTTCTCTAGAATGGACGGCTCTTATCAATCCGATGCTTGATCCCTTTGATCTGGATCCAATGCTGACTCAAGTCTGACCCGATTTGATCTAGGTCCATGATCAATTGAAGCCTATAAAATGATATTCAAATTTAGTGCCAAAAATATCCCAAATATACAAAGATTTGAATTAAAAGTCAAAATAAAAGGAATACATGAAACCTAATAACATTGCGAACTTAAGCATATAAAATGTGAATCAAATATGGATTTTAGAGCCAAAAATAATCAACAAAATGATGGTTATCAACTCCCCCACACTTATTCTTGGGCGTCTCGCATAAGTAAACAAAACTAAAAGAAAACAACATATCTCCTAAACATTACATCCCCTATCAATACTTTAAGAAATAATAAAAGAAAATTACTTAAGATCATCAAGTCTCAAGAATCCATATATTATGGTTCCAAATCTCACATAAGTCAAAAGCATGGTAATTTCATCAACTTGAATAAACTAAGCATGACAAAAACCTCACAAGATG